>WOXC01012407.1:0-413607 GCA_011680675.1 Gymnobelideus leadbeateri | reverse complement strand
TAATCCTACAATATGCTGTCTACAAGAAACACATTTGAAACAAGGGATACCCACAGGGTAAGGGTAAAAGGTTGGAGTAAAATTTATTATGCCTCAGCTAAAGTAAAAAAAAAAGCAGGGGTAGCAATACTTATCTCAGATAAAGCAAAAGCAAAAATAGATCTAATTAAAAGAGATAAGGAAGGAAACTATATCCTACTAAAAGGCACCATTGAGAATGAAGCAATATCACTACTTAATATATATGCACCAAGTGGTATAGCATCTAAATTCCTAGAGGAGAAGTTAAAGGAATTAGAGGAAGAAATAGATAGCAAAACTATACTAGTGGGGGACCTTAATCTTCCCCTCTCTGAACTCAATAAATCTAACCTCAAAATAAACAAGAAAGAAGTTAAGGAGGTGAATAGAATCTTAGAGAGACTAGATATGATGGATCTCTGGAGAAAACTGAATGGGGATAAAAAGGAATTTACTTTCTTCTCAGCAGTGCATGGTACATACTCAAAAATAGACCATGTACTAGGGCATAAAAACCTCACAATCCAGTGCAGAAAGGCAGAAATATTAAGCGCATCATTCTCAGATCATGATGCAATAAAAATTATATGCAATAAAGGGCCATGGAAAGATAGACTAAAAACTAATTGGAAATTAAACAATTTAATCCTAAAAAATTGGTGGGTCAAACAAGAAATTATAAAAACAATCAATAATTTCATTCAAGAGAATGATAATAATGAAACAACATACCAAAATTTGTGGGATGCACTAAAGGCAGTTCTCAGGGGAAGTTTTATATCCCTGAGTGCATACTTAATTAAAGCAGAGAGAAGGGAGGTCAGTGAATTGGACATGCAATTGAAAAAGCTAGAAAAAGAACAAATTGAAAATCCCCAATTTAGTACTAAATTAGAAATACTGAAAACCAAAGGTGAGATTAATAAAATTGAAATTAAGAAAACCATTGAATTAATAAATAAAACCAAGAGCTGGTTTATGAAAAAATCAACAAAATTGATAGACCCTTAGTCAATATGATAAAAAAAAAGAAAGAAGAAAACCAAATTATGAGTATCAAAAATAAAAAGGGTGAATCTACCTCCAATGAAGAGGAAATCAAAAAAATAATGAGGAATTATTTTTCCCAATTGTATGCACATAAATATGACAATCTTAGTGAAATGGATGAATATTTACAAAATCACAAGTTGCCCAGATTAACTGAAGAGGAAGTGAATTACCTAAATAACCCCATCTCAGAAAAAGAAATCAAACAAGCCATCAATGAACTCCCTAGGAAAAAATCTCCAGGGCCAGATGGGTTTACTAGTGAATTCTATCAAGCATTTAAAGAACAATTGATTCCAATACTCTACAAACTATTTGGGAAAATTAGTGAAGAAGGAGTCCTACCAAACTCTTTCTATGATACAAATATGGTACTGATTCCTAAATCAGGAAGAGATAAAACAGAGAAAGAAAATTATAGACCAATCTCCCTCATGAATTTAGATGCAAAAATTCTAAATAAAATATTAGCCAAAAGACTCCAACAACTTATCACAAAAATAATACACCCTGATCAGGTAGGATTCATTCCAGGAATGCAAGGATGGTTTAATATTAGGAAAACCATCAATATAATTAAGCATATCAACAACAAAACTAGCAAAAACCACATGATCATCTCAATAGATGCAGAAAAGGCTTTTTGACAAAGTACAACATCCATTCCTATTAAAAACACTAGAAAGTATAGGAATAAATGGAGCCTTCCTTAAAATAGTTGATAGCATCTATCTAAAACCATCAGCAAGTATTATATGCAATGGGGATAAACTAGAAGCCTTTCCAATAAGATCAGGAGTGAAACAAGGGTGTCCACTATCACCCCTCTTATTCAATCTGGTACTTGAAACGTTAGCAGTAGCAATTAGAGAAGAAAAAGAAATCAAAGGAATCAAATTAGGCAAAGAAGTGACCAAGCTGTCACTCTTTGCAGATGATATGATGATATACTTAGAGAATCCTAGAGAATCAAGTAAAAATTACTTGAGACAATAAATAAATTTGGCAAAGTTGCAGGATATAAAATAAACCCACATAAATCCTCAGCATTCCTGTACATCTCTAATGAAACTCAACAGCAAGAGATAGAAAGAGAAATCCCATTTAAAGTCACTGTAGACATTATAAAATATTTGGGAATCTACTTGCCAAAACAAACCCAGAATCTATATGATCACAACTACAAAACACTTCTCACAGAAATAAAATCAGATCTAAATAGTTGGAAAAATATCAATTGCTCGTGGCTGGGTCGAGCTAATATAATAAAAATGACAATTTTACCCAAACTAAACTATATATTTAGTGCCATACCAATCAATTTACCAAAAACTACTTTGTAGAGTTAGACAAAATAATAACAAAATTTATTTGGAAAAACAAAAGGTCTAGAATATCAAGGGAATTAATGAAAAGAAATGCTAGGGAAGGTGGACTAGCTATGCCAGATCTTCATCTGTATTATACAGCAGCAGTCATCAAAACTGCTTGGTACTGGCAGAGGTGTAGAGTAGTGGATCAATGGAATAGATTAGGTGCAGGAGACCCAGCAGTTAATGAATATAGCAATCTATTGTTCGATAAACCCAAAGACCCCAGTTTTTGGGATAAGAATGCACTATTTGACAAAAACTGCTGGGAAAATTGGAATACAGTATGGCAGAAACTGGGCATAGATCACTATCTAACACCATATACCAAAAATCAAGTCTAAATGGGTGCATGATCTAGGTGTAAAGGATGATACTGTAAGCAATTTGGGAAAGCAAGGAATAGTTTACCTGACAGATCTGTGGAGAGGGGAAGATTTTAGGACCAAACAAGAATTAGAGAGCATTATAAAATGCAAAATGGATAATTTTGATTACATTAAATTGAAAAGCTTCTGTACAAACAAAGCCAATGCAACCAAGATCAAGAGGGAGGTGGGAAATTGGGAAAGAATTTTTTACAACTTGTGTCTCTGATAAAGGACTCATTTCTAAAATTTATAGAGAATTGAGCCAAATCTATATGAATACAAGTCATTCCCCAATTGATAAATGGTCAAAGGATATGAACAGGAAGTTTTCAGAGAAAGAAATTAAAGATATCTATAAGCATATGAAGAAATGCTCTAAATCACTATTGATTAGAGAAATGCAAATCAAAACAACTCTGAGATACCACATCTCTCCAGTCAGATTGGCTAAGATGACAAAACAAGAAAGTGACAAATGCTGGAGAGGATGTGGACAAATTGGAACACTAATACATTGCTGGTGGAGTTGTGAACTTATCCAACCATTCTGGAGAGCAATCTGGAATTATGCCCAAAGGATTATAAATAATTTCATACCCTTTGACCCAGCCATACCACTTCTAGGGTTATATCCCAAAGAGATCATAGTAGTGGGAGGAAGAACCATATGTACAAAAATATTTTTAGCAGCCCTTTTTGTGGTTGCAAAGAATTGGAAACTAAAGGAGTGCCCATCAATTGGGGAATGGCTAAACAAGTTGTGGTATATGAATGTAATGGAATTTTATTGTGCTATAAGAAACGAGGAGGTGACGGATTTCATAATTACCTGGAGAGACTTATACAAACTGATGCTGAGCGAGAAGAGTAGAATCAGAAGAAATTTGTATACAATCACAGACATACCATATCTGTGACGACCAACTATGACAGACTGGACTCTTTTCAGCAATGCAGTGATATAAGTTAATCCCGAATGACTCAAGAAAGTGAGAAATGTGCCATCCAGAGATATAACTAGAAAGAACTGAGCCTGAATCCTGATGGAAGCAAACTAAATGATCTTGTTCTTCTCATTGTTTGGTTGTACTTCTTCCTTACCATCTTTCATCCCACCTAGTACAATATGCCTTTGTAATTGGAATAATGTTTAATATGAATGCATTTGCAGACCCTATACTGTACTATATGATGTCATGAGGGGAGGGGGGAGGGAAGTAAAGGAAATTTGAAAATCAAGGAACTAAGGAATTGAATCTTGTCAACTGAAACTAAACTAATAAATTAATTAAAAAAAAAAAAAGAATGACTGAAAGTCATATATTTAATTGAATGACCATATTTTTCCCTGTAGCATTATACTCAGTTTTGGTGGGTAGGTGATTCTTGGTTTTAATCCCAGCTCCTTTGACTTCTGGAATATCATATTCCAAACTCTTCTATCTCTCAGAGTAGAAGCTGCCAGATCCTGTGTTATCCTGACTGTGTTTCCACAATGTTCAAATTGTTTCTTCCTGGCTGCTTGTAATATTTTCTCTTTAATTTGGGAACTCCAGAACCTGATCATAATATTCCTAGGAGTTTTCTTTTTGGGATCTTTTTCAGGAGGTCATTGCTGAATTATTTTCTTTTAATTGTCTTTATTAATTTGTTTGTTTACAGTTAGTTTATAAGATTCAATATCATAATTCCTTGAGTTTCAAATTTTCTTTCTCCCCCTCCCCACCCGCCCCCATGATGGGATACAATCCACTATAGGATTTGTAAATACTTTCACATTAGACATTAGTCAGGTTACAAAAGTGGATTGTACTAGATGGAATGAAAATTGGTAAAGAGTAAATAAAACCAAACAATAAAAGGAAAAAGATCAAGGAGTTTGCTTCAATCAGGATTAAAACTCATATGTTGTGTCTGTGATTGTATACAAATTTCTCCTGGTTCTACTCTTCTCACTCAGCATCAGTTTGTATAATCCTCTCCAGGTAAATATGGTAAAATTCCTCTCCATCTGCTCTTCATTTCTTATAGTCCACCTGCTCCTTGTTTCTTATAGCACAATAGCATTCCATTATATTCATATACCACAACTTGTTCAGCCATTCCCCAATTGATGGACACCCCCTTAATTTCCAATTCTTTGCAACCACAAAAAAAGCTGCTATAAATATTTTTGTACATATGCGTCTTCCTCCCACTTCTATGATCTCTTTGGGATATAACCCTAGAAGTGGTATTGCTGGGTCAAAGGGTATGAAATTATTTATAGCCCTTTAGACATAATTCCAGATTGCTCCCCATAATGGTTGGATCAGTTCACAACCCCACCAGCAATGCTTTAGTGTTCCAATTTTCCCACATCCTCTCCAGCATTTGTCATTTTCCTGTTTTGTCATCTTAGCCAATGTGACTGGTGAGATGTCATACCTCAGAGTTGTTTTGATTTGCATTTCTCTAATTAATAGCATTTTAGATCATTTCTTTATATGCTTATAGATATTTTTTTATTTCTTTCTCTGAAAACTGCCTGTTCATATCCTTTGACCATGGAAGCTCAGTTTCTATTCTGTCATCTTTACTCTGCCCCACTCATTTTACTTTTTAAGGATTTGTTTTCTTCAGTGAAACTTTTTTTCCAATTTGATCACTGTAGATTTAAATTTATCTTCTGGCTCCCTAATTTGGTCTTTAAAATCTTTCTTAAGCTCCTTCAAGAATGCTTTATGGGCTTGAGACAAGTTCATATTTCCTTCTGTAGTCTCAGGTGTGAGTATATATTTCAAATTGTCTTCTGTATTTGGTTGGTCTTGATCTACATAATAAGCTCTGATCTGTTTGTGTACACACACATAGACACACACACACACACACACACACACACACATACACACTCAGTTGTAAGAATGCAGATCTTTATCATTCAAAGCAATGGAGCTAGAGATAGGCTACAAGGAGACAATATGAGAATTAAAACTATCTACTGCCCTAAGAAAAATTTGATGTTAAAAGCAGCTCATATTATAGGAAATGATACAAGAAGGTTGAATAGAAATATTGGAAACAGAGGACAAAATATAGAGAAAAAAGAGGACTGACCTTGGGGATGACTCTTGCCAATCACTTTAAGGTGGTAATAGGGTTTGATTTTGTTGCAGGCATATGAAAATCAGCTCCTAAGGAGGTATATTTGTAAATGGAAACCTTATTGATTGGACTTCAGAGATTAGGGCTGCTTGCCAATAATTTGTTAACTGCGATTTAGAAAAATAGATGATTATTGGATAGGTCAACCAAGTTTTATATTTAGCTATGATCTATGAGGGCAAGCTATCTAAGAACTTCCCCCCTTCTTTTCTAGAACATTCCTTCCCTTAGGCTTCCAAACTGAGTTACACAAGATATAAGAAATGATGACTTTTAAGCTTGCCCTAAAGACCTTCAAATATTCCCAAAGTTCTGCTATTAAAAAAAGAAAAACAGGGGGTGCAGCGAAGATGGCAGAGTAGAAACAGCATTTCCAAGGTGCTCTCCCACAAGACCACTTCCAAACCATGTAAAAGGGGACTCTGAACAACTTCTGGAGCCCCAGCATGCACAGAACAACACAGAAAAGCTAACCTCCCGCTGAGGACAGCCCAGCATCCCTGCAGGGAGGGCCAGGGCAGCGCTCTGGGAGCCAATAGCCCAGCCTGCAGAGAGCCGAGCCCAGGTCTGCACGAGCCACAGTTTTAGCCCCAGGGTGGCCGGGCCAGCAGCCAGCTGGAGGGACCCCAGAATGCCAGCAGCTGTGGTGATTCCAGAGTTATCAATACAGACATGCCTAGGACAAAGTAAGAGGTTAGTGCCCTATGGACTTTGGGACCAGTATTTGGGGAATGAGTGTACGGCACACTAGCCATTTTGCAGCTTCAGTGGCAGCATGAGCTCCTGGCATGTGAACTGTAGGGAGATCCAGCGATCAGTCTTGGGGGTTAATTGTTCTTGATTTAACCTGCTTGGATCTGGATTGTGATCTGGGGGGAGGTCTGGGGTGAGTATCCAACTTGCCCGAACCGGAAGTTGTAAAGACCCCCAACATTCGGGACAAAAGCTCCCCTGTCTGGTGGCAGAGTCCTACTATGGCAACAAGCCCAAAAGTCAAGTAATTAAGTGGCAACATGCCTAGGCAAAGGAAACAAAATAAACAGAAAAATACAACATTAGACTCCTATTTGGGGGGCAAAGAGGATCGAAGCATAGAACAGGAAGAGGACTGTGAGGTCAGAAATCCTGCAGCAAAAGCCCCAAAGGAAAATATGAGTGGGTTATAGGCCATAGAGGACCTTAAGAAGCAGATAAGAGAAGTGGAGGAAAAATTGGGAAGAGAAATGAGAAGGATGCAGGAAAAGTATGAAATGAAAGTCAACAGCCTGACTGAGGAAAATAACACCCTAAAAAATACACTAACTCAAAAGGCAAAGGAGGCCCAAAAGGGCAATGAGGAGAAGAATGCCTTAAAAACTCAAATTTGCCAGATGGAAAAAGAATCTCAAAAACTCACTGAGGAGATTCATTCCTTCAGAGTTAGACTGGAGCAAATGGAAGCTAAGGACTTTATGAGAAATCTAGATGCTGTTAAACAGATCCAAACAAATGAAAGAATAGAAGGCAATGTGAAATATCTCATGGGCAAATCCACTGACCTGGAAAATAGATCCAGGAGAAATCATATAAAAATTATTGGACTACCTAAAAGCCATGATCAAAGAAAGAAACTAGAAATCATCCTTCAAGAAATTCTCAAGGAAAATTGCCCTGATGTTTTAGACAGAGAGGGTGAAATAGAGGTTGAAAGAATCCACAGATCACCTCCTGAAAAAGATTCCAAAAAGAAAACTCCTAGGAATATTATAGCCAGGTTCCAGAATCCCCAGATCAAGGAGAAAATACTCCAAGCAGCCAGGAAGAAACAATTTCAATATTGTGGAAACACAATCAGAATATCCCAGGACCTGGCAGCTTCTACACTGAGGGAGCGAAGGGCATGGAATATGATATTCCAGAGGGCAAAAGAGCTGGGAATGAACCCAAGGGTCACCTATCCAGCAAAACTGAGTATTTTGTTTCAGGGGAAAATATGGTTATTCAGTGGAATAGAGGACTTTCAAGCATTCTTGAGGAAAAAAAACAGAGTTGAATAGAAAATTTGACATCCAGACACAAGAAGCAAGAGATGCCTTAGAAGGTTATCAGGGAAAAGAAATCAAAAGGAACTTATCAAAGTTGAACTGTTAACATTCCTACATGGAAAAACAATAACTGTGACTGATGAAACCTTCTTCAGAATGAAAATAATGGAAGAAGGGTATATGGGCCTATGAATACATATGTGAATGTGTGTATATATGTTTCCAGTTATACATGGACAGAGGGCACAGGTTGAATTTGTTGGAAAGGGATGATACTTAAGGGGTGAAGTTATGAGGTGAGAGAGGAAAGTGGCAAGAGGAGATGGAGAGAGACAGGGTAGGGTAAACTATCTCATGTAGAAGAAGCAAGGGGAAGTGGTTGCCGGGGAGGGGAAGAACAAGAAGGCATAAAGGCAAAACCATATTCTCATTGAATCTGGCTCAGGGAGAGAATGACATACATACTAAATGGGATATCTCACCCTGCAGGAGAGTAGGGGGAAGGGAGATGAGAGGGGGGATTATGGAGGGGAGGGCAGTCTGGGAGGAGGGGAGGTTGGAAGTACCCACTATAGAAGAGGGACAGGATCAAAGTAGGGAATGGACCAGGTCGGGGGTGGGATGGGTGGAAGGGAATTATAAGCAGCCTTTTAAAATATATCTAGTATGGTAATGTTTTGCATAGTTATACATGTACAACACATACTGAATTGCTTATCTTCCCAGAGGGAATGGGTAACAAGGGAGGAAGGGAATGGATCTGAAATTTGAGGTTTTAAAATTAAATGTTTCAAATATATATAAATACTGTTATTAATACTATTTTGCATGTAATTGGGAGATAAAGTGTTCAGGTATTGGGTCCCAGAGACTCACCTCGCCCTAATGGAAAAGACGAAGGGGGTATGGGAGAAGATATGGGAGAGAGCAGATTGGATGTGGGGATATCTTGTGGGACTGCTATTCTGGGGTGGTGGGTAGGGGAAAAATGGGGAAAATTTTTAACTCAAAATCTGGTGGAAATGAATGATGTAAACCAGAAATTAATAAAGCATTTGTTAAAAATAAATAAAGGTGACACAATTTAAAAAAAGAAAACAATACCAAAAAATATAAATAAAAACAAATAAAATGTTTTGTTTTGTCATAAACAAAACAAAAACTTTACTAGAATAATAGTCACCTCAAACTATCATATTATATCCTGATTCTATCAGCAAAACTACTTGAAATGCTGTCTGTATGCACTGTTTTTACTTTCTCTCCTCTTACTCAAATTTTTACTCTGGTTTATGTCCTCTGAAAACGTTTTCTCTAAAGTTACTATTGATATACAACTTCCAAATCTTATGTTACTTTCTCATTCTAATCCTTCTAAATCTGCCTGCTGTATTTGACACTGTAGATCACTCTCTCCTCTTTGTTATTCTCTTTTCTCTGGGTTTTCTTTTTTTCTTTTTTTTTTGAGGGCAATTGGGGTTAAGTAACTTGCCCAAGGTCACATGGCTAGGTTTTTGTTTGTGTATGCATTAAGTGTCTGAGGCTGGATCTGCACTCAGGTCCTTCTGACTCCAGGGCAGATGCTCTACTTACTGCATCATCTAGCCACCCCTTCTCTGTATTTTCTTGGCCCCATTTTCTCCTAGTTTTTTCCTGATTTGACTCCTGGTTCACCATTCATATAATTTCATCCTACTGTGGGTTTTCCTGAAGGTGCTGTCCTTGGACCTCTTCTCTTTTCCCTATACTCTCTTTCTTGGTAACTTCATCAGATCTTAAAGTTTAAAATGTTCTCTCTATCCATTTGATTCCCATATTTGACAACTCCTGACTCTCTCCAGCACTTTAATCTGAGATCACCAGTTTCCTATTGGACATATCAAATTGGATGTCTAGAAATATCTAAAACTACAAAAAACAAACAAACAAACAAAAAAGAAATATCTAAAACTTAACTTATCTCTCCACCTAAATTCTCCTCCTTTCTCCAAATTTCCATATTTCTTTTGAAGACATTACTATCTTTTTAGTACCTCATTCTGTAATCTCAAAATTATCTTAGATTTTTTTATTCTCTCGCCTCATATACACTGTAAAATTTTGCTATTTTCACCATCACATTTCTTGCTTCTACCCCTCCCAATTTGAACAGCTTACCACATTAGTTCCAACCCTAATCAACTTTCACTTAAATTATTGAAATAGACTTTTTTTTCCTTTTTTTTTCTTTTTGGAGGTCAATTAGTGTTAAGTGACTTGCAAAAGGTCACAAGGCTAGTTTTTGTGTTAAGTGCCTGAGGCCAGATCAAAACCCAGGTCCTCCAGACTCCAAGGCAGGTGCTCTATTCACTGCACCAGCTAGCTGCCCCTGAAATATACTTCTTAAAGGGCTACCTGCTTCAAGTATCTCAATATTCCAATCTACCTTCCACATTGTTACAAAAGTAATTTTCCTTAATCAAATATCTGACCATATGACTCCCTATTAAGCCAACTCCAGTGGCTTCCTATGGCCTGCAATATAAAATGTAAACTTAACATAGAAAGCAATAAAAAAAAAACATCAGGTTGTCAGTATATTGCTGCAAAAATGAGCAATGCACAGCAGAAAAGAAGATTTTATTAAAAATAATTACAGAGGGTGGCTAGGTAGCGAAGTGAATAGAACACCAGCCCTGAAGTCAGGAGAACCTGAGTTTAAATCTGGCCTCAGATACTTAACACACACACACACACACACACACACACACACACACAAAACCAAACAAAAAAAAACCTAGCCATGTGACCTCGGTTAAGTCACTTAACTCCGATTGCCCACCAAAAAAAAAAAAAAAGCAAAAAATACATAATTACAGAAGTGAGCAGGCTGTAAGACAAACAACATTGAGAGTTAAACATTTTCTCTAATCATCATTAATTTTTAAAAATTCCTCAAAAGAGTAATTATGCTGCAGATGTAGAACAGTTGCAGTTGTCTCCACAGGTCAAAACACAAAGAAGCCTAACAAGGTAACAGTTCAAATTGGCAATAGGTAGGAGCCAAAATTAAAATAGGCTAAACTTTGGGTTGCAGATAGGTTTTTAGTGGTTCATGTTCCAAATAAGTGTATAATAATTGTTGATTGTCTCGGGTCACATGACAAACCAGAGAGAGTGCTCAGTGGCAACCCCCCTGCCAAGTTACATGATGGGCACAATAATGACTCACAGAAGGCTGGTGAAACAGAGCACAGACAAAGTGCTTGTTACATCTTTACTTTCTTTTATATTCTCTACATTTTTGTGGGCTGCCCAAAATCCCTTGTGTAGCCTGGAGGCCATGTGTTGTGTAGATCTGACGTAAGCTCTCAGGAGGGCATATATAAGCAACCTTACCCATCAGATGTTCTCTGGGATTCACTCAGTCATTTCTCTGCTGTTGCTACTGCTGCAGTCATTGCCTTCACCTCACCATTCTGTGGCAATAACAAGCTTACTTGGATTCTCTTCTCCTCTTTTGTGAGGGGACAAGATGGGAGAGGGTAATAAGAAGACAAAACTGTGTTCTGGTTGGGGTTTTCTGAATGTGCCCAGCCAGAAAGCAAAGGGAGCTAGGTCATGACATGTGTGTTTTAGAGTCTATTATCAGCCCTATCTGAAAGGGAACTGGCATTCAGTAGGTTGTCAATCCAAGTAAATATAACTAGGAAAGCCCAAGTAATGTAATAGATTGTCTCATCTCTAGAGACTACTAAAAGGAACATTAAAAAAAAAATCTCTGAAAAGGGAAAACAAAACAATAGCATCAGTTATAGTGTTTGAAAAGTAGAAATATAAAATAGGATAAGTAATGGTAAGGAGATATCTAAAAAGACATGGATTTGCCTCACAACTCCTCATCTCTCCCATTCCACCAGTGTAGCTGAATCAGAATGGAAGATGTCATAAAAGGGAAGAGGGAAACTAGAAGATACATCCTACTCAAGTCAACTGTTTTCTTTTTTTTTTTTTTAACTTTTTGGAGGGGGGAAGGCAGGGCAATTGGGATTAAGTGACTTGTCCAAGGTCACACGGCAAGTAAGTGTTAAGTGTCTGAGTCCATATTTGAACTCAGGTCTCCCTGACTGCAAGGCTGGTGCTCTAATCACTGTGCCACCTAGCTGCCCCAAGTCAATTGTTTAAAAAAAAAAAAGGTAAAATAACTATTTAGTTTATCAGCAGGAAGTTGGGCTATGGGAGAATGGATGAAAAGGCAAAGGGAGGGATTACAAAAGGAGGAATGGTAGTAAATTTTCAACTTGGAGGAAGTCCCACTGAAGAATAATGCCATGATAGGGAGAGATATACAAGGGCTATTGTGAATCAAATAACATAAATAATAGTATACTGAAAACCTTATATTAATGCTAGTTTTTGTTGTTATATCCTGTAATTGTAGGTGTTACCTTACAATGGGTAAAATCTAGTGTCCTGAGAGACCAGTACCTGTGAATGCTGTTTCTATGAATAACATCCTGCCTCAGGAGAGGAGATACTGGAACTCCTAGGAGCAACTGGCCACCAAAAGAGCAGAAGGTCATACACCCAAAGAGGAGATCAAATGTCAGGTAGGGTTGGGGGTGGGAAATGATTGTGGTCTGGGGTTCAAATAGAACAATCAAGGACACGGGGAAATTCTTACTATTGGACAACATGTGTATCCTTAATAACTCCTAAGAGCAATACCTACTTCTAAGGAAGAGACACAGCAGAACAGAGGAAGGAGGGGAAGAGAGATAGAGGGCAGTAATATGGAAATTGCTAGCTTTAATTGCAGGAGGAGCACAGAGATTAAAGAAGGAATAGATTAGGGTAAAGGCCATGAAGCAAAGAACATAAGATCAGAATAGATAATAATGGAAAAGAATTAATGAAGAAAACAAAATAAATAAATTCTGAATAAAAAGGCACAATTTTAGAAATTATAAGTAAAAGAAATTGATAAGAAAGTTTAATTAGTGGAGTGTGAAAAAGGAGGAGGTGGGGGAGGAAGTGAGAGGAGGGGAAATAGCCTACCAAATAAAAGGAAGAAAGATAAAGGAATCTATAAGAGAGATAAAATTCTATAACTAGGAAAGGAGTTGACAAACAGAAAGGGCAGGGCTTTGGCTTAGAGAGAAGAGAGTTAGAAGTACTAAGATTTACTTAAACTAGATTCAGCAAAAACAGTGTTAGGGACCAAAAACTTATATTAAAAGAGGAAGGACTAAATACTACTAATTTAGAGAGGAAGAAGTGATCCTATTACTATGCTAGTGATACTAGATACTTCAGTCAGAGGTTGGAGATTTGATTAACCACACCTATTACAACAGCTATATAACTTCTAGCCTACAGGCAATTTAATGGCCTTGTAATCCATATGGATTCATTTTCAGTCTATTTGCTGGAGAGTATGAGACAGAAAGTTCTTAGTGTGATCACAACAGCCAGGAGCCCCCAGCTAGGAAATATCCTAACATTCAAATAAAATTTGACTCTCTCCCCTAATTTGTATTTTTTGTAACTTCAACTAATCATGAGCTTCTCTCTGTTTGGGGGGCAGTTCAGGATAAAGGAAACATTTTGGGGGGGTATTCTTTGGGGAAATAATTTTTTTAAACGGAATACACAAAAGACAAAATAGACAATCCCAAGCCCATAAAATTAAAACACTTTTGCATAGGAAAAAAAATCAATTTCAGGAAATAATTTAAAAACAAGTGGAACAAGGAGGAAGCAACAAAAAATAACCGACAAATGTCAAGAAGGAAGGAAAGGAGAGCTGTCCAGCTATAAGTCCAGCACTTTTACTCACTAGGCTATAGCTATCACCTCACTAACACATATAATTTTGGAAACCTTTTTACATGTTATCTCATTTGATACTCACAACAACCCTGTGAAGTAGAAGATATTGTTGTATCTATTTTATAGATGAGGAAGCTAACAGAAAGTGGTTGGGTACCTGGTAGGTGTGTGAGGCAGGATTCTGATACTATAGCAATGAGTATCCCCAGAGGTCAGTTCTAGATCCCTTTATCTTGTCCATATATATTGGAGAGAAATAAATTAAAATTTATTGGGATATGTTTCAGGGAGTTCATGAACTTTGATTGGAGATGAAGTTCAGCAGTCTTTAAATTTTGAATGTAGGCAATAAATCACTATTGAATTAGGAGTACCTATCACTGTGACATCAATAGAAATTATACTTTCATACTCCATTATAGTTGTAGATATCTTGAAACATCAGTTGTTCTCAAAGGTTTTTTGAAAGTATTATAGTTATTAAACCATTTAAGTTGCACATATTTTAAATGTTTAATATTTTATTTAATGTTTTAGTAAAAAAGGACACACATTACTATAAGCACACAAAAATTTAAAGCAATTAAAAGTTCAATGGGAGGCCTTATTAGAGGCATTCTTAAAAAAACAAAGTGATAATATATATACCTATTTGTGTCTGTGTATATGTACACATATATAGATATACATACATGTATATATATACATACATTTGCATATATACATACATGTGTGTATACACCTTTACACACACACGCATATATATATATATATATATATATATTTGTATATACATACACCTATTTGTGTGTAATGGTAGCCATCTCTGGGGCATGGGAGGAGGGAAGATAAATTTACATGATAACTTGTATATTTGGAGGGAATAGTAAGTTGGATATGATAGATTTTCAGTTTCATGTACAATCTTTTCTTAATAACTGTACTGCATTATGGGAATGGTTTGTTTTGTTCCATGATTTGAAAATAAATTGGTTATTAAAAAATGATGTGAACAAAATATTCAACTTGCACACACCTCAGTTAATAGAAACACGAGGTAAATACAGTGACTAAGGAAAGAACTAAGTAATCAAGTAAATTATTCCAATTTCTAGGTTATTTTTGTGAAGAAAAAGAAAATGACTGACCTACAGGGTTATAAGAAAACAAAACAAAGAAGAATTGTCAAGAGGTTTTGAAAGCACACTGAGTGATAAAACTATAAATGGAATTAAAAGACAAAATAGAAATGAAGGTAGAAAAACAGGTCTAAAGGCATTAAACCCTTCCACCCCACCAAGGGGAATTAAAAGTGTTTTGTGGGACAAAGTTCAGAGTGGGAGATAGCATAAATAGGGAGGTGGAGGGTAGATGAGAATGAGTCATCCCTACTCTCTCAGCAATTTTCAATTTCTCCCTGCCTACTGGCTGCTTCCCTACTGCCTGCAAACACATCTGTGTCTCCCATCCTTAAAACAACCTCACTTGAAAGCTAGTCATTGTCTTATCTCTTTCCCACATTTTGTAGCCAAATCCCCTGAGATGGAATTTACAGTGCATGATGCTATTTCCTTTCCTTTCACTCTCTAAACTTTATGCCATCTGACTTTCAACTGAAATTACCAATAATCTCTTAATTGCCAAATTTATAGATCATTTAAAAAATCTTCATTATTCTTGATCTTCCTGTAACTTTTGATCATTCTTCTCTTTTGTATTCTTTTCTTTTTAGATTTTTCTGAGTTTTCTTTCCTCATTCTTCTTCTATCTATATAATCTCTCCACAATTTCATTTGCTTCATTCATCTAGGTCATGCCAGCTAACCAAGGCTCTTTCCTGGACTCTCTTCCCCTCTCCCTGCCCCTGCTCCCATATTGGCAATTACATCTCTTGGTATTCTCATCAATTCTCTTGGATTCAGTTAATGTCATTATTTAGATGATTCACATCTATTTATTCAGCCCCAGCCTCTCTTCTGATTTCCCTTCACTCAAAATTTCCAATGGAGTATTATATATCTTGAACGCTATGTCCTGTAGATATCTTAAATCCAATATGTCCAAAACTGAACTTATTATCTTTCACTCCAAACTGATCATTCAAAAGTCCCTTTTACTGTCAAGGGATGTGTTGTATATATATGCACAAATGTATGTATATATGTATATTGACATAACACACATGTATGTATGTATTTAGACTCCCTTTCCTTTATGTGACACAAATAGGCTTTGTACCAGTACCACCATTCAATATTGATTTTGAAAATTTAAATAAAACCATGGCAAAAATATTGCAGTAATATATCTTAAAAACATTTTTCCTTATGATCAAGTTGAATTTCTACCAGGGACGCTAATGTTGTTCAACATTAGGAAAGCAATATAAATTAAAAAATATTGAAATTCACAATACTATATAAGAATTGTTAGACTTCATGAAAGTTATAATAAAAAAAGAATATGGATACAATATTACAGGAAATTATTAAGGAAAATTGCCCTGAAGTTCTAGCACAAGAAGGTAAAGTACAAATAGAAGGAATCCACCTATTACTACCTGAAAGAGATCTAGGAAGAAAACTTACAGGAATGTCATAACCAAGTTTCAGAATTCCCACATTAAAGAGAAAATGCTGCAAACAAAAACAACAATAAAAAAACAAGTTAAATTTTGAAGAAAAACAATTAGGAATTCACAAGGCCTAGAAGCTTCTACACTAAAAGATCGCAATGAGTCTTGGAACATTATATTTCAAAGAGCAAAAGAGCGGGGGTTAAATCCAACAATAATTTATCTAGCAAAGATGAGTATAATCCTGAATGAAAAGGAAATGGCTATTTGATGAACTAAAAGAGTAATAGGTACAGAAGAAAAAAAATATATGTTTACTGAAGATATCACCCATTTAAATTAAAACCCTATGAAGAATAGGAATGAAAGAATTTTTTTTTTTAAAGCAATTGGGGTTAAGTAACTTGCTCAAGGTTACACGGCTAGTCATTATTTATGCGTGGGTGCTCATTTTCTGAGGCCGGATCTGATCTCGGGTCATCCAAACTCCGAGGCCGGCGCTCTTACTCACTGCGCCACCTAGCCATCTCTTTAGGGCAATTGGGGTTAAGTAACTTGCCCAAGGTTACACGGCTAGGTTTTTGTTTGTGTGGATTAAGTGTTGGAGGCTGGCTCGGAACTCCGGTCCTTCTGACTCCAGGGCTGGCGCTCTATTCACTGCGCCACCTAGCCGCCCCGAAAGAATATTTTTTAAAAGATGATGATAAATCCTATTAAAACCCAATGAAATCATTATATTCAATGAAAAATATTAAACACTTTCCCCACAAATACAGAGATAAATCAAGGATGACCACCTTCTGCCTTGTTATTTGACATAGTTCTAGAAATGCTAGCAATGACAGTAAGACAAAAGAGAAATTAAATATATTGCAGAAAGAAGGGTACACCAATTCATTAATGGTGGAGCTCTGAATTTGATCAGTCATTCTGGAAAAATAATTTGGAATTATGTGAAGAAGATTACTAAAATACTTATTTTCTTTGACTGAGAGATTTCACTGAGGACAATATATCCAGAGGAGAGCAATAAAAAAAGAAATTACTGGTATATACCCAAAAATTGTAGAATCACTTCTTTTTTAAAAAAAATTATCTCAATTACATGTAAAAATAATTTTTAACATTCATTTTTAGAAATTTTGACTTTTAAATTCTCTCCTTCCCTAACTTCTTTTCCTGACTGAGAAGGCAAGCAATTTGATATAGATTATATATGTTCAGTCATGCAAAACTTTATGATGTTTAAAAAGGTTCAAGAGATATATTTTCTGGATAACTTAACCATTTTATTAAAAAGGCCATAAGGGGATTAATAAAAGGATGGTCATTTGTCCACTTATACCCCTAATGACATTGGAGTCACAGTTTGGTGGTCCTTCATTCTCAAAGAGAACCAAAATGACTTCCCCATGCTAGAGTTAAATTACAGTGTGTCTGATTGTGGCTGATCAGACAAACATGAGCTTGGAATGTTCTACCCCAGGTCAGGCACAAATAGCTCACATGAATAGGGTCACAGTTTATATGCCCTTTGAAGAAGAGGTGTTCCCAAGGGGTGCCTAATCATCTCTGATTGAGTAACACAATGAGAGGTGGGGCTACCTTTGGGTGTATGACTGGGCACCCAAATCTTGTCGAAAGAGATAGCAATTTCCACATCACCAGTTTTGATAGTTGGAAGAATCATCATTTTCCCATCCTGTTGGAGTGAACATAGTGAGCAGGAATACACCCATTATCCCAAACTTAGTATTTCTTTTACTGGCTGATTAGATCTTGGCCTGGGTAAATCTTTTTTTTTCCTTTACAATCCAATCCGTCTTTATTCATTTGTAAAGTATTTGTAGAACAAATTTGGAGATAACCCATTCCATTCATCATGTCACATCACTGTAGAACTTAGAAAACTGCCTGGCATGTAATTGGTGCTTAATAAATACTAATTCACTGACTGTATTTTTTCTACTATTGTTGCTCTTAAAATCCAACATAGCTACCACTTTTTTTTCTCTTTTAAAGAAATTTTAGAAAAATATTAAAGCTTAAATACATAATAAGAAAAGGAAAAAGAAATGTTATAAACTTAATATTAAACTTAAATACAAAGGAAAACAAAAAAAGGTATATACACAGCAGAACATAGGAGAGGATTCAGAATATATAACAATAATATCATTTCTTTTTTCCCTAAAAATAAAGTTTATTTTATTCTAGTTCTTTTAAAATTTTAATTTAATAAACATCAACTTAAAGAGGCACTTCTATATGTACAATAGAAGAGAAAGATAAATTGGAAATTTCAAACATCTATTATTTGCATATTTTTTTGTTAAACATATAATAAATTTAACACTCTACTTTCCAAGGTAACTTGTAGCTTATGCTTCCATCTGAATTCCCTTCTTTTCTCTTTGGGGTATTTCAAAAACATGTTCAAATACTCCTCTTCTGCTTCTTTCAGTGGGGGTGGAGTCAAGATGGCAGAGTACAAACAGGACATCAGCTCAGCTCTGGCTCCCACCTTCCCCAATTTATGTAAAAGAGGACTCTGAACAAACTTTGGAGCTACAGAACCCACAAAATGACACAAAGAAGCTAAACTCCCGCTGAGGACAGCCTGGCAGCCCAGCAGGAATCAGCCAGTGAAGTGCTCTAGGAGCCAACCCCAGGCCCCTGTGAGCCAGAGGTTTTAGCCCCAGGGCAGGCCATGGAACAGGAGGAAAACAGTGAAGTCAGAACTTCTACACCAAAAGCTTCAAAAGAAAATATGAGCTGGTTACAGGCCATAGAGGACCTTAAGAACCAAATAAGAGAAGTGGAGGAAAAATTGGGAAGAGAAATGAGAAAGAAGAAAGAAAATGACTCATCATTTTCTTTGAGCTGCCATCTCTAAGCTGCTCAATGAATCATGTCCTTAAAAAGTGAATCTGAACAGATTTTGGAGTGACAGAATCCACTGGGAGATGGAGCATGGCAAAATCCAGCCCAGAAAAATGCCCACATGACTCCAGAGAGGGGGAGCCCGAAGCACATTGGGACTTCAGCAGCTTGGACTAGAGGGTGGACTACAGCAGAGAGAGAAGTAGCCCCAGCAGACAGACTCACCCATCCTAAGGGCAATTTGCAGCCATCTCACCAATATATCACCATGGCACTGGAGGAATCATTGTTGCAGGGTAAGAGAGGGCTCAGGGCCCCCAGCAGAGACAGTAGCTTCTCCTGGGACTATCAGCCCCCAGCCTGGAAGTTTAGAAATCACCTGCCTGTTTTTCCAGGGTCCAGGATGACAAAGTAAACTCTGGCTGCTCCTATT
Source organism: Gymnobelideus leadbeateri (assembly GCA_011680675.1). Taxonomy (NCBI): domain Eukaryota; kingdom Metazoa; phylum Chordata; class Mammalia; order Diprotodontia; family Petauridae; genus Gymnobelideus; species Gymnobelideus leadbeateri. Next base: position 393,925 of record WOXC01012407.1, on the reverse strand, counting down.
CCCCCTCACTGACCTAGAAAACCCAAAGATAAGTGTCCCACCAATAGTGAAATCTTGAGATAGAGGAAATACCATCAGGTTTGGGTGTCATTGAGAAGGGGTGTAACTGAGGCAGCAAGGAGTCTAAAGAGAAGAGGGGGAGGGGTCCCAACAAGCCCTACCTCACCCGACCAGCAAAAGCCTGCCTGAGCTGTAGAACAGGGGTATAGAGGAAGAAATGTGAAGTGGCCAGAGCACTTCTCCTCCACAGATGACTATGTGCACCTTAGTATACCTCAGGGGGAACACTGAGACTCCTGCCTTGGCTTCAAACTAGACACCCAGAGGCTACAGCATTCAAAGTCAACAATCAGGCCCTTAGCTCCCAGCCTGAGAAATTAGGAAATAGGAGATTACAATGGGAAGGAAGGAAGCTGAGAAGAAGGGGAAAGCAAGAAAATTGATCAGAGTTTATTATGTAGATCAAGAACAAAAAAATACAGAGGACAACTTGGACTCTATACTCACACCTGAGAACACAGAAGGTAATATGAACTGGTCGCAAGCCCAAAAAGCATTCGTGGAGGAACTAAAGAAAGATTTTAAAGACCAAATTAGGGAGGCAGAAGACAAATTTAAATCTACAGTGACCAAATTGGAAAAAAGTTTCACTGAGGAAAAAAAAATCCTTGAAAAGTAAAATGAGTGAAGTACTTGGAGAAAATACCTCCCTAAAAAAAGACCTTCAAAAATTAACAAAGGGATAACCACAGGGTAAAGGTAAGAGGCTGGAGTAGAATATATTATGCCTCAGCTAAATGAAAAAAAGCAGGGGTAGCAATACTTATCTCAGATAAAGCAAAAGCAAAAATAGATCTAATTAAAAGAGATAAGGAAGGAAACTATATCCTGCTAAAAGGCACCATTGAAAATGAAGCAATATCATTACTTAACATATATGCACCAAGTGGTATAGCATCCAAATTCCTAGAGGAGAAGTTAAAGGAATTAGAGGAAGAAATAGATACCAAAACTATACTAGTGGGGGACCTTAATCTCCCCCTCTCTGAACTTGATAAATCTAACCTCAAAATAAACAAGAAAGAAATTAAGGAGGTAGATAGAATTTTAGAGAGTCTAGATATGATAGATCTCTGGAGAAAACTGAATGGGGATAAAAAGGAATATACTGTCTTTTCAGTGGGTCATAGCACATACTAAAGAATAGACCATGTACTAGGGCATAAAAACCTCACAATTCAGTGCAGAAAGGCAGAAATATTAAATACATCATTCTCATATCTTGATGCAATAAAAATTATATGCAATAAAGGGCCAGGGAAAGATAGACTAAAAAGTAATTGGAAATTAAGCAATTTAATCCTAAAGAATGAGTGGGTCAAACAAGAAATTATAGAAACAATCAGTAATTTCATTCAATAGAATGATAATAATGAGATAACATACCAAAATGTGTGGGATGCATTAAAGGCAGTTCTTAGGGGAAGTTTTATATCCCTGAGTGCATACATGAATAAATTAGAGAAAAGGGAGGTCAATGAATTGGACATGCAATTGAAAAAGCTAGAAAAAGAGCAAACTGAAGATCCCCAAATTAGTACTAAGTTAGAAATATTGAAAACCAAGGGAAAGATTAATAAAATTGAAATTAAGAAAACTATTGAATTAATAAATAAAACTAAGAGCTGGTTTTATGAAAAAACCAATAAAATTGATAGACCCTTAGTCAATATGATAAAAAAGAAAGAAGAAAACCAAATTATGAGTATCAAAAATGAAAAGGTTGAATCTACCTCCAATGAAGAGGAATTCAAAACAATAATTAGGTCAATAAGATCAGGAGTGAAATAAAGGTGTCCACCATCACCCCTCTTATTCAATCTGGTACTAGAAATGTTAGCAGTAGCAGTTGGAGAAGAAAAAGAAATCAAAGGAATCAAATTAGGCAAAGAAGAGACCAAGGTAACACTCTTTGCAGATGATATGATGATATACTTAGAGAATCTTAGAGAATCAAGTAAAAAACTACTTGAGACAATAAATAAATTTGGCAAAGATGCAGGATATAAAATACAACCACATAAATCCTTGGCAATCCTATATATCTCTAATGAAATTAAACAGCAAGAGATAGAAAGAGAAATCCCATTTAAAGTTACTGTAGACATTATAAAATATTTTGGAATCTACCTGCCAAAACAAACCCAGGATCTATATGATCACAACTACAAAAAACTTCTCACACAAATAAAGTCAGATCTAACTAATTGAAAAAATATCAATTGCTCATGGCTGGGTCAAACTAATATAATAAAAATGACAATTTTACCCAAACTAAATTATATATTTAGTGCCATACCAACCAATTTACCAAAACAAAACAAAACAAAAAACAAAACAAAACAAAACAAAAAAACTATTTTATAGAGCTAGGAAAAACAAAACAAAACAAAATTTATTTGGAAGAACCAATGGTCCAGAATATCAAGGTAATTAATCAAAAGAAATGCTAGGGAAGGTGAACTAGCTATACCAGATTTCAATCTGTATTATAAAGCAGCAGTCAGATATCTAGGGGGGTGGAGCCAAGATGGCAGAAAGGAAGCAGTAACATCTCTAAGCTCCTTTGTGAATCCGGTCACTAAACCTTAAAAAGTGAATCTGAATGGATTTTGGAGTGACAAAATCCACTTGGAGTTGGAGTGTGGCTGAATCAAGCCCAGGAAAGTGCCCAGTGGATCCAGACAGGGCAAGCGCAGAGCACATGGGGTCTGCACAGCTCAGACTTAAGAGCAGACAAGCTGACTACACTAGAGAGAGAAGAAGCCCCAGCTGGCAGAGTTACCAAGGACAAATCCCAGTCGTCTCACCTTCATCTCATCTCATGAGGGGACAGGAGGAATCATTGGAGCCAGGTAAGAGAGGGCTCAGACCCCCAGCAGAGACAGCAGCTTCTCCTGCAGCCATCAGCCCCCAGCCTGGAAGTTTAGAAATTGCCTGCCTGTATATGCAGGGGCTAGAATGGCAAAGTAAATTCTAGTTGCTCCCTCTGATTGCTCCTTCATGAAGTAGAAAACCCAAAGATAAGTCTCCCACCCAGATTGAAATCCCAAGTTAGCGGAAATAGCCTCAGGCTTGGGAGTCTTCAAGAAGGGGTGTAACTGAGACAGCCAGGAGTCTGAAGAGAAGAGAAGGAGGGGTCCCAACAAGCCCCACCTCACCTAAACAGCAAAAGCCTGCCTGAGCTATAGCCCAGGGGTAAAGAGGCAGAAATCTGAAATGGCCAGAGCATGCCTCCTCCAGACTACTCTGTGCAATCTGCATACCTCTCTGAGACTCCTGCCTTAGCCACAAACTAGACACCCAGTGGCTACAGCATTCAAAGTCAAAGACCAGGCCATTAGCTCACAGCCTGAGTAATTAAGAAATAGGAAATCACAATGGGAAGGAGGGAAGTTCAGAAGGAGAAGGGGAAGGCAAGAAAATTGATCCAAGCTTATTATGTGGGTTAAGAACAACCAAATACAGAGGACAACATGGACTCTTTACTCACACCTGAGACCACAGAAGGAAAAATGAACTGGTCTCAAGCCCAAATAGCATTCTTGGAGGAGCTTAAGAAAGATTTTAAAGACTAAATCAGGGAGGCAATGACCAACTTGGAAAAGAGTTTCACTGAAGAAAACAAATCCTTAAAAAGTAAAATTAGTGAAGTAATTGGATAAAATACCTCCCTAAAAAAGGACCTTCAAAAAAACTAACCAAAGACTATAATTCGCTAAAAATTAGAATCAATCAAATTGAAACTCAGAACTCTATGATGCACCAAGAGTCAATCAAACAAAATAAGACGGTTGAAAAATTGGAAGAAAAATGTAAAATATCTCACTGGAAAAACAACTGACCTAGAGAACAGATTCAGGAGAGATAACTTAAGAATTATTGGTCTACCAGAAAGCCATGATGAAAAAAGCAGCCTAGACAACATCCTCCAAGAGATTGTCAAAAAAAACTGTCCTGAAGTCCTAGAATCAGAAGATAAAATAGTGACTGGAAGAATTTACCAGACTCCTCTTGAAAGAGATCCCAAACTGAAAACTCCAAGAAATATAGTAGCCAAATTCCAGAATTACAATATTAAGGAAAAAATAATTCAAGCAGCTAAAAAAAAAAACAATTCAAAAATCATGGAACTAGAGTTAGGATCACACAAGACCTAACAGCTTCTACATTAAAAGATTGGCGGGATTGGAATTTGTTATTTTGTAGGGCAAGAGAGCTAGGACTACAACCAAGGATTAACTATCTGGCAAAACTGAGCACAATCATTCAGGCAAGGAGATGGTAATTTAATGAAATAAGGGATTTCCAGACTTTCCTGATGAAAAAGGCAGAGCTCGATGGAAAATTTGATCTCCAATTAGAAGACTCAAGAAAGGCATAAAAAGGTAAACAAGGAAAATATAGACTCACACATACATACATACACACACACACACACACACACACTCATGCACAGATGCATATAACTTGGTATGCAACAAGAGCAAAATGTTCACATCTCTATATGAATAGCTCATAACTGTCAATGTTGAAATTTTTATGATTATCATGACCTTCGAAAGGGTTATACATACATGGTGTAGGTATGAATGAACTAACCTGAAGATTAAAAAAAAACCTTATTAAGGGGATCAAAGGGACTGTAATGAGATAAAAGTGAAGGATGAGATAGGAAAAGGTAAAATATGCCATCTGAAGAGGCATCAAAACACTATAGTAGAGGGGAAAGAAAGAGGGAGAGGAACAACATTTAAACACTATTCTCACTGGTTCTGGTTCAAAGAGGGATCAACTTAATCAGTAAAGTTTAAGATTCTAATGTGAATAGACACATAAATTCATTAAATAGAGGAATTGGAGGGAGGGAGAGGAGCACTGTTTGAAATTTACTCTCATTGGTTTGGTGTCAAATGGGGAGTAACTTACTATGATAAATATAAAATCTTATTGTCTCCTATAGGCAGTAGGATGGCAAGGGGGGGATAAAAAGAGGAGCATAAAGGAGGGATTAGAGGGGAGAGAAATAGCAGTAAGGGGAGACAATAGGTTAAGAAGGGGGTCACTGGGTGGGAACACTGAGGGAGGGGGCAGTAAAAAGGGAAAACTTCAAGCAGGGGAAGGGAGAAGGAAGAAACAAAAACATAAGCAGGGGAGGGAATAGGATGGAGGGGAAGAGACGGATAGTCATTATTACTGTGAATGTGAATGGGACGAACTCTCCCATAAAACAGAGGTGGATAGGAGAATGGATTAAAAACCATAATCCCACAATATGCTGTCTACAAGAAACACATTTGAAACAAAGAGATACCCACAGGGTAAAGGTAAAAGGTTGGAGTAAAATTTATTATGCCTCAGCTAAAGTAAAAAAAAGCAGGGGTAGCAATACTTATCTCAAATAAAGCAAAAGCAAAAATAGATCTAATTAAAAGAGATAAGGAAGGAAACTATATCCTGCTAAAAGGCACCATAGAGAATGAAGCAATATCATTGCTTAACAAATACACACCGAGTGGTATAGCGTCCAAATTCCTAGAGGAGAAGTTAAAGGAATTAGAGGCAGAAATTGACAGCAAAACTATACTAGTGGGGGATGTTAATCCCCCCCTTTCTGAACTTAATATCTCTAACCTCAAAATAAACAAGAAAGAAGTTAAGGAGGTGAATAGAATTTTAGAGAGACTAGATATGATAGATCTCTGGAGAAAATTGAATGGGGATAAAAAGGAATTTACTTTATTCTCATCAGTGCATAGTATATACTCAAAAATAGACAATGTACTAGGGCATAAAAACCTCACAATTCAGTGCAGAAAGGCAGAAATATTAAATGCATCATTCTCATATCACTATGCAATAAAAATTATATGCAATAAAGGGCCATGGAAAGATAGACTAAAAAGTAATTGGAAATTAGGCAATTTAATCCTAAAGAATGAGTGGGTCAAACAAGAAATTATAGAAACAATCAGTAATTTCATTCAATAGAATGATAATAATGAGATAACATACCAAAATATGTGGGATGCATTAAAGGCAGTTCTTAGGGGAAGTTTTATATCCCTGAGTGCATACATGAATAAATTAGAGAAAAGGGAGGTCAATGAATTGGACATGCAATTGAAAAAGCTAGAAAAAGAGCAAACTGAAGATCCCCAAATTAGTACTAAGTTAGAAATATTGAAAACCAAGGGAAAGATTAATAAAATTGAAATTAAGAAAACTATTGAATTAATAAATACAACTAAGAGCTAGTTTTATGAAAAAACCAATAAAATTGATAGACCCTTAGACAATATGATAAAAAAAAGAAAGAAGAAAACCAAATTATGAGTATCAAAAATGAAAAGGGTAAATCTACCTCCAGTGAGGAGGAAATCAAAAAAATAATGAGGAATTATTTTTCCCAATTGTATGCACATAAACATGACAATCTTTGTGAAATGGATGAATATTTACAAAAATACAAGTTGCCCAGATTAACTGAAGAGGAAGTTAATTACCTAAATAACCCCATCTCAGAAAATGATATCAAACAAGCCATCAATGAACTCCCTAGGAATAAAATCTCCAGGGCCAGATGGGTTAACTAGTGAGTTCTAACAAACATTTAAAGAACAATTGACTCCAATACTCTAAAAACTATTTGGGAAAATTAGTGAAGTAGGAGTCCTACTAAATTATTTTTATGACACAAATATGGTACTGATTCCTAAATCAGGAAGAGATAAAACAGAGAGAGAAAATTATAGACCAATTTCCCTCATGAATTTAGATGCAAAAATTTTAAATAAAATATTAGCTAAAAGACTACAACAACTTATCACAAGAATAATGCAGTTTGATCAGGTAGGATTTATTCCATATATGCCGCCCCTCTAAAGTTTTTAAGATGTTACTTTTCTTCAGTATTTTTGGGTCACCTTTAGTAAGCTGTTGACTCATTTTTCATGATTTTCTTTTATCACTCTGCTATCTCTTACCAATTCTTTCTTTACTTTTTTTACTTGATTTTCAAATTCCTTTTTGAGCTCTTTCATGGAATGAGACCAATTCATATTTTTCTTGGAGGCTTTTCACATAGGAGCTTTGACTTTGTTGTCTTCTGGTTGTATATTTTGATTTTCCTTATCACTAAAGTAAGATTCCATAGTTTGATTTTTCCTGCTGTTTGCTCTTTTTTTCCAGCCAATTATTTGACTTTTTAAAGGTAGAACTCTGCTTCCAGTGTTGAGGGCATGCTGTACCTGTCTTCAGAGGTTTTGTGCAGCTCTTTTCAGACATATTTTTAGGGACCTGTAAAATTTCAGTTCTTCCAAGGTTGTATGAAAGGAGAGGTGTTTATTCCTCTTCTGGTCTGTGCTTTGTGAGTCACCACAAGCGCTCTTTTCTACCTTGAATCTATGAGGAGGATTCCCTCTCCACCAATGCCATAAGCTTCACCATGCCAGTGCTCTTTTTTACCTCAGGATATCCCACCCTGGATTGTGACCCAGATCCAAGCATAGGCAAAGAAAGAGAATCCTACCTCGGCATCAGCAAAGAGATCCCTGCAATCCCCCTCTCATCAGTCTCTCGATCCCCCCATTGTCTATGGGCCAAGTGCTCTGGAAGCAGCACTGCAGCCATAGCTGGGGCTGGGGCTGGAGCTTGTTCCTCTCTCATCCACCTCTAACAGACCTTTCCTACTGACCTTCTAAGTTGTCTTTGGTATTTGTGGGTTGAGAAGGCTGGAAACCACCACAGCTGCTAGTGATTCAGTCCCCTGCTCTTTACTGGGGCATGGCCTACTCTAGACTATGCTCCTTCTCTTTCAGAGTGGTGCAACAGACCTTTCCTGTTGACCTTCTAGTTTGTCTTGTGCTAGAAATTTGTTTCACTGTAATTTTGTGGGTTACTTCTGTGCTAGAATTTCTTTAGAGTAATTTTTTACAGGTATTTGGAGGGGTTTGGGGAAGAATTCAAGCAAGTCCATGCTTTTAATCTGGCATATTGGCTCTGCCCCTCTCTAAACTTTTTAAATGTCACAATTTCCATTAATTGGCAACTAGGTCGTGCAGTGGATGAGTGGTAGACCTGGAATCAGGAAGAACTAAGTTCAAAGCTGGCCTTTGAAACTTAATAGTTATGTGATCTTGGGCAAGTTATTTAACCTTTGTTTGCCTCAGTTTCTTTATCTATAAAATGAGCACAATGATTGTATCTACCTTTCAGAGTCAGGACCATTAAATATAGCAATATTTGTAAAACATTTAGCACAATGCCTGGCATATAGTAAATACCATGTACATGGTAGTCATTATTATTATTATTATTATTATTATTATCATTATCATCATCATTATCATCATCATTGAGGAATTGGCTAAATAAATTGTGGTATATTAGTATGATTACATATTATTTTTAAGATATAAAGAATATGATGAATGTAGAGAAGCACTGAAAGATATATGAACTGATGTAAAGAAAAGTAAGCAAAAGTCAGTAAAACAATACATACAATGATTTTAACAGTGTAAATGCAATGAATAACAATAACAAATAAAAAAAGATGCTGCCAAGTTATAATGACCAAGCTTGGCCCAGAAGACTGTCTGGTTTCATCACTGTCCTTTATCTCTTATGTGCCTTTGCAAAGTTTCTACTTTGTTGGGCCTTATATTCTTCATCTCAAAAATAATGGGGTTGAGCTATATGGTTTCTAAGATACCTTTCATCTTTAAATTGATAGTGGCCATGATCCTAAGAGATATGAGAAAACATTGTCAATTTCTTCTTTGCTTACGTGAGGGGCTATGGGTTTAGGACTCTCCATGCAATGACAAACTTCTTTGTTAGTTTTGCAGACCGTTTTTATACTTTCTTTTTATTTTTCATTTAATGAAACACATCTATGTAAGAGGGTCAATGAAGAGATCCTGGGGAATGTAAGTGATACACAACCAAAAATGAATAAAAATGTTTTAAAAAATCAGGTCATGCAGATCAATATTATTTCTTACTTTTTTGTATAAGTTTAATAAGCTGGTATATCGGGGGGATCCTCAAAATATAGATTAACTAGATTTACAGAGCATTTGATAATGTGTCTCATATTATTTTTAAAATTTATTTATTTTTTAAGTTTATGGAATAAGCATTTCCATAACATAGTATAATAAAAAAGATGATTACACATCAAACCACAAATTCATTTTGTACATCTTACAATACCTTTTAAACATTCAACAAAGTTATCATGTACATTTCCTTTTCTTTTCCCCCTTTTTTCCTTCCTCTTACATCCCCCCACCTTAAATATAACTACCATTATGCACAAATAGGTATGTGTGTGTCCATATATATATATATATATATATATCCCATACATATATATATATGTATGTATGTATGTATATGTATATATGTATGTATATCTATATGTACTCATATATATATACGTACATATGTATGTAAAATTATTCTATACATACTTCTATTTATCAGTTTTTGCAGAAAAATGGAGAAATGTAGGATTGATAATAGTACAATTGTATGGATTAAGAAGAGGTTGAGAGGTGAGGCCAAGAAGGCAGAGAGAAACCAGGAAGTTTCTTTAAGGCTCTTCCCAGTTTCCCTCAGAAACATTAAATCAAGCATCTGAATAGATTCTAGAGCAACAGAACCCACAAAAAAGATGGAATGAAACATTTTTTTCCAGCCCAAGATAACTTAATAGGACTTCAAGAAAGGTCTTTCTCACTTGAGTAAAAGGGGAACACAGCCCAATGTAGGGGGTGTCTGGGCAATCCAGCAGGAAGCTCTTAGCCACAGTTCTTTGTTCTGACAAAGGCCTTCAGTCCTGGCTTAGCAGACCATTGGCACAGCAGGCCAGCTATGAGGCCTCCAGCCCTAGTGCAGCAGGTAAACTGTCACCCTTGGAACCCAATGCATAACAGTAAGGACTAGGCTGGGCCACTCCAGTGCAGTGGACAAACTGCCAGCACCTGAGGCCCCAGTGCAGAAAGCCAGTGACCATGTCCCTGACTCCCAGTGCAAGAAGCTTGGGACAGTTCCCCCTGTACTCCAAGAAGCAGAACTCAACTGTAAAAGTCATGAAATGGGCTAAAAATAAGCAAAACAATAACAAAAAGAGCCCTGACCATAGAAAGCTACTATGGAGACAGGGAAGATCAAAACACAAACTAAGAAGGGGACAACAATGTCAAAATGCCTACATTTGAAGTCTCAAAAGGGAAGATTAAATGGACCCAATCCCAAAAAGTCCTCCTGGAAGAGCTCAGAAAGGTTGTTTTTTTTTTTTTTAATCAAGTATGACGGGCAGGAGAAAAATTGGGAAAAGAAATGATAAGTGTGCAAGAGAATTATGAAAAAAAGGCGATAGTTTGGAAAAGGATGCACAGAAATTGACTGAAGAAAACAATGTCTTAAAAATACAATTGGCCAAATTGGGTGAAAAAAATCCACTGAAAAAAGCAACTCCTTTAAAAGTAGAATAAGGCAAATGGAAATGGAGGTACAAAAATTCATTGAAGAAAATAGTTCCTTTTTTTAAAAAATTAGGGGCGGTTAGGTGGCACAGTGAATAGAGCATCGGCCCTGGAGTCAGAAGGACCTGAGTTTGGTTCCAGCCTCAGACACTTAATGCACACACAAACAAAAACCTAGCTGTGTGACCTTGGGCAAGTTACTTAACCCCAATTGCCCTGCAAAAAAAAAAAAAAGTAAAAAAAAATTATTTTAGACTCAAACACCAGAACATAAATACGGAATACAGAAAAGAAACAAAAACATAGCATAAATTCCAAATAATTCATAACTTAATGGTCACTCTCCAGGTTGAGCTATGATTTGTGATGTATAGGGGATAACATTTCTTTATACTTAGCTATTGGTTACTGAAGAATTGAATTAAACTATTTCCTGTAAGAGTTATCATTACTAAGTCAAATGTAAAAATTCTTTAGTTAAATATAAATTACTTGAATTTCCTCCTCAAAAGAAAATGGACTAATTAAATGCATTTTTAAAAATAACATGTTTATTTACAACATTGGTTCTCAAACTTTTCTAAAATGTAAAGAAAAATATTTCATGGATTCCTAAATCACAAAAGTTGCATGATTAGTATGCATTCATTGGGAAAATTCTTAATGACTAAAGAACAGTACTTTGCATAGCTGTTTTTAGTTACCTTATAATAATTCCAGAGCACTTTAAGAGATGCTAGATGTAGACTGTAATCACTAGTATAAGTTACTTTGCATAGGCTTTTTACGCTGGTCTATAGAATTTCCTATCACATATATTGAATAGTTTAAAACTACAAATAGCCAAAGTATTGCACACCTCTGAAAGGTATAGAGTAATTAAAAAAAAGAAATAAACAAAAACAAAAACAAAGATCTTCATATGCAACATGTAGATAATTATAGACACACTTACCTATCCAGTTAATGTTCAGATAATAGGAAACAAAAATTGGTGGAATGGTAAAGATGTCTACCAAGGAGTTTATCTTCAACCAAAACTTGATCTTGTCTTCAGCAGCCACAAACTAGAAATCAAATCAGCAAGTCCAATGGGTTATGTTATCTTTGGACAGGTTCAAATTTAAGGCATCATTAATATATGAGCTTAATCATTAACAATGCATTAAAAAAAGTGGGCCTTGTGATAGTCCCTATAAATTCCAGCCTTAATCAGTTATGGGAATTAAAATAAATAACTACCAAGCTGTAGAAACGTGGAATCTGAATCCAGGCCTTTCTGACTTATGAAACTAGCTTTCTATCTACTATCTTATGTTAATTCTAAGAGTATAAGTTGAGCAGCAGGCTCCTCTTTGTGTTGGTAGATAAAATTTCCTATTTAAAAAAAACACTTTTAGCACAAATGAAATTATAAATCTGGTTCAAAATAAAACAAATGAGTTGTTACTTCTCTTTAATATTACTATATTTTTACATCACTTTCTAAATATATAATTTTGAGGGGCAGAACCAAGATGGCAGAGTAAAAGCAAGAACTTGGCATGAGCTCATGCTCCAATCACTTCCAATGAATGTAAAAAAATTAAACAAATTTAAGAGCTAAAGAACCCACAAAGTGACAGAGAGAAACAAATCTCCTGATGAAGGCAGCCTGGCGGGCTGACAGGAAAGGTCTATCTCACCTGGCTAGGAGGTGAGCACAGTCCTTCATGAGCAGCACAATTCTGGCCCCAGGATGGTCCTGACCAGAGGTGGCCAGAGAAGACTGAATTACCAACAGCTGTGGTGTTTTCCAGACTTCTCATCCCATAAATGCCAAAAAGGAAGTAAAAGGTCAATGGGGAAATATGTTGTACCAGAGGGATGGAAGAGCAAGATCTGGCCCCTGCCCCTGGGAAGAGAAGTGGTGGAGGTGCTATGGCTGCAGCTGCTGCCACATGACTGCCTCTGAAGCTCCTGGCCTGCAGATCATAGGAGGATCACATAACCATTCAGAGAGTAATTACTCTTGCTTTGACCTGCTTGGATCTGGATCGCTATCTTGGATGGCATTGCTGGGGTGTGTGGCCAGTGTGCCAGAGCTTGTGGGGGCTGTAGAGAAGTGCCCTCCTAATAGCTCCAGCAGCTTCGAAAACCCCAGCGATTTGGGACAAAGCTCTCTTCATTTTGGAAGCAGAGTTCTACCATGGCAAAGAACTCAAGCAAAATTGCTTGAGTTCTCCCCCAAACCCCTCCAAATGCCTGTAAAAATCACTCTAAACAAATTCAAGAGCAGCAGAACTCACAAAATGACAGAGCAAAAAGAAATTTCCAGGGCTAAGTAACCTGGAAGGTCAATAGGAAAAGTCTGTTGCACAGTCTGAGAGAGGAGCACAGTCTAGAGCAGGTCACTCTGGCACAGATGGTACTAGAGCAAGCTTTAGGGGACTGAATCACTGACAGCTGTGGTGGTTTCCAGACTTCTCAACCCATAAATGCCAAAGAAAACTTAGAAGGTCAGTAGCAAAGGTCTGTTGAATGTGGGTAAGATAGGAACAAGGTCTGACCCTGGCCCCAGCCCCAAGGAGGTGGTGGTGGTGGCAGCAGCAGTGGCTGCTTCCAGAGCTCTCAGCCCACAGATAGTAGGGGATCCAGCAGCTGATCAGAGGCATATTGCAGGGATAGATCTCTTTGCTGGTGCTGAGGTAGGATTCACTTGCTTTGCCTATGCTTGGATCTGGTCACAGTCTTGGGTGGCAGTCCTGGGGTGGCATTCCACTGGTGTAGTGGAGCTTGTGGTGGTGGTGGAGAGGGAATTCTCTTCACAGTTCCAAGGCAGAAAAGAGTGCTTGAGGTCACTCATAGACCAGAACACAGACCAGGAGAGGAGTGAACACTCTTCTTTTCATCATACCACCTTGGAAGAACTGAAAATTTACAGGTCCCTAAAAATGTCTTTTTTGTATTTGTTTTTATTGTTTTGTTTTGGAGGGCAATTGGGATTAAGTGACTTGCCCAAGGTCACGTTGCTATTTTTTTGTATTAAGTGTCGGAGGCCAAATTTGAACTCAGGTCTTCCTGACTCCAGGGCTGGTGCTCTATTCACTGGCACCACCTAGCCACCTCCCTAAAAATATCTTTGGGGGCAGAGCCAAGATGGCAGAGTAGAAACAGCTCATCCAAGCCACTCTGCCCCCAGATTCCCCCCAAACTATATAAAAGGGGACTCTAAACAACTTCTGGAGCCCCAGCACCCACAGAACGACACAGAGAAGCTAACCTCCCGCTGAGGACAGCCCAGCAGCCCTGCAGGAAGGACCAGTGCAGCGCTCTGGGAGCCAGCAGCACGCAGTGTGCAGAGCACGGGAGCCGAGCCGAGCAGAGCCCAGGTCCCCATGAGCTGAGGTTTTAGCCCTAGGGCAGCAGGGCCAGCAGCCGGCTGGAGAGACCCCAGAACACCAGCAGCTGTGGCGACTCCAGAATTATCAACATAGACATGCCTAGGACAAAGTAAGAGGTTAATGTCCTATGGACTTTGGGACCAGTATTTGGGGAATGCGTCGGCTCCCTCCCCTGGGGGCTAGAAGCCGCTGAGGAGACACACCATTTAGTAGTTTTCAGAAGCAGCTCCAGCTCCCAGCCTGCAAATCGTAGGGAGATCCAGCAATCAGTCTTGGGGGGTAATCACTCTTGCTTTAACCTCCCCGGATCTGGATTGTGATCTAGGGTGGAAGTCATGGGCGGGTTTACAGCTTGCCAGAAACGGAAGTTGCCCCCCACATGTTCAGGACGAAAATTCCTCTATCTGGCCTTAAAGCCATAGTGTGGCAACACGCCCAAAAGTCAAGTAATTAAGTGGCAACATGCCAAGGCAAAGGAAACAGAAAAATGTAACCCTAGGCTCCTATTTTGGGGGCATAGAGCGGGAAAAGGACTGTGAGGTCAGAAGTCCTGCTCCAAAAGCCCCAGGGGAAAACATGAGTGGGTTGCAGGCCATAGAGGACCTTAAGAAGGACTTTTAAAAATCAAATAAGAGAAGTGGAGGAAAAATTAGAAAGAGAAATGAGAAGGATGCAGGAAAAGTATGAAATGAGGGTCAACAGCCTGACTGAGGAAAACAACACCTTAAAATAGACTAACTCAAATGGCAAAGGAGGCCCAAAAGGGCAATGAGGAGAAGAATGCCTTAAAAAGTCGAATTTGCCAGATGGAAAAAGAATCTCAAGTTCACTGAGGAGATTCATTCCTTCAGAGTTAGACTGGAGCAAATGGAAGCTAATGACTTTATGAGAAATCAAGATGCTGTTAAGCAGATCCAAACAAATGAAAGATTAGAAGGCAATGTGAAATATCTCATGGGGAAAACCACTGACCTGGAAAATAGATCCAGGAGAGACAATTTAAAAAATTATTGGACTACCCAAAAGCCATGATCAAAGAAAGAACCTAGAAATCACCCTTCAAGAAATTCTCAAGGAAAATTGCCCTGATGTTTTAGATCCAGAGGGCAAAATAGAGGTTGAAATAATCCACTGATCACCTCCTGAAAAAGATCCCCAAAAGAAAACTCCCAGGAATATTATAGCCAGGTTCCAGAATCCCCAGATCAAGGAGAAAAATACTACAAGCAGCCAGGAAGAAACAATTTCAATATTGTGGAAACACAATCAGAATGGCACAGGACCTGGCAGCTTCTACATTGAGGGATAGAAGGGCATGGAATATGATATTCCAGAGGGCAAAAGAGCTGGGACTGAACCCAAGGGTCACCTACCCAGCAAAACTGAGCATTTTGTTTCAGGGGAAAATATGGTCATTCAGTGGAATAGAGGACTTTCAAGCATTCTTGAGGAAAAAACCAGAATTGAATAGAAAATTTGACATCCAGACACAAGAAGGAAGAGATGCCTGAGAGGGTAATCAGGGAAAAGAAATCAAAAGGAATTTAACAAAGTTGAACTATTTACATTCCTATATGGAAAAACAATAACTGTGAGTGATGATATCTTTGTCACTATGAAAATAATGGAAGAAGGGTGTGTGGTCATATGAGTACATATGTGAATGTCTGTGTAGATGGTTACAGTTATATATGGATAGAGGGCATAGGTTGACTTTGTTGGGAAGGGAGAATACTCAAGGGATGAAATTATGAGGTGAGAGAGGAAAGTGGCAAGAGGAGATGGGGAGAGACAGGGTAGGGTAAACTATCTCATGTAGAAGAAGCAAGGGGAAGTGGTTGCAAGGGAGGGGAAGAATAGGAAGGCAAAAAGGCAAAACCACATTCTCATTGAATTTGGTTCAGGGAGAGATTGACATACATACTAAATGGGATATCTCAACCTGCAGCAGAATAGGGGGAAGGGGGATGAGAGGAGGGATGATGGATGGGAGGGCATCCTTGGGGGGAGAGGAGGTTGGAAGTACCCACTATAGAAGAGGGACAGGATCATGTAGGGAATGGACCAGGTGGGAGGTGGGATGAGTGGGAGGGAATTATAAGCAGCCTTGTACAATATATCTACTATGATAATATTTTGCATAGCTAGACATGTACAACATATGCTGAATTAATTATCTCCCCAGAGGGAATGGGTGACAAGGGAGGAAGGAAATGGATCCGAAATTCGAGGTCTTAAGATTAAATGTTTCAAATATATATAAATACTATTATTAATACTCTTTTTCTTATAATTGGGAGATAAGATGTGCAGGCATTGGGACACAAAGATTCACCTTCCTCTAATGGAAAAGTCGAAGGGGGTATGGGAGAAGGTATGGGAGAGAGCAGATTGGAGGAAGCGATATCTTATGGGACTGCTATTCTGGGAGGTTGGGTAGGGAAATAACAGGGGGAAAATGATTGTAACTCAAAATATGGCGGAAATGAATGATGTAAAACAGA
Source organism: Gymnobelideus leadbeateri (assembly GCA_011680675.1). Classification (NCBI taxonomy): domain Eukaryota; kingdom Metazoa; phylum Chordata; class Mammalia; order Diprotodontia; family Petauridae; genus Gymnobelideus; species Gymnobelideus leadbeateri. The sequence goes on along the minus strand of WOXC01012407.1, from coordinate 377,482 downwards.
AGTTAATAAAGCATTTGTTTAAAAAATATCTTTGAAAACAGCTGCACAAAACCTAGGGGCAGCACACTTTCCACACTGGAAACAGAGACCTACTTTAATAAAAAGCTAAAAAAAAAGTCAAATAATTGGCTGAGAAAATGAGCAAACGGTGGCAAAAATCAAACTATAGAATCTTACTTTGGAGACAAGGAAGATCAAAACATACAACTAGAAGAAGACAACAAAGTCAATGCTCCATGAAAAGCCTCCAAGGAAAATATGAATTGGTCTCAGGCCATGAAAGATTTCAAAAAGGATTTTGAAAATCAAGTAAAAGAAATAAAGGAAAAATTGGGAAGAGGTAAGAGAGTGATGAAAGAAAACCATGAAAAATGAGTCAACAACTTGCCTAAAGGAGATCCAAAAGTTTCTGAAGAAAATAACACTTTAAAAAATAGACTAATCCAAATAGCAAAAGACATCCAAAAGCCAATTTGGAGATGAATCCAGGGCTGGTGCTCCATCTACTCTACCACTAGCTCTCCCATAAATTTCATTTAAGTTCATTTATAACACTGACTACCTATTAGCAAGATACCTTCCTTTAAGCTCCAAATCTTATCTGTAAAAAATACGTGTAATAATAGTTAAACTATCTACATAAGAGACTAGTTGTGAAGAAATTATGTTTTGAAAATCAAAGTTTTGTATAAATGTGAAGTATTTTCCATACCACTCATTTGACCCTAAGCTTAATTTTCTATGATATTTTTCATGTCTGTGGAATAATAGAATAGTGGATTCAGATTAAAGGGGAACTAATTTCAAAGTTTGCCTTCAACATTCACTAGCTATGTGACTATGGGCATTTCACATAACCTATATGGCCTTGTTTTTTCTCATCTGTAAAATGGGATAATAAATTAGGGATATTAAGATGGCATAATTTTGAGTCTGCAGTATAATGATCGATAAAAATCACTCTACAGATTTAAAAATAGTGTGTTAAAAGCAGTAGTCATAGTCTTCGGTGACACCTCCTCAACTAAACCTGCCTTCACATCTGGTATCCACCATTTACTAAACTCTGGAGAAGTGGGTAAGTTGTTTAAACTCTAAAATCTTAATTTCCTTATCTACAAAAATGGGGCTAATATGACATTTGCTACCTATCAATAATGCTTTGAATATGTCCCTTGGTAAACATTATAGTACTATATAAAAGTACTAGTTATTGTAATTTTATATAATAATTAGATCTAGAAAGGAACTTTGTCTTTATTACTCATAGTGCCTTGACAAAGATACTTTGACTTTTCTACTGACTGAAGTTTTTATTACCTCAGCATCATCTACTCTTTACTGTTCCTTGGCCCACTCTAAGTTCAGGTTCCTGTCATTAGTCTAATTGGACTACATAGACTCTTTTTTTTTGCTTTTTGGAGGGCAATTGGGGTTAAGTAACTTGCCCAAGGTCACACAGCTGTTTTTGTTTGTGTGTGTTGTGTCTGACGCCGGATCTGAACTCAGGTCCTTCTGACTCCAGGGCCAATGATCTACTCACTGTGCCACCTAGCCACCCTGACTACATAGACTCTTAATTAAATTCATTATCTCAAGCTTCTTCCCTCTCCAATCTGTCTGCCAGAGAGCTGCCAAAGTGATATCTCTAAAGTGCTGAGCTGGCCATGTTACTCTTCTACTTGGTTAAGTTCCAGCATGTAGCTCCCTGATTCTATGATTAAATATAATTTCATATTTATCTCATCCTTTTAAAATTTACATTTTGAATAAGTTTATATTAGTGCAATTATTCATGTGGTATAATTCCGGACTTCTCAACCCACAAATGCCAAAGACAACTTAGAAAGTCAATAGGAAAGGTCAGTTGGACTTGGGTGAGAGGGGAGCATGTGTATAATTTACAAAAAAATAAAACCCACCCCGAAACATGCATATATTGGGGATACATGCTCTTTCTTTTTTTAAACTATAAGGGTGTATGATTAAACATGTTTGGAGATCACTGCTATAGTGATTATTCATTAAGCAAACTCATGTTACCAATACAGAAGAGCTCTTGATTTACATCTTATAATCTTCTAATTTTCTAAGCCATAGAGAGGGTAATTTACTTGCTGGAGTTTGACACAGTATGTGTTAGAGGAAACATCAGTATGTGTTAGAGGAAAGACTAGGACCCAGGTTTTTCCACATCAACAATTTAGAGAGCTGGGGGCAGAGCCAAGATGGCAACATAGAAGCAGGAAAACTCCATGAGCTCCCCCCATAACAACCTCAAATACCTATAAAATATGACAGTAAACAAACTTTAGAGCTACAGAACCCACAAAGTAACAGAGAGAAACAAATCTCACTCTGAAGGTAGCCTGGCAGGCTGGCAAGAATGGTCCATCACAGTGCTCTGGGAGCCCAGCCCTACCCTTTTTGAGTCCATGGATTTAGCCTCAGGGTGATCCAACCAGCAATGGCTGGAGTGGACTTTGGGAACGTGGTGGTCTCCAGAATTATCAATCCATAAATGCCAAAGGCAAAGTATAAGGTCAGTGTGGACTTTGTAGGGATAGGGTACTAAGAGCCTTGTCTGGCCTCTTCCCCCAAGGCGAGAAGGTGCTGCGGCCATGCAGCCAACTCCACATGGGTCAGAACTCCTGGCCTGGAGATCATAGGAGGACCAAGTGACCATTCTGAGGGGTAATCGCTCTTGCTTTAACCTGCTTGGATCTGGATCGATATCTTAGGTGGAGGTCCTGGGGTGTGTGACCAAGTGCCAGAGCATGTAGTGGCTTCAGAGAGGGCACCCAACTAATAGCTTCAGCAGCTTGGAAAACCCCAGTGATTTGGGACCAAGCCCTCCTGTCTGGAAGCAGAGTTCTACTGTGGCAAAAAGCTCAAAAGTCAAGTAATTGAGTGGCAACATGAGCAAACAAAGGAAGCAAAACAATCACAGCAGTCAAAACTTAGATTCCTTTTTTGGGAACAATAAGAATCAAAGCATGGAATGGGAGGAAGACAATGAAGTCAGAACTCCTGCACCAAAAGCTTCCAAGAAAAATATGAATTGCCTACAGACCATAGAGGAGCTCAAGAAGGGTTTTAAAAACCAAGTAAGAGAAGTGGAGGAAAAATTGGGAAGAAAAATGAGAATGATAAAAAAAAATCATGAAAAGCAAGTCAACCTTACTGAAGAAAATAACACCTTAAAAAATAGACTAACTCAAATGGCAAAAGAGGCCTAAAAAGCCAATGAGGAACAGAATGCATTTAAAAGCTGAATTTGCCATATGGAAAAAGAATTTCAAGAATTTCAAAAGCTCACTGAAGAGAATAATTCCTTCAGAATTAGATTGGAACAAATGGAAGCTAATGACTATGAGTAATTAAGATACTATTAAACAGATGCAAACAAATGAAAAAATAAAAGGCAATGTGAAATATCTAATTGGAAAAACCACTGACTTGGAAAATTGATCCGGATTTATAAATTGAGAGATAATTGAAAAATTATTGGACTACCTGAAAGCCAAGATAAAAAAAAGAACCTAGAAATCACCCTTCAAGAAATTGTCAAAGAAATTTGCCTTGATATTTTAGAACCAGAGGGCAAAATAGAAATTGAAAGTATTCACCAATCACCTCTTGAAAAAAGATCCCCAAAAGAAAACTCCTAGGAATATTATACCCAGATTCTGGAGTTCTCAGATCAAGGAGAAAATATTACAAGCAGCCAAGAAGAAACAATTTGGTTATTGTGGAAACACAATCAGGATAACACAAGATCTAGCAGCTTCTACATTAAGGGACCAAAGGACCATTTGCTTAGAATATGATATTCTGGAGGTCAAAGGAGTTGGGATTAAAACCAAGAATCACCTACCCAGCAAAACTGAGTATAATATTTCAGAGGAAAATATGGTCATTTAATGAAATAGAGGACTTTCAAGCATTGTTGATGAGAAAACCAGAGTTGAATAGAAAATTTGACATTCAAATACAAGAAACAAGAGAAGCATGAGAAGGTAAATAGGGAAAAGGAATCTTAAGGAACTGATCAGAGTTGAACTATTTACATCCCTACATGGAAAAACAATAATTATAACTTATGAAAATTTTCTCAACATGAGGATAGTTGAAGGGAATATAAATGTATATATGTGTGTGTGTGTGTGTGTGTGTGTGTGTGTATACATACATATATGTCTATATAGGAGGATATATGTGCTTATGAATACATATGTGAGTGTGTGTGTATATATGTGTACAGGTATACATAGAGACCACAGGATCAATTGAATAGGAAGGGATGATATTTTAAAAATAAAATTAAGAGGTGAGAGAGGAATAGAATGAGAGGAGATAGGGAGAGACAGAAAAGGGTAAATTATCTCATATGAAAGAGGCAAGGGAAAACTGTTACAATGGAGGGGAAGAAGAGGGAGATAAAATGGAATGGGTCAACCTTACATTCATTGAATTTGGCTTAAGGAGGAAATAACATAACTCACTAAATTGGGTATTGTACGCTTCAGGAAAGTAGAGGGGAAGAGGATAAGAGGTGGTATGATAGAAGGGAGGACAGATTGGGGGGAGGATAATTAGAAGCACACTTAAAAATGGACAGTGTCAAAGTAGAAAATAGAACAAGAGAGGTGCGGGATAGGATGGAGGGAAATGTGGTCGTTTCACAATTTCACTATGGAAATGATTTGGGTAACTACACATGTACAATCTATGTTGAATTGCTTATTTTCCCAGTAAGGGTGGGTATTGAGGGAAGAAGGGTAAGAATCTTGAATTCAAAGTTTTAAAATCAAATAATTTTAAAAAGTATATATATACACGCACACGTGTGTGTGTGTGTGTGTGTGTGTGTGTGTGTGTGTGTGTGTGTGTGTGTATTTTTTAACGTGAACTGGTAAATAGGATATACTGGCACTGGGATATAGAGATCCATCTTGCCCTACTGGAAAGTTGGAGGAGGAATTGAGGAGGATATAGGAGAGAGCAGATTGGGGGAGGAGATATTCAGTAGGATCCCTGTTCTGGGGTGGTGGGTAGGGGAAAGATGGGGATAAAATTTGGAACTCAAGGGGCGGAGCCAAGATGGCGGAAAGGAAGCAGTAACCTCGCTGAGCTCCTCTGTCACTAAGTCCCAAAGGGTAAATCTGAGCGGATTCCGGAGTGACGGAGCCCAGTGGAAGACAGAGTGTGGCAGAATCCCGCCCAGGAGGTTGCCCAGTGTGTCCACACAGGTCGAGCGCAGAGTGCGTGGGGTCTGCACAGCTCAGACCTAAGAGCAGACAAGCAGACTACATCAGAGAGAGAAAAAGCCCCAGCCTGCAGACTTACCAAGGACGAATCACAGTCATCTCGCAGAGGGAACGGATCATTGGAGCCAGGTAGGAGAGTCGGGCCCCCAGTGGAGAGAGTGGCTTCTCAGGCTGCATTCAGCCCCCAGCCTGGAAGTTTAGAAACTGCCTGCCTGTATAATACAGGGGCTGGAATGGCAAAGTAAATTCTAGCTGCTCCAATCCTCCCATCCCTCCTTCATGAAGCAGAAAACCCAAAGATAAGTCTCCCACCCAGATTGAAATCCTAAGTTAATGGAAATAGCCTCAGGCTTGAGAGTCTCCAAGAAGGGGTGTAACTGAGACAGCCAGGAATCTGAAGAGAAGAGAGGGAGGGGACCCAACAAGCCCCACCTCACCTCACCAACAAAAGCCTACTTATAGCCCAGGGGTATAGAGGCAGAAATCTGAAGTGGTCAGACTCATCCCCACCTACATATCTACATTCCTCACTGACTTCCCTGACTTAGCCATAAACTAGCCACCCAGAGGTATTCAAAGTCAAGAATCAGGCCCCAAACTCATAGCCTGAGACACTAAGAAACAGGAAGTCACAATGGGAAGGAAGGAAGCTGAAAAGGAGAAGGGGAAGGCAAGAAAGTCTATTCGAGCATACTATGCAGGACAAGAACAACAAAACACACAGGACAATATAGACTCTCTGCCCACACCAGAGACCACAGAAGGAAACATGATCTGGTCTCAAGCCCAAATAGCATTCCTGGAGGAGCTTAAGAAAAAATTTAAAGACCAAATCAGGGAAGCAATGACCAACTTGGAAAAAGAAAATACCTCCCTAAAAAAGGAACTTCAAAAACTAACTGAAGACCATAATTCACTAAAAATTAGATACAATCAAACTGAAACTCAGAACTCTATGATGCAGCAGGAGTCAATCAAAAAAAACAAGGTGGTTGAAAAATTGCAAGAAAATGTAAAATATCTCACTGGAAAAATAAATGACCTAGAGAACAGATCCACGAGAGACAACCTAAGAATTATTGGTCTACCAGAAAGCCATGATGAGAAAAGCAGTCTAGACAACATCCTCCAAGAGATTGTCAAAGAAAACTGTCCTGAGGTCCTGGAATCAGAAGATAAAATAGCTATTGATAGAATTCACCAGACTCCTCCTGAAAGAGATCCTAAACTGAAAACTCCAAGAAATATAGTAGCCAAATTCCAGAATTATAAGATTAAAGAAAAAATTCTACAAGCAGCCAAAAAGAAACAATTCAAATATCGAGGAAATACAGTTAGGATCACACAGGACCTAGCAGCTTCTACATTAAAAGAGTGGAGGGACTGGAATTTGATATTTCGTAGGGCAAGAGAGCTAGGACTACAACCAAGGATTAACTACCTGGCAAAACTGAGCATAATCTTTCAGGCAAGGAGATGGACGTTTAATGAAGTAAGGGACTTCCAGACTTTCCTAATGAAAAAACCAGAGCTCAATGGAAAATTTGATCTCCAATTACAAGACTCCAGAAGGACATAAAAAGGTAAACAAGGGTAACATAGACTCACACATGCAGAAGTGCACACACCCACACCCACAAACACAAGCTCATTACCTGGGATGCAACAAGAGCAAAATGTTCACATCCCTATATGTGGAGCCAATAACTGTCAATATTTGAAATCTTTGTGATTATCATGACCTGCAAAAGGGTTATACTTAGAGGGTGTGGGTATGAATGCACTAACATGGAGTCTAAAAAAAAAAAAAGTCTATTAAGGGGATCAATGGTACTGTAATGGGAAAAAGGAAAGGATGAGCTAGGAAAAGGTAAAATATGCCATCTGAAGAGGCATCAAAACACACTATAGAAGAAGGGAAAGTAAGAGGGAGAGGAACATCATTTAAACACTATTCTCACTGGTTCTGGTCCAAAGAAGGATCAAATTAATCAGTGAAGTTTAAGAATCTAACGTGAATAGACACATAAATTCATTAAATAGAGGAATTGGAGGGAGGGAGAGGAGCACTGTTTGAAATTTACTCTCATTGGTTTGGAATCAAATGGGGAGTAATTTACTCTGATAAGTATAAAAATTTATTGTGTCCTATAGATAGTGGGAGGGTAAGGGGGGTGAAAAGGAGGAGACTAAAGGGAGGGATTATAAGGGAGGGAAATAGTAGTAAGGGGAGAGGGTAGGTTAAGAAGGGGGGTCACTGGGTGGGAACACTGAGGGAGGGGGCGGTCAAAAGGAAAACTTCAAGGAGGGGAAGGGAGAAGGAATAAACAAAAATATAAACAGGGGAGGGAATAGGATGGAAGGGAAGAGACAGATAGTCATCATTACTGTGAATGTGAATGGGATGAACTCTCCCATAAAACAGAGGCGGATAGCAGAATGGATTAAAAACCATAATTCTACAATATGCTATCTTCAAGAAACACATTTGAAACAAAGGGATACCCACAGGGTAAAGGTAAAAGGTTGGAGTAAAATTTATTATGCCTCAGCTAAAGTAAAAAAAGCAGGGGTAGCAATACTTATCTCAGATAAAGCAAAAGCAAAAATAGATCTAATTAAAAGAGGTAAGGAAGGAAACTATATCCTACTAAAAGGCACCATTGAGAATGAAGCAATATCACTACTTAATATATATGCACCAAGTGGTATAGCATCCAAATTCCTAGAGGAGAAGTTAAAGGAATTAGAGGAAGAAATAGATAGCAAAACTATACTAGTGGGGGACCTTAATCTCCCCCTCTCTGAACTTGATAAATCTGACCTCAAAATAAATAAGAAAGAAGTTAAGGAGGTGAATAGAATCTTAGAGAGACTAGATATGATGGATCTCTGGAGAAAACTGAATGGGGATAAAAAGGAATTTACTTTCTTCTCAGCAGTGCATGGTACATACTCAAAAATAGACCATGTACTAGGGCATAAAATCCTCACAATCCAGTGCAGAAAGGCAGAAATATTAAACGCATCATTCTCAGATCATGATGCAATAAAAATTATATGCAATAAAGGGCCATGGAAAGATAGACTAAAAACTAATTGGAAACTAAACAATTTAATCCTAAAAAATTGGTGGGTCAAAGAAGAAATTATAGAAACAATCAATAATTTCATTCAAGAGAATGACAATAATGAAACAACATACCAAAATTTGTGGGATGCACTAAAGGCAGTTCTCAGGGGAAATTTTATATCCCTGAGTGCATACTTAATTAAAGCAGAGAGAAGGGAGGTCAATGAATTGGACATGCAATTGAAAAAGCTAGAAAAAGAACAAATTGAAAATCCCCAATTTAGTACTAAATTAGAAATATTGAAACCAAAGGTGAGATTAATAAAATTGAAATTAAGAAAACCATTGAATTAATAAATAAAACCAAGAGCTGGTTTTATGAAAAAAAAATCAACAAAATTGATAGACCCTTAGTCAATATGATAAAAAAAAAGAAAGAAGAAAACCAAATTATGAGTATCAAAAATAAAAAGGGTGAATCTACCTCCAATGAAGAGGAAATCAAAAAAATAATGAGGAATTATTTTTCCCAATTGTATGCACATAAATATGACAATCTTAGTGAAATGGATGAATATTTACAAATTCACAAATTGCCCAGATTAACTGAAGAGGAAGTGAATTACCTAAATAACCCCATCTCAGAAAAAGAAATCAAACAAGCCATCAATGAACTCCCTAGGAAAAAATCGCCAGGGCCAGATGGGTTCACTAGTGAATTCTATCAAACATTTAAAGAACAATTGATTCCAATACTCTACAAACTATTTGGGAAAATTAGTGAAGAAGGAGTCCTACCAAACTCTTTCTATGACACAAATATGGTACTGATTCCTAAATAAGGAAGAGATAAAACAGAGAAAGAAAATTATAGACCAATCTCCCTCATGAATTTAGACGCAAAATTCTAAATAAAATATTAGCCAAAAGACTCCAACAACTTATCACAAAAATAATACACCCTGATCAGGTAGGATTAATTCCAGGAATGCAAGGATGGTTTAATATTAGGAAAACCATCAGTATAATTGAGCATATCAACAACAAAACTAGCAAAAACCACATGATCATCTCAATAGATGCAGAAAAGGCTTTTGACAAAGTCCAACATCCATTCCTATTAAAAACACTAGGAAGTATAGGAATAAATGGAGCCTTCCTTAAAATAGTTGCTAGCATCTATCTAAAACCATCAGCAAGTATTATATGCAATGGGGATAAACTAAAAGCCTTTCCAATAAGATCAGGAGTGAAACAAGGGTGTCCACTATCACCCCTCTTATTCAATCTGGTACTAGAAACGTTAGCAGTAGCAATTAGAGAAGAAAAAGAAATCAAAGGAATCAAATTAGGCAAAGAAGTGACCAAGCTCTCACTCTTTGCAGATGATATGATGATATACTTAGAGAATCCTAGAGAATCAAGTAAAAATTACTTGAGACAATAAATAAATTTGGCAAAGTTGCAGGATATAAAATAAACCCACATAAATCCTCAGCATTCCTGTACATCTCTAATAAAACTCAACAGCAAGAGATAGAAAGAGAAATCCCATTTAAAGTCACTGTAGACATTATAAAACATTTGGGAATCTACTTGCCAAAACAAACCCAGAATCTATATGATCACAACTACAAAACACTTCTCACACAAATAAAAGCAGATCTAAATAGTTGGAAAAATATCAATTGCTCATGGCTGGGTCGAGCTAATATAATAAAATGACAATTTTACCCAAACTAAACTATATATTTAGTGCCATACCAATCAATTTACCAAAAAACTACTTTGTAGAGTTAGACAAAATAATAACAAAATTTATTTGGAAAAACAAACGGTCTGGAATATCAAGGGAATTAATGAAAAGAAATGCTAGGGAAGGTGGACTAGCTATGCCAGATCTTCATCTGTATTATACAGCAGCAGTCATCAAAACTGCTTGGTACTGGCAGAGGTGTAGAGTAGTGGATCAATGGAATAGATTAGGTGCAAGAGACCCAGCAGTTAGTGAATATAGCAATCTATTGTTCGATAAACCCAAAGACCCCAGTTTTTGGGATAAGAATGCACTATTTGACAAAAACTGCTGGGAAAACTGGAATACAGTATGGCAGAAACTAGGCATAGATCACTATCTAACACCATATACCCAAATCAAGTCTAAATGGGTGCATGATCTAGGTGTAAAGGATGATACTGTAAGCAATTTGGGAAAGCAAGGAATAGTTTACCTGACAGATCTGTGGAGCGGGGAAGATTTTAGGACCAAACAAGAATTAGAGAGCATTATAAAATGCAAAATGGATAATTTTGATTACATTAAATTGAAAAGCTTCTGCACAAACAAAGCCAATGTAACCAAGATCAAGAGGGAGGTGGGAAACTGGGAAAGAATTTTTACAACTTGTGTCTCTGATAAAGGACTCATTTCTAAAATTTATAGAGAATTGAGCCAAATCTATATGAATACAAGTCATTCCCTAATTGATAAATGGTCAAAGGATATGAACAGGCAGTTTTCAGAGAAAGAAATTAAAGATATCTATAAACATATGAAGAAATGCTCTAAATCACTATTGATTAGAGAAATGCAAATCAAAACAACTTTGAGATACCACATCTCTCCAGTCAGATTGGCTAAGATGACAAAACAAGAAAGTGACAAATGCTGGAGAGGATGTGGGCAAATTGGAACGCTAATACATTGCTGGTGGAGTTGTGAACTTATCCAACCATTCTGGAGAGCAATCGGGAATTATGCCCAAAGGATTATAAATACTTTCATACGCTTTGACCCAGCCATACCACTTCTAGGGTTATATCCCAAAGAAATCATAGAAGTGGGAGGAAGACCCATATGTACAAAAATATTTTTAGCAGCCCTTTTTGTGGTTGCAAAGAATTGGAAACTAAAGGGGTGCCCATCAATTGGGGAATGGCTAAACAAGTTGTGGTATATGAATGTAATGGAATTTTATTGTGCTATAAGAAACGAGGAGGTGACGGATTTCATAATTACCTGGAGAGACTTATGCAAACTGATGCTGAGCGAGAAGAGTAGAATCAGAATAAATTTGTATACAATCACAGACATACCATATCTGTGACGACCAACTATGACAGACTGGACTCTTTTCAGCAATGCAGTGATATAAGTTAATCCCGAATGACTCAAGAAAGTGAGAAATGCGCCATCCAGAGATATAACTAGAAAGAACTGAGCCTGAATCCTGATGGAAGCAAATTAAATGATCTTGTTATTCTCATTGTTTGGTTTTACTTCTTCCTTACCATCTTTCATCCCACCTAGTACAATATGCCTTTGTAATTGGAATAATGTTTAATATGAATGCATTTGCAGACCCTATACTGTACTATATGCTGTCATGAGGGGAGGGGGGAGGGAAGTAAAGGAAATTTGAAAATCAAAAAAAAATTTGGAACTCAAAATCTTGTAGAAATGACTGTTGTAAACTAAAAATAAAAAAAAAATTTAAAAAAAAGAATCATTAAAAAAAAAGAAAAACAATTTTGGGAGTTTAAATTTAACCCCTCTGTTCATGTGGTCTATACAATTTATACAACACTTTCTCAAAGAATTCTTTTCCAATTAGTGGTACAAATACTTATATTTTACAGATGAAAACACCAAGGCCAAGAAGGGTCAAATGATCTGTTGCAAGTGATCATAGAAATAAATGGTGGAGTTAACATTCCAAGATACATATGCTGTCCCCAAATCAAGTGTTTCTATGCAATTATATACTTCCTCTCTTGTTCCTAATGATCTTAATGATGACAATGGTCTTAGTGGAGACAATGATTACAGTTATAATAGACTTTGTGTCAGATTGTTTAAGTCTATCATCTATTCTTAGAGCAGTGTTTTTAAATTTATAAAATAAAATTCATAGGATTGCAAAGGAAGCTAATCATGTTGAAATACAGATATGAAAATGCTAAAATAACAACAACAATGACAACAACCAAGTTTATGAACTCAAAGTTAAGAACTCCAGATTTAGAGGATTAATGGTTGGTTGATGTCCTTCATTTGCAAAGAGGACCAAATTAACATCAAAATGATACCACTATGTTGGGGGTCAAGTACAGTGTGTCTGACATGACTTATCAGACCAATATGAACTTGGAAGATTCTACCACTGATAGTGGTAGATAATGATAATAAGGGGATAGCTATCCAAGTTATTGCACAAGAATGTAATAAGATATTGCTGTGCTATAAGGATCAGTGAATATAATCATTACAGAGAAGCCTAAGAAGAATATAGGAGAGCCAGGAAAGCAATATACAGAATAATTATAACAATGTAATTGAAAAGAAAATGGCAACAAAACAATTGAGGTTGAATGTTGGAAAATTATAATGGCCAAGTGGATAGAGCAACATCCTAACCTCTTCCCAACACTCCCTCTAGACCCTTCTCCTTTTGAAATTCTTTTTCCATCTGGCAAATTCATCTTTTTAAGGCATTCTTCTCCTTATTGGCTATAAATTCACATTCCTGACATTACTTCCTATTCACCCAAATACAAAATAGTCACCAAGGGCTCCTGGTACTTGACTGGTAGATCAGGATAAGAGGCTCAGGCAAGAGAATTTCATTTAGGTGAAACAATTTGAGGTGTCCTTAAAGCCTTACCTGTCGAGTAGCTTTTTCCTGCTTGATATGGCTAAGTAAATTTCTTTGTTAATTATTTAATCACCTTTGAGTGACTCATTTTGTCCCAGTATCAAACTTAAACTTCCAGGAGACTGGCCTGAGTCAAGTCCAACTCAAAACAACAAAACTGGTATTAGAGAAGAAGACATGGGGCAAAACACCTCCCCCTGTTTCTTTTGGGGAAGCTAGGTGTTGCAGTGGATAGTTTAAGAAGTGCTGAAGGGGTTGTGAGTGGAAAAAAAATTAAGAAGTCCTAGTCAGATAGAGCACCATGCTTGGAGTCAGGAACAGTCATCTACCTGAATTCAAATCTGACACTGTCAGTGTCCATATATATAGTAAATGTCATATCTGACACTTAGTAGATATATGACCTTGGGCAAATAACTTAACCCTATTTGTCTTAATTTGCTCATGTAAAATGAGCTGGAAAAGGAAACGGCTATTTCAGTATCTTTGCCACATAAACCCCATATGTCATCATGAAGAGATGGACACAATTGAAATGACTGAACAACTCCTTCTTTGCAGAAATGGGGAACTATAGATGTGTAACACTACATAGAATATCAGGGTTTTTTCTGAGCTATTTATTAGATTTCTTGACCTATGTCCTACTACCCATCTCTTTTTTGTTTATTCTTTGTTATTAAGGAATCTTCTCTGGTAGGAATTGAGATGTAAAATATAATTTAGAATGTAGGTGAAGTAAAAATGAAACATAACGATAAGATTTATTTACCAAAAAAAGAGACCTATTTAGCAACACTAAGTTTATTTTCCTTCTGATGAACTTGATAATAGAATTATAAGATGGGATTGTTTTTAATTTTCTATGGGGTAAAAATGAAGCCTACTGTAATATCAGGATACTGTCTTCTCTAGAGATAGTGAGTTTCTTTCTCTTCAAAGGGGAGAACGAACTATGCAGTGATTCTAGACATCTGGAGGATTTACTTGTATCACCATGGAAAGCGAGATTCCCCAGATTTCAGGGGGCTAATTCACTAGCCACCCTTGTTCGTTCCCCCTCCAAGGGGAATACAAACCAAAGGTTGGCACCATGAGTCTAGAAAACTTTTTGACTTTAGGACCATGTGGGAAGTGGGATTCATTGGAGACTGAAAGGTATTATACTGATTGCTTAAGAAATATTGTGAGGTCAGACACCACCACTAGGACCATAGTTCAGCACCAGTTAAGTTGCCAGATCCCTGGAATCCTCAGCTGCCAGCATCTGAGGCACTAGCACACACAGCCCGTGACCATTCCACTGGCCCCCAGAATAGGCAGCTTAGGACAGTGCCTCCTGTGCTCCAGCAGGAGAGCTCAACTTTAAAAGCCAGGAAATAGGCAAGCATCATGAGCAAGAAGCAGAAAAGAACACTGACCATAGAGAATTATTAAGGTGACAGGAAAGATCGAAACCCAAACTCAGAAAAGGGCAACATTGTTAATATACCTACATCTGAAACCTCAAAGGGAAATATGAATTAGTCCCAAGACCAAAAAGTTTTTGTTGAAGAACTCAAGGAGGATTTTAAAAGTCAAATAAGAGAAGTAGAAGAAAAAATGTGAAAAGAAATGAGAAGTATGCAAGAGACAGTCAACAGCTTGGAAAAGGAAGGGCAAAAATGGACTGAAGAAAACTCCTTAAGAAATACAATTAATTAATTGGAATAGGAGATACAAAAATCCACTGAAGAGAAGGGCTCCTTAAAAAGCAGAATTAGCCAAATTAAAAAGGAGGCACAAAAGTTAACTGAGGAAAATAATTCATTAAAAATCAGAATTGGACAAGCAGAAACTAACGATTCTATGAGACACCAAGAATTGGTTAGAAAAATGGGAAGTATGAAAAAAATAGAAGAAAATATAAAATACCTCATTGGAAAAACAACTGACCTGGAAATAGATCCAGGAGAAATAAGAATCATTGGTCTACCTGAAAGCCATAATGATAAAAAGAGCCCGGACACCATCTTTTAAGAAATTATCAAGGGAAACTGCCCTGAGGTCCTAGAACCAAACAGTAAAATAGTCATTGAAAGAATCTACTGAGCACCTCTGGAAAGAGATCCCAAAATGAAAATGCCAAGGAATATTGTAGCCAAATTCCAGAATTATCAGGTTAAAGAAAAAATACTGCAAGCAGCCAGAAAGCAATAATTTAAGTATCATGGAACCACAGTCAGAATTACACAGGACCTTGCAGGTTCTACATTAAAGGATCAGAGGGCTTGGGATATGATATTGTGCAAGGCAAAGGAGCTTGGATTATAACCAAGTATCAACTACTCAGCAAAACTGAGCATACTCTTTCAGAAGAGGAGATGGACATTCAATGAAATAGGAGACTTCCAAACCTTCTTGATGAAAGGAGAAAATAATTAGAGAGACATGAAAAGGTAAACAGAAAAGGGAAAAAAAACATGTTACTCTGGAGAAAATTGAGTGGGGATAGAAATTAATATACACTTTTTTCCAGTGGTACATGACACCTATACAAAAAATTGTCCATGTACTAGGGAATAATAACTTGACAATACAATACAGAAAGGCAGAAATATTAAATGCCTCCTTTTCAGATCATGATGCCATAAAAATTGCATGTAATAAAGGACCATGGAAAGATAGACTAAAGATTAATTGAAAACTAAATAATCTAATCCAAAAGAATGAGTGGGTCCAACAACAAACCATAGAACCAATCAATAACTTCATCCAAGATGATGACAATACCCAAACTTATGGGATGCAACCAAAACACTTCTTAGGAAACATTTTATATCTTTAAATATTTACATGAATAAAATAGAGAAAGAAGAGACCAATGATTTGGGCATATAACTAAAAAAGTTAGAAAATGAACAAGTTAAAAGTCTCCAATTAAATATCAAATGAGAAATCCTAATAACCAAAAGAGAGAAGAATAATATGAAGTTAAGAAAAATTTTGAACTAATAAATAAAATTAAAGCTGGTTTTATGAAAAAATAGATAAACCTTTGGTTAATTTGATTTTTAAAAAAAGAAAGAAAAATAGATTGCCAGTATCAAAAATGAAAAGGGTGAATTCACCACCTGTGAAGAGGAAATTAATAATTGGGAGCTCATTTGCCCAAATGTATGTCAATAAATCTGACAATTTTTTTCATTACCAAATGCTTCATTAAATTGTGGTTTACATCATTCATTTCTGCCAGATATTGAATTACAACTTTTCCCCCATTTTTTCCTAACCCCCACCCCAGAATAGCAATCCCACAAGATATCCTCTCATTGAATCTGCTCTCTCCCATATCTTCTCCCATACCCCCCAACTCTCCCAGTAGGGCAAGGTGAATCTCTGTGCCCCAATGCCCAATTCCCAATTATATGCAAAATAATATTAATAATAGTATTTATTTTACACATTTGATTTTAAAACTTTGAATTCCAGGTTCATTCCCTTCCTCTCTTGTCACCCACACTTACTGGGAAGATAAGCAGTTCAGTATATGTTGTGCATGTGTAGCTATGCAAAACATTACCACAGTAAATATATTGTAAAGGACTTACTATATTTCCCTCCCTCCTATCCCACCTCCCATTTGGTCTATTCCCTGCTTTGATCCTGTCCCTTTTCATAAATGGGCGCTTCCAACTTCCCTCCACCCTTCCCTTCTGTCCTCCCTTCCATCATCCCCTTCCCCCCTACTCACCTGTAGGGTGAGATATCCTATTTAGTGTGTATGTCATTCTCTCCCTGATCCAAATTCAATGAGAATAAGGTTTTGCCTTTATGCCTTCCTGTTCTTCCCCTCCCTTGTAACCATTTTCCCTTGCCTCTTCTATATGAAATAGTTTATCACATTCTGTCTCTCCCCATCTCCTCTCATTATATTCCTCTCTCACCTCTTAATTTCACCTTTTAAGTATCATCCCTTCCTATTGCATTCAACCTGTGTCCTCTATTTATGTATACCTGTAAACATATATACACACATTCACATATGTATTCATATGCCTATATACCCTTCTTCAACTATTTTCATACTGATAAAAGTTTCATCAGTTACAGTTATTGTTTTTCCATGTAGGAATGTAAACAGTTCAACTTTGATAAGTTCATGATGATTTCTTTTCCCTGTTTACCTTCTCAAGCATCTCTTGCTTCTTGTATCTGAATGTCAAATTGGCTGTGCTGGTAATCTCTGCCCGGAAAGGAGAGTTTGAAACTGGGTTAGAAAAAGGAGGACAGACAAGAGAACATGCCATGTTGGCAAAAACAGCAGGTGTAAAACACTTAATAGTGCTTATTAATAAGATGGATGGCCCAACAGTAAATTGGAGCAATGAAAGATATGAAGAATGTAAAGAAAAGTTGGTGCTATTTTTGAAAAAAAAAGTTGGTTTCAATCCCAAAAAGGATATACACTTCATGCCCTGCTCAGGATTGACTCGTGCAAACCTTAAAGAGCAATCAGATTTCTGCCCTTGGTATATTGGATTACCATTTATTCCATATCTGGATAATTTGTCAAACTTCAATAGATCAGTTGATGGACCAATCATGTTGCCAATTGTGGATAAATACAAGGATATGGGCACTGTGGTCCTGGGAAAGCTGGAATCAGGCTCTATTTGTAAAGGACAGCAGCTTGTGATGATGCCAAACAAGCACAATGTGGAAGTTCTTGGAATCCTTTCTGATGATGTAGAAACTGATTCTGTAGCCCCAGGTGAAAACCTCAAGATTAGACTGAAGGGAATTGAAGAAGAAGAAATTCTTCTAGGATTCATACTTTGTGATCCTAATAATCTTTGTCATTCTGGACATACGTTTGATGCCCAGATAGTGATTATTGAGCACAAATCCATCATCTGCCCAGGTTATAATGCGGTGCTGCACATTCATACCTGTATCAAAGAAGTTGAGATAACAGCCTTAATCTGCTTGGTAGAAAAAAAATCAGGAGAAAAAAGTAAGACACGACCACGTTTTGTCAAAGAAGATCAAGTATGCATTGCCCGTTTAAGGACAGCAGGAACCGTCTGCCTTGAGACCTTCAAAGACTTCCCTCAGATGGGTTGTTTTACCTTAAGAGATGAGGGGAAGACCATTGCAACTGGAAAAGTTCTGAAACTGGTTCCAGAGAAGGACTAAGCATTTTTCTTGATGACCCTGCACAATACTGTGAGGAAAATTGACTCTGCAAAAGCCTACTTCACACCACCTTCTCTTATTTTCTGCCCATTGATAAACTTCTCCCCATATTTTGCAAAGACATATTTCACAGCAAAAGTCCACATTATGTCAGCTTTCTCATATTGAGAGCTCTTCTACTGTTGAATTTCCCCCAAAGTTTTTTTTCTCCTCCCAAATTCTGCTTCCTTGGACAGATTCGGCAATAGCTATGTAAGTGATGTGGACATAATTGCCTACAATAATGAAAACCTAAAGGAATTTTTTATTTTTAATTTTCCCCTTAGGCATATTTAGACATCTTTTTTCCAGGCAGATCATTCAGAGTGTGCGAGTGTGTGTGCACATGTTACAAAGACAACTACCATGTTAATAAAATATTCAATTTGAAATCTTAAAAAAAAAGAATGCTTGAAAGTCCTCTATTCCACTGAATGACCATATTTTCCCCTGAAACAAAATACTCAGTTTTGCTGGGTAGGTGATTCTTGGTTTTAATCCCAGGTCCTTTGCTCTGTGGAATCCATATTCCCTTCGATCCGTCAGTGTAGAAGCTGCCAGATCCTGTGTTATCCTGATTGCATTTCCACAGTATTAAAATTGTTTCTTCCTGGCTGCTTGTAATATTCTCTCCTTGATCTGGGAATTCTGGAACCTGGCTATAATATTCCTCGGAGTTTTCTTTTTGGGATCTTTTTCAGGAGGTGATTGGTGTATTCTTTCAACCTCTATTTCTCCCTCAGGTTTTAAAACATCAGGGCAGTTTTTCTTGAGAATTTCTTGGAGGATGATTTCTAGGTTCTTTTTTTGATGATGGCTTTCAGGTAGTCCAATAATTTTTAAATTATCTCTCCTGGATCTATTTTCCAGGTCAGTGGAAATGCCACAGCTGCTGGTGTTCTGGAGTCTCTCCAGTCAGCTGCTGGTTCTGCCACCCTGGGGCTAAAACCTCGGACTCATGTGGGCCTGGGCGTGGCTCCCAGAATGTTGTGCTGGCCACTCCCTGTCGCGCTACAGGACTGTCCTCAGTGGGAGATTAGCTTCTCTGTGTCGTTTTGTGGGTTCTGGAGCTCCAGAGGTCGTTTGGAGTCCCCTATAACATAATTTTGAAGTGGTGTGGGCTGGAGCTCTGCAGAAGAAAATCTAATAATTTTAATAAAATGGATGAATACTTAGAAAAATACAATTTGCCCAGATTAACAGAAGGGGAAAATAAAATAATTAAATGACACCATTTTAACAAAAGAAATTGAACAAAACATCAATGAACTCCCTAAGAAAAAATCTCCATGGACAGATGGATTCACAAGTGAATTCTTCCAGACATTTAAAGAACATTTGGGGAAAATAGGTGAAGGAGTCCTACCAAATTCTTTCTATGATACAAGTAAGGTGCTGATACCTAACTGGGAACAACCCAAAACAAAGAAAGAAAATTACAGACCAATTTCCTTAATGAATATAGTTGCAAAAATTTTAAATAAAATATTAGCAAAAAGATTACAGCAATTCATTACCAGGATAATATACTATGACCAAGTGAAATTTATGCCAGGAATGCAAGGCTGGTTCAATATTAGGAAAATTATCACCGCAATTAACCATATCAAGAACAAAATTAACAGAAATCATATGATTATCTCAGTAGATGTAGAAAAATCTTTTCACAAAATACAACACCCATTCCCATAAAAACACTAGAGAACATAGGAATAAATGGAGATTTTCTTAAAATGATAAGTAGCAACTATCTAAAACCATTAGCAAGCATTATATGTAATATAGAACCATCTCCAATAAGATCAGGGGTGAAACACAGATATCCATTGTCACCCAATGTTATCAATATTTTACTAGAAATGTTAACTTTAGCAATAAGAGAAGAAGAAATGGAAGAAATAGAATAAGCAACAAAGAAACAAAGCTATCACTCTTTGCAGATGATATGATAGTATACTTAGAGAATCCCAAAGAATCAACTAAAAACTACTTGAAATAATTACCATCTTTAGCAAACATTGAAGGATATAAAATAAAGCACTATAAATCCTTGTCCTTTCTATATATTGATAACAAAGTCCAGCACCAAGAGATAATATAAAGAGAAATTCAATTTATAGTAACTGTAGAATGATAAATGTTGGAAAAGATTTGGGAAAGTTGGAACACTAATTCATTGTCTGTGGAGTTGTGAGCTGCTCCAACCATTCTGGAGAACAATTTGGAACTATGTCCAAAGGGCTATAAAAATGTACATACCCTTTGACCCAGCAATACCACTTCTGGAGCTGTATCCAAGAGAAATCATAAAAATGTGAAAAGGACTCACATGTAAAACAAAATATTTATAGTAGCTGTTTTCGTGGTGGCCAAGAACTGGAAATCGAGGGATGCCTATCAATTGGGGAATGGTTAAACAAGTTGTGCTAAAGGAATGTAATGAAATATTATTGTACTATAAGAAATGCTGAATAGGTGAACTTCAGAAAAACCTGGAAAAACTTACATGAACTGATGCTGAGAGAAGTGAGCAGAACCAGGAGAACATTGTGCACAGTACCAGTCACAGTGTGTGATGACTGATTTTGACATACTTGCCAGGTCCTAAAACAATTCCAAAGGACTCATGATGGAAAATGTCACCCACATCCAGAGAAAGAACTATAGAGTCTGAATGTATAGTGAAGAAGACTATTTTCTTTTTTGTTTTGTTTTTTCTTTCTCATGGTTTCTCCCATTCATTATAATTCTTCCATCAATATGATTAAAGTGATAATGGAATGTCTGAGTAGGACCTATATCAGATTGCAGGCCATCCTTGGGTGAGAATGTAAAACTTATGGAAGTGAATATTGAAAATTAAAAATAAATAAATTAACTATTAAAAATTAATTGTAGACAACATAAAATATTTGGGAGGCTACTTGCCAAGACCAACCCAGGAACTACATGAACACAATTAATTTTCACACAAATAGTCATATCTAAATAATTGGAAAAATATTAGTTACTCCTGGGTGGGCCAAGCTAATATAATAAAAATTATACTTCTACCTATATTGATTTACTTAATTAGTACCATATAAATCAAATTATATAAAATAATTTATAGAGATAGAAAAAGCAATATCAAAATTCATCTGGAAGAACAAAGGTACAGAATATCAAGAGAAATAATGAAAAGAAATGCAAGGGAAGGTGAATCAGCCCTATCATATATAAAACTGTATTATAAAGCAGCAATCATCAAAACCAATTGGTACTGACTACAAAAAAGAGTGGTGGAATAGATTAGGTACACAATACACAGTAGCTGATAATTATAGTAATCTACACTTTGATAAATCCAATGACTCCAGCTTCTGGGATAAGAACTCACTATTTAACAAAAGCTTTTCCCTCCACAATAGTATGGCAGAAACAAGGCATAGAGCAACATCTTATACCATATACCAAGAAAAGGTCAAAATGGGTACATGATTTAGACAATAGGGGGTAATACTCTAAGCAGATTAAGGGAGGAAGGGGGTATTTTACCTGTCAGATCTAGGGAGAAGAATTTATAACCAAAGAGGAGATAGAGAATATTATGAAATGGGAAATAGAAAATTTTGATTACATTAGATTAAAAAGGTTTTGCACAAAACCAATGCAGTGGCTATTAGAAGGAAAGGAGAGGACTGGGAAACAATTTTTACAGCTAAGTGTCTCTAACAAAGGCCTCATTTCTAAAATATATATAGAACTGAGTCAAATTTATAAGGAGACAAGTCATTCACAAATTGATAAATGATCAAAGGATATGAATAGGCAGTATTCAGAGGGAAAAAAATAAAGCTATGTATAGCCATATGAAAAAAAAATGCTCTAAATTGCTATTAATTAGAGAATTGCAAACTAAAACAATTCTGAGGTACCACATCACACCTATCAGATTGGATAACATGATAAAATAGGAAAATGTTAATGTTGGAGATGTGAGAAAATCGAGACCCTAATGCATTGTCGGTGGAATTGTGAATTGATTCAACCATTCTGCAGAGCAATTTGGAACTATGCCCAAAGGGCTATAAAACTGCATAACCTTTGACCCAGAAATATTACTTCTAGTTCTGTATCCCGAAGCAATCTATCATAAAAACAGGAAAAAACCCAATCTATCAAAAAACAGCATGTACAAAGCTCTTTATAGCAGCTCTTTGTGGTGGCAAAGAATTGAAAATTGAGGGAATGCCCATCAATTGGGAAATAGCTGAACACATTTTGGTATATTAATGTAATGGAATGCTATTTTTCCATAAGAAATGATGAGCAGGTGGATTTCTGAAAAACCTGGAAATACTTACATGGACTGATGCTGAGTGAAGTGAATAGAATCAGGAGAACATTGTATACAGTAACAGCAACATTTTGCAATGATCAACTTTGATAGATTTAACTCTTCTTAGCAATCCAAGCATACAAGACAATTCCAAAAGACTCATAATAGAAAATGCTATTCATATACAGAGAAAGAAGTGTGGAATCTGAATGCCAGACAAAGCATACATTTTTTTCTGTTTTTGGTTTCTTGTTCCTCATGTTTTTTTCTCCTTCAGTTCTTTTCTTTCAAGCAATTGGAGTTAAGTAACTTGCTCAAGCTTACAGGGCAAGTTATTTTTGTGTGGGAGTTAAGTATCTGAGGCTGGAACTGATCCTGGGTCCTCCCAACCCTGGGCTGGCGCTCTTACTCACTGCACCACCTAGCCACCCCTCCCCTTTAGTTCTAATACTTCTTTGCAACATGACTAATGTGGAAATATGTTTAATATGATTGTAAATGTATATTTAGAGAATCCACCCCAAATGTTCACATTGATTATTTGTACCTGACCTGTGGTAGAACATTCTGAGTTTGTATGGGTCTGATCAGCCACTACTGGACATATCAGAACTCAACTCAAGCATAGTGTTTGTCATTTTACTACTCTTTGAGAACACATGTATAACCAATATCGGATTGAATGCCATCTTAGGGAGGGGGGAGCAAAAGCAGGGGGAGAAAATGTAAAACTCAAAATCTTTGTTGAAAACCATGAACAAATGAAAAAAAAAAGAAATACCATGAGTCATTTTTTAATATATTTTTGGTACATTGTTGTAAAGAGAGTGGGGATTTGAATGTCTTCCTTCCCCCTTAATAGACCTAGGGGGGAGTGTGACGACCTCCTCTGCTTTGAAAGTAAACTTTGCCCCCTAATAGGCTGAATGTAGTCACATGGAGCCTGTGGTAGGAGGAGTTTTGCTGAAGGGAAGCAGAGCCCACAGGAAGTTGGTCAGAGTTAACCAGATGGTGGGGTCCAGAGGAGCTCAGGCAAGGAGATAGAGAGGTGCATGAGTAAATATTGATCTTGTATTGGTTTGTGGGAAGGCTGAAAGATGGCATGGCTCTCAGTGTTACTATGGCTTCTGAATATCTTTGGTACTATGGTGGAATCAGCTTACTGGTTTGGGGGTTTGGTTTTCTGGTGTCTAAATCCTTCAGTTCTATCCTCTATCAGGAGAGTTTGGCATATTTTGTGATCAAACATCATGTGATATTTATAGTCACTTTCTTTATCATGATTGTGGGAGCTGTAAATATTGCATTGGTGCTATATTTGGTGGCAAAGAGGGGATCGTGAAATAGTAGACCTCCAGTTGGAAGCAGAAAGTATTTAGAAGAAGAAATGGCTACCCCATGATGGGAGGATTTGCCTTATGCCTCCCTAGCAAGGGAGTGGTCTAAAAGTACAGGGCTCTGTGAAAATTGGGAACAGAGATTACAGCAGGGAGAACCTTCAGATTTAGAAACATGTGTGTAAAGACTACCAATAAAACCTGGAGAAGAGTTGGAGGCAGTGAGTAGAAGAGGCTAGGTTTTGCTAACAGGCTTCCATATTGTGTATAAAAGCAGAGACAAGCTGTAATAAGGGTTGGCTAAGTGTCAGCATTCCCAACCTCCTTTAGAAGAATAACCTGGAGAGTCTCCGGTGGAAGGAGAGAGTACTGGAGAGTCTCTGGAAGCAGAGAGCTGTTGGCTGAGAAAAAGAAGAAAAAATAGCAGGAGGAAAGTTCATACAACTTTGGGAGAGTCTGAGCCTAGCTGCTATGACAACATGTAAAGCCTAGCATGAGCATCTTTCCAGAGGACTGCTACTATGAATAACTTTCAAGATTCTGATTCCACAATATAGTGAACTCTCTTATTTATTCAGTAACAAAATAAGATAAAACATTCACAGAAAATCAAAATACAGCATTCAGAAGGTTATGGCATAGCAACTTATTACTAAAATGGCAACAGTTTCCACTAAAGTGGTCATATAGTTTTGTTTTGTTTTTATGTTTTTGTTTTTGTTTTTTATAAAGCAATTGGGGTTAAGTAACTTGCTTAAGGTTACACGGCTAGTCATTATTTGTGTGTGGGTGCTCATTTTCCGAGGCCAGATTCGATCCTGGGTCATCCCAACTCCGAGGCTGGCGCTCTTACTCACTGTGCCACCTAGCCACCCTGGTCATATAGTTTTAAGCAAAAGATAACATTCATTTAGTAAGTCCTTCATTTAGTAAGTTGTTAATTCAATCACCCTCGAGGAGGCAAGCCACCTTAAAATCCTTCTTAAGGTCCTCTATTGCCTGTAACCTGCTCATATTTTCATTTGGGGCTTTTGGTGCAGGATTTCTGACCACACAGTACTCCTTCTGTTCCATGCTTCGATCCTCTTTACCCCCAAAATAGGAGTCTAATGTTGAATTTTTCTGTTTGTTTTGTTTCCTTTGCCTAGGCATGTCGCCACTTAATTACTTGACTTTTGGGCTTGTTGCCACAGTAGGACTCTACCACCAGACAGGGGAGCAAATGTTGGGGTCTTCTCAACTGCCAGAGGTATTAGTTGGGTGCCCTCCCTAAAGCCCCCACATACTCTGGCAAGCTGGACACATACCTACCCCAAGACCTCCACCCTAGACCACAATCCAGATGTAGGGAGGTTAAAGCAAGAGCAATTACCCCCCCCCCCAGACTGATCGCCAGATCCCCCTACAGTTCACAGGCCAGGAGCTGAAGCTGCAACTGAAGCTGCAAAATGGCAGCTGTGCCACGGCTTTCTCAGTAACTTCTATCCCCCAGGGGAAGAAGCTGACACATTCCCCAGATACTGGTCCCAAAGTCCATAGGGCCCTAACCTCTCACTTTGTCCTAGGCATATCTGTGTTGATAATTCTAGAAAAGCCACAGCTGCTGGTGTTCTAGGGTCCCTCCAGCCGGCTAAAACCTCTGACTCAAGTGGTCCTGGGCTTGGCTCCCAGAGCACTGTGCTGGGCTGCCAGGCTGTTCTCAGTGGGAGGTTAGCTTCTCTGTGTCGTTCTGTGGGTGCTGGGGCTCCAGAAGTTGTTCAGAGTCCCATTTTACATGATTTTGAAGTGGTGTGGGCTGGCAAGCCTCCTTAATTGACACAAAGTACAAAGGTCAAAGTCCTCCACCTGTAGGCCACATTATCTTAATATAGTCAATCAAAAAGTCTTTCTTTTTGATTGGAGATTAGTTTCCTATAATCCTTAATTAATAAGTCCTTAACTCAATCATCTAAATGTAAAGGTCAAAGTTCTCCACCCCTGATAAATCATGATTTTCTCAGTTTTCATTAAATACCCAAAGAGAGGTCTTCTCATCTTGACTTGAGGATGGCTCTCCACTTCCATGGTTCCCTTTTCATAGTCACAGCTCCTGCTAGCTCCTTGTTGTCCAGCTCTGTGTCCAGTTTCTGTTCCGTACTGAACCTCACAGTGTCAAGTCCACTTCAAGTCCTTCACAGTTTTTGTTCCTAGGAAGACAAAGCTTAACAAAGCCACAATAACATGCATACACATTGCCAGTACCCTCATCAATTCACTTTCTGCCTGAGAAATCAACATAGACCCAACAACAAGGTCTGAGGAATTAGCACAGATCATTAGTATAGTCCCAGGACTTCTGAAAACATTAGCAAGACGCTCCTCTAGGATTTCTGTAAACACACAACAAGAAAATACTCTTTCAGGGCTTCTGAACCAGCAGCAAGGTCCCACGGTTTCTGTAACAACAGCACCATCCTCTATCTGCAGATGAATCTGACAAAGTAATATCAAAACAGACTGACTCCTCTCTTCTCATTTCTCAGAAGTTCTCAATTTGGCTCTTAGAAGAAATTCTCAGGAGAAGTTCTGGCATCACAAGTTCTGTTCTCCATTATGTTCTCAATTTATAGCAGTTCTCAGGATCCTGGCAGTTGTCTCTCTCTCAGCAATTCTCATTCCCATCAGTTCTCTCTCTCTCTCCCCCACAGTACCTGCTCAGCCTCCACGATGCTCTCTCCCAGAAGTTCTGGCCTCTCTCAGCTTGGGCTTTTCCTTATATATGGTATTAGCTCCTCCCTGTTCTGCCCCTTCCTGTTATGTCAACAGGTCCATCCCACTGTGGGATTCCCAATTTCTGGGTCATAATACTTGACACAATCATTAACTTGGAACAGGGTGCTAGGTACCTGTTTGATTGCAAATGCAAGGGGCAGGGAAGATCTTCAAATTCCTATTATCATTACAAAATGACTGCCAGAAGAGAGTGAAACCAATAGTACTGAATGTTCCATTGTTTTATGGTGAAGCTTTTACAGAGGCAGAAGCTTGCCCCATACCGAGGAGAAAGCAGGAGAGTCAGGGAGGGCAAGTACTGTTTTAAGGAGATACTTGAGCATTTCACTCAACAGGAAATTACTGATATTTTGAGTAGATTCACCCAAAGGATGGGAGAATCCTTAGTGTCTTGGATGGTAAGAATCACTGATGGGGTAGTGATAGATAAAGTGGACTGCTTGAAATTTATAAGTATTTGCCAGAATCATTTTGTCCAGCAAGCTTTTAGAGATTTTCATTTGGCAGGAGGGAACAACATGAACAATCTGTTAGCTAAAGCTGATGGATGCAATAGAATGGATCCTGCTGATTCAATGTTACCTAGAGGAGACAGACCCTGGTACTCACTTAGAGACTGCATGAGAAAGTTGAAAGAAGAAATAATGAAAACTCCTATCAAGATTGGAAATGCAGATATGTATCATGAAATCCCCTTAGCAGTTCCTCATAGAAATGTCATGGTGAAGACAGCTCCTCCTGCTTATAAGCACCTACTTCTGACTCTACTAATTGGTGAAATAGGACACCCTCTGTCAGAGGTTCTGGACAAGATTTCACAGCTAAGTGACTTGGGAGAATGGGAAAATGATAAATTCCCTCAAAGTCAGTAGGTTCAAAGTCAGAATAGATTGCCAAGAAAATAATTTTGTACTGCTCTGTTGAGAACAAGGGTTGATTTTTAGAAAATTGATGATATTCCAACTAATGAACTATATCAAAATGGGCTTGATGTTGGATGGAGTAGAGAAGTGAGAACTTCCCCTACAGATGCTCCTGAACCATTGTATCCAAGTTTATTATACCTTCAGGGGGACTCAGATTAAAGGATGTGCTGGGATAGGTGGAAGTGGTCAATGTGCTGAGCTTGTAACAGTGTATTAAGCCATTGGAATAGAGCGAGGAGGACAGTGTCATATATTCTGCTGTGAATGAAGTTATGATAGTGAGTTCATGGACTCCAGAGGCACAGCTAACCCTATATTTGTTTCTTACTTGTTTGTAAGATTTTTTTTCTGTAGGAGCTGTACCCTTCACCTGCAGATACCTGATTGCTTAAGCTGGATGTCGCCCCCTCTCCATGACTGTGATATGCTACCTTTGGACCTGGTGTTGACCAAGTTCCAGATGACAGCTAAAGAACTGAACTCTCCAATGGGAACTTTTGGGAACGGGCTAGCTCTATGTCCAATTTCAGCTTGAAGTAGCTTTGGAGAAGAGACCTTCGACCCTTACCCCAATATTTTGATCCCCATTTGTTTGAGGGGAGAAAGATGGGGGGCTTGTGCTCAAGACCCCACCCTAAGCTATTGTTTTATGTGCACAGTTTTTCTATTATTTTGTTTCAAAGTTCTGTGGACCAGTTTTTCCACCAGTTATCCTTAAACTCTCATTTATTGTTAATGTACTTTGGCTATGTAAGGGACATGAAAGATCTGGGGGCCAAATGTAACGAGAATGGGAATTTGAAGATCTTCCCTGCCCCTTAACAGACCTAGGGAGGAGTTTGAAGACATCCCTTGCTTTGAAAGTAAACTCTGCCCCATAATAGGCTGAATGTAATCACATGGAGCTTGTGATGGGGGGATGAAGGGTGCAGCAGAGCCCACAGGAAGCTTGCCTGCTATGAAAATAAACTCTGCCCCCTAATAAACTGAATGTAGTCACATGGAGCCTGTGGTGGGAGGAGTTTTGCTGAAGGGAAGCAGAGCCCATAGGAAGCTGGTCAGAGCTTGCCAGATAGTGGGGGACAGAGGAGCTCAGGCAAGGAGATAGAGGGGTGTGTGAGTAAATATTGGTCTTGTATTGGTTTGTGGGAAGGCTGAAGGATGGCATGGCTCTCAGTGTTATTATGGCTTCTGAATATCTTTGGTATTATGGTGGAATCAACTTATTGGTTTGGGGGTTTGGTTTTCTGGTTTCTAAATAGATCCTTCAGTTCTATCCTCTATCAGGAGAATTTGGTATATTTTGTGATCAAACGTCATGTGATACTAATAGTCACAGTCTTTACCATGATTGTGGGAGCTGTAAATATTGCATTGGAGCTACAATTGTCTGTGGGGTATTATGAATTATTTCCATTGCTTTTTCATTTTCTGTTGTACAGTATAAAGGCTAACTTATGCTTCAAAAGAAACAAAACAAAATAAATGACAACAGTAGCAATAATACCAAATAGCTTATATTAAGACAATATTTTGCCAATAAGGCAAATATATATATATATATATATATTTCCAAGGTGAGATGTGTTTGATGTGTTTAGGATCAGAGGGTCATATATTTAGAGATGGAAGGGACCATTAGAAATCATCTGATACAAATCTCTTACTTCACAGATAATGTCTATGTAGAAATCATAGATAAATACTATAATGATAAGTGATTAATGAAGTGGGAACAATGAAGTAATGAAGATAAAAATACCTGATTTTGAGCAACTGCTCTACACTGATTAAGTTTAGACTCTCTGGCAAGTCTTTTGAACTATATAATACTCAATTTTCTTACTTGTAAAATGAGCATAACGCTATTTAACCCTATCTCTCACATGGTCATTCTCAGGAAAGTTTTCTAGAAGTATGAGTTATCATTAGGACTTAATAATATATTTAGGAAACTAACAATTAACTAAGATAATGGGACAAAGTATAAGGTGGTAGTAATAATTCCTCAGAACTATACAGTATTTATAGCTGACAAATTATTTTCACATGTGTTCATAGGAACATAGCTTGAGACCTGAAAGAGACCTTAGATGTCATTGGAAATCAACATTGGAATCAACAGATTTTATTTTTTACAAAAATGGTTTATTTCATACTTCTTGTATTGAAATCTCTGTAACAATAATACTCTTCCTATGATCTTAGTTACTTACCCGTAATCCAAAATAAAATGCCAAGTAAGTATTGAAGGCCAAGTCAGCAAAAATTGTATCCTTTTCATTTTTTGCGCAGTTTCTAAGAGGACTGGAGGAGAAATAAGAACATGGTGTACTCAGACAGAATTGTGAAATGCTTTACAACCTATTTCTTCACACTACAAAATGACTCTGAAGATTTGTCAAATTATCTGGTTATTTTTTAATTCCCTATATAGCTCCATCAATGCGTGATCAGAATGGGCTATAAGAAAGCATTAGAAGGAGAATGAATAGAGAACAGTTAAGTCCCATCTCTGCCACCTACCAGCTATATGTATTTGGTCAAGTCACTAAAGCTCTTGGCATCTCGGTTTCCTATTAAAGAATATGCATGTGGGGGCGGCTAGGTGGCGCAGTGAGTAAGAGCGCCAGCCTCAGAGTTGGGATGACCCGGGATCGAATCAGGCCACAAAAAATGAGCCCCTACATGTAAATAATGATTAGCCATGTAACCTTGAGCAAGTTACTTAACCCCAATTGCTTTAAAAAAAAAAGAATATGCATGTGATCTTCATATTACATACTTCATAGAACATTTTGGAAAGGAAAACATTTGATAAGCTTTAAATTACTACAGAAATACCTGTAGTATATATATATCTAGCTCCACATATCATGTATGTAATGCATACATATGCATTCATACATCTATATGTGTTTGTATATGTGTATATATTATATGTATGTGCATATATGTGTGTATATATGATTTTCACTAAGGTATAGATTGATTTGGGCAAGGGGTGTTGGTTGTATACAAAATTTGAATAACTAGCTACTCTTTGCTTCATTTGATTGTAAAATCCTTGAGGACAGAGACTATCTTTTGCCTCTTTTGTGTCCCCATCATTTAGCACAGTACCTAGCACATAGTCATCTATTAATAATTATTGATTAATGGGTTGATTCTCGCAGACATACTAACTCATTCTGGAAATAGAAGAGTAAGTTAATTTATCTTCACATTTTATCATCAGCACATTTGTTCATTAACAAGATAGAATATGTATATTACATACAACCAGGATGATGAGGTGACTACAAAACACTCCACTCCACAATCATTTGAAAAGACTAAGGATGCTTAGCCTGGAGAAGTGAATATTTGGAGGGAATACTTTTTGTTGTTATTCAGCCGTTTTTCAGTCATGTGCCCTCTTCATGACCTTAGCTGGAGTTTTCTCAGCTGGAGTGGTTTGCCATTTCCTTCTCCAATTCATTTTACAGATAAGGAAACTAAGGCAAGCAAAGTTAAGTGGAATGCTTAGGGTCACATAGCTATTAAATGTCTGAGGCTGGATTTGAATTTAGGAAGATGAGTCTTCCTGACTCCAGATTCTGTGCTCTATCTACTCTGCCACCTAGATACCCAGAATTATTTTAGCTTTCTCAAAATATTTGGAAGGTTACAGTTTAGAAAATATTTTTGGCTTATTTTCTTGACTCCAGAAGGCAAACCTAGGAACTAAGGTTGAGATGGCACTAAATTTTGTATCAATATAAGCAAAAACTTCCTAACAGAACTACAAACAGCTGGAATGAATTTTTCTTAAAACAGTGAATTCTCAAATACTGGAAATCTTCAAGCAGAGCTTACATCACCACTCCTCAGGCATGTTATAAAAGGATTTCCTTCTTATTTAGGGGTTGAACTCTGTGGCCTCAGAAACCTCTCCAAATCACAGAATCTGTGATACTATTGTTTAGGTAGAATAATGGATATTTTGAGGGTGCTCATAAAACTGGTAATCCTTAATGTGATAAAGCATTCTTAGATTTTTGCTAAGTCATCAAAATATGCTGAGGTTAGAAGAGGGGATGTTTACTTTTTCAAAGTGATTTCATCTAAAAAATTTTACTGATGGGTACCACAGAGTTTTTTAAATAAATGTGGCATAAATTAAAAAGAAAACAAAACCTTCCATGTCACATGGATGAATAATACACTTAATGAGCCTGGTTTTATATCTTGGCAGTGAAGATGTTTCTGATGTCTATTTAGATTTATAGTGTATTAGTATTAGAAGATACCTTTGAGATAACCTAGTACAAACTTTTCATCTCCTCATTTTACTGATTTTTGTCAATTTTTGATGCACTTTATTTTGACGTATCTAGCACTTCTTGATAATCAACACCTGATCCACTTGTACCCCCATGAGGAGTGAAGTTAAGCAAAATCATCTGATATAGAGATTGAGACAGTACATATAATCTTCCATTTTTGTAATTTACTATTCATTAACACAAAGTATTTGAATTTTACTTTTTACTAGTTTGAAATCAGTTCTAATTGTCATCTTTAATTTGATGACTCCTAGCTCTCTATAATTAGTCCTAATCTCTTTCCTGAGCTCTAATACCACATCACCAACTATCTGGACAGTTTCAACATGATATCTCATTAGAATTTAAAATGTACAAAACAGAACTTCTCATCTTTGCCCTTATCCCTAAACCTATCCCTCTTCATGACTTTCTTTTTGACAGCAGCCCTGTTTTTTCAGTCCTTCAGGTTGGTTGTTGTGGTGGTTATTCATCCTTTGTTTTCAAAGAGGGCCAAAGCCATAACAAAGGTGATGTCCTGACATGCATGTGAATTGGATTTGTCAGTGAGACAATTCTATAGTCATTCTCTACTCTTTTTTTTATTAAACAAATGCTTTATTAACTTCTGTTCTACATCATTCATTTCTGCCAGATTTTGAGTTACAATCATTCCCCCCCCCCCCGTTATTCCCCTACCCAACCTCCCAGAATAGCAGTCCCACAAGATATCGCTTCCTCCAATCTGCTCTCTCCCATACCTTCTCCCATACCCCCTTCGACTTTTCCATTAGAGGAAAGTGAATCTTTGTGTCCCAATGCCTGCACATCTTATCTCCCAATTATAAGAAAAAGAGTATTAATAATAGTATTTATATATATTTGAAACATTTAATGTTAAGACCTCAAATTTCAGATCCATTTCCTTCCTCCCTTGTCACCCATTCCCTCTGGGGAGAGAAGTAATTCAGTATATGTTGTACATGTCTAGCTATGCAAAACATTATCATAGCAGATATATTGTACAAGGCTGCTTATAATTCCCTCCCACTCATCCCACCCCCCACCTGGTCCATTCCCTACATGATCCTGTCCCTCTTCTATAGTGGGTACTTCCAACCTCCCCTCCCCCCAAGGATGCCCTCCCATCCATCATCCTTCCTCTCATCCCCCTTCCCCCTATTCTGCTGTAGGTTGAGATATCCCATTTAGCATGTATGTCATTCTCTCCCTGGACCAAATTCAATGAGAATGTGGTTTTGCCTTTTGCCTTCCTATTCTCCCCCTCCCTTGCAACCACTTCCCCTTGCTTCTTCTACATGAGATAGTTTACCCTACCCTGTCTCTCCCCATCTCCTCTTGCCACTTTCCTCTCACCTCATAATTTCATCCCTTGAGTATTCTCCCTTCCCAACAAAGTCAACCTATGACCTCTATCCATATATAACTGTAACCATATACACACACATTCACATATGTATTCATATGACCACACACCCTTCTTCCATTATATTCATAGTGACAAAGATATCATCACTCACAGTTATTGTTTTTCCATATAGGAATGTAAATAGTTCAACTTTGATAAGTTCCTTTTGATTTCTTTTCCCTGATTACCTTCTCAGGAATCTCTTGCTTCTTGTGTCTGGATGTCAAATTTTCTATTCAATTCTGGTTTTTCCTCAAGAATGCTTGAAAGTCCTCTATTCCACTGAATGACCATATTTTCCCCTGAAACAAAATACTCAGTTTTGCTGGGTAGGTGACCCTTGGGTTCATTCCCAGTTCTTTTGCCCTCTGGAATATCATATTCCATGCCCTTCTATCCCTCAGTGTAGAAGCTGCCAGGTCCTGGGCTATTCTGATTGTGTTTCCACAATATTGAAATTGTTTTTCCTGGCTGCTTGGAGTATTTTCTCCTTGATCTGGGGATTCTGGAACCTGGCTATAATATTCTGGGAGTTTTCTTTTTGGGATATTTTTCAGGAGGTGATCTGTGGATTCTTTCAACCTCTATTTTGCCCTCTGGATCTAAAACATCAGGGCAGTTTTCCTTGAGAATTTCTTGAAGGGTGATTTCTAGGTTCTTTCCTTGATCATGGCTTTCAGGTAGTCCAATAATTTTTAAATTGTCTCTCCTGGATCTATTTTCCAGGTCAGTGGTTTTTCCCATGAGATATTTCACATTGCCTTCTAATCTTTCATTTGTTTGGATCTGCTTAACAGCATCTTGATTTCTCATAAAGTCACTAGCTTCCATTTGCTCCAGTCTAACTCTGAAGGAATGAATCTCCTCAGTGAACTTTTGAGATTCTTTTTCCATCTGGCAAATTCGACTTTTTAAGGCATTCTTCTCCTCATTGCCCTTTTGGGCCTCCTTTGCCATTTGAGTTAGTCTATTTTTTTAAGGTATTGTTTTCCTCAGTCAGGCTGTTGACCCTCATTTCATACTTTTCCTGCATCCTTCTCATTTCTCTTTCCAATTTTTCCTCCACTTCTCTTATTTGATTTTTAAAGTCCTTCTTAAGGTCCTCTATGGCCTGCAACCCGCTCATGTTTTCCCCTGGGGCTTTTGGAGCAGGACTTCTGACCTCACAGTCCTTTTCCCGCTCTATGCTCCCAAAATAGGAGTCTAGGGTTGCATTTTTCTGTTTCCTTTGCTTTGGCATGTTGCCACTTAATTACTTGACTTTTGGGCTTGTTGCCACACTATGGCTTTAAGGCCAGATAGAGGAATTTTCATCCCGAACCTGTCGGGGGCAACTTCCGTTTCTGGCAAGCTGTAAACCCACCCACAACTTCCACCCTGGATCACAATCCAGATCCAGGGAGGTTAAAGCAAGAGCGATTACCCCCCCAAGACTGATCACTGGATCTCCCTACAATTAATTGCAGGCCAGGAGCTGGAGCTGCCTCTGAAAACTGCAAAATGGCGTTTTTCCTCAGCGGCTTCTAGCCCCCAGGGGAGGGAGCCAACGCATTCCCCCAAATACAGGTCCCAAAGTCCATAGGACACTAACCTCTTACTTTGTCCTAGGCATGTCTATGTTGATAATTCTGGAGTCGCCAAGGCTGCTGGTGTTCTGGGGTTCCTCCAGCCGGCTGCTGGCCCTGCCGCCCTGGGGCTAAAACCTCGGCTCACGCGGATCTGGGCTTCACTAGGCTCCGCCTCCTGCGTTCTGCACGTTACGCGCTGCTGGCTCCTAGAGTGCTTTGCTGGTCCTTCCTGCAGGGCTGCTGGGCTGTCCTCAGTGGTCGGTTAGCTTCTCTGTGTCGTTCTGTGGGTGCTGGGGCTCCAGAAGTTGTTCAGAGTCCCCTTTTACATAGTTTGGGGGGAATCTGGGGCCAGAGTGGCTTGGATGAGCTGTTTCTACTCTGCCATCTTGGCTCCGCCCCTCTACTCTTTTTTTTTACCCATTCGACAAATATTTATTGAATTCCTCTTCTATGCAGAACACTCTTATGTAGTGAGAGCAAGGCAAAGACTAAGTAAGATGTAGCCCTTGAATTTTATAGCATTTGAAATATGATAGGAAAATACAACACATATTCAAACTGAACAAGATTGGGAAGGTGAGGTTAGGGTGGTGAAGGAAAGACTCAACATTTAGTGATCGCTATGTTTAAGGAGGGCAGCTAGGTGGCACAGTGGATAGAGGGCTGGGCTTAGAGTCAGGAAACCCAAGTTCAAATGTGACCTCAAATACCCACCAGCTCTGTCATCCTGGGCAAGTCACTCAACTCAATTTCCTTATCTGTAAAATGAGCTGGAGAAAGAAATGGCAAATTACTCAAGTAACTTTGCCAAGAAAATTCCAAATTGGATTCACAAACAGCTAGACATGGCTGAAACAGCTGAAAAACAACCACATATTTCAGGTACTTTGATAAACCCTTTGTAAATATCACCTTATTTTGTAGCCACAATTACCCCAGGAGGTAGGTACTATTATTATTATTCCTATTTTTAAATTGAAGAAACTGAGGCAAAAAGGGGATATGTGACTTGGCCAGGGCCCTACAACTAGTAAATCAGGTTTAAATTCAATTCTTCCTGATTCTAGGCCCATCACTCAGATGAATTATAAAGTGCTGTGCATTCCATGATGCTATTCAGCACAGAGGAAATTATGCTGGATTTGGAGTTGTAGAACATGAATTCAGATCCTGTCTCTATCTGCTAATTTACTGCTTATGGTTAGTACTCTGTGATGTTGGGCTTGAGTTTCTTCATTTCTAAAATGAAGTGGTTGAATAAGATAACCTGTAAGATGCCTTATCTCTAAATCTATGATCAAATTGGAAGACTTTTCATTCATAGTATGACTTTTAACTATCTTTTAAAATTTTTATTTATTTTTAGTTTTTAACATACAATTCCATAAGTTTTAAATTTTCTTCCCCTCCCTTTTCTAACCCCTCCCCAAGACATCATGAAGTCTAATATAAGCTTTACATATATATTCCTATTAAACACATTTTCCCATTAGTCGTGTTATATAGCAGCCTTGGCTTCTTCAAAAGCTTTACTCTGCTCAAGTCATCAATAAAATTCATATTTCATCCTAGTAACTTCATATAAGGGTTTCAGAATCTGTCCAAGATATGGTTTTTGATGTTACCAATATCCAAATAATCATGTAAACTTTTGGGCCCTCTTTCTTATTGGTGGATATAGGAAAATCCTGAATCTTTTGTCAGATTTGCAGAAGAATCTCTTGTATCTCTCTATTCCATTGTATACCCCAAAATTTTACATTTTGAGCTGGTGCTCGAATCTTTGCAGGGTTAATTTCCCACCCTTTGTTTCTCATTTGCTCAATTAAAAGCATTGAACTCTTCTCCACTTCTTTTACATTTTCCCCTTGTATCATAATATCATCAATGTAATGGGTAAGCTATACATGATGTAGCTTTAGTTCATCCAGTATCTAGCAGAGTTCCTTGAAAATAATAAACATTTGATAA
Source organism: Gymnobelideus leadbeateri (assembly GCA_011680675.1). Lineage (NCBI taxonomy): Eukaryota > Metazoa > Chordata > Mammalia > Diprotodontia > Petauridae > Gymnobelideus > Gymnobelideus leadbeateri. The sequence continues at coordinate 340,636 of WOXC01012407.1, read as the reverse complement.
AATGTTAAAGAATGATTGATCTGAATTTTTGGATTTTAGTGTTGTCTTCATTTATAAGTAGTCATTTTAGAAATTTTTTCTTTCAGTTTTTGTCTTTGTCTTGTTTATGCAGATTTTAGGAACATAGTATTATAGACTCAGAGCTAGAAGAATTCATTTAATACAACCTCTTAATTTTCCTGGGGAAGAAACATATCAACTTGCTCAAAGTAATACTGGTAGTAAATGTCAGAAATGGAGTTTGAACCTAAGTCCTCTGATTTCAGATCTAGCATGAGTCCTTCTGAACCAAACCACCTTTTCCTATGTTTCTCTGAAACATTCTCTTTTTCATTTAATATACCACAACTTAATTATCCTTTCCAGAAAATCTGGACACATAATTTGATTCCAATTCTTTACTCATCTACATATTAATATTTCAGTACACGGGGAATCTTCATTTTAGCACTCCGTTTTGACCACCTTTGGAAGTAATAGGGAATCACTAAAACAAAGAGTGCAAACAATTTATTATTTTTACTCCTATAATTCTAAATTGTGTTACGGAGCAGTTGGATCAATTCAGTGTTGCCAGGAGTAGATTAGTGTGCCTGTTTTCTAATAATTCTTCATTGCCCTCCATCTTTTATTAATTTTAACAGTTTTATGAATACTAAATACCTCTGGTTTACTTTAATTTTTTTATGTTATTAGTGTAATAGTGACTACCCTCACCCTTACTGCTTGAAGGTCAGATATGTAATATTTCAGCCATTCTCCATTCTCCAGTACCCCTAAAGGAATTTGGGAGGGGGTAACTAGTCTCTCTGTCATTGACTCCAGGCACTGCCAGTGGTGTTCTCTCAATTATCAAGTGTTTCCTGCACCCTAATTCCATTTAGTCACTTACGAGGTGTATTTGCTTTGATAAAGGAATATTTATTTCAATGGTATAACAAGAACAAATACACATGCTCTCCAATACTTGAGAGAGTAATTTCTTCCTTCACTACTTGACACTCTGGGTAGGAAAAAGGAATGAGGCTCACAGTTTAGATCCTACATAACCTAATCCCACCAAATTCTAAGTCCAAAGCCCTCTTTGGGGTTAATTCCTAGACATCTTGGCTTCTCAGGGCTTCACTGAGCTGGTTGACTGTATGTTCATCCTAAAATCTTGTCTTCAAGGTTGTCATATTTTGAAACCTGGGGTCTAGCTTAGACTTTACAGTTCTTGCTCCTATAACTGCAAAAAAGAGATAGACAAACAAAACCCCCAACCCCTTTTCTCAGGGCTACAGGGTAAAAAAAAAGTGAGGGAAGAAAGGTAGCCCTTACCCCATCACAAATTCAATTCATAGTACCTGTGCTATGGGTCAAAAGCACCTTCACCTCTTCTGGATGTTGCAGGAAAAGAGAGGGAGAGAGAGAGAGAGAGAGAGAGAGAGAGAGAGAGAGAGAGAGAGAGAGAGAGAGAGAGAGAGAGAGAGAGAGTATCATTCTGGTTATTTTAAAGACATGGCCTATCCTGCCATCCATGTGGTAGGGAAACTCAGAATGTCTTTTACCAGAAGCAGTGTGTTGCCATCTTAGGTGGTCTGGAAATGGTTGGTAAAGCTCCTCTACCCCCTTTTTTGGTTGTTATTTTTCAGTCGTCTCTGCCTCTTGGTGTCCCCATTTGGCGTTTTCTTGGCAGAAATACTGGAATGGCTTGCCATTTCTTTCTCCAGCTCATATTACAGATGAGGAAACTGAAGCAGTGTGAAGTTACTTGCCCATGGTCACATAGCTAGTAAGTGCTGAGACTGGATTTGAACTCAACTCTTTCTGACTCCAGAACTGGCGTTGTTTCTACTGCACCACCTAGCTACTTCTGTTACATTAGTAATATTTGGAGAATTTCTTCTAGTTGTTAACATTTTCTTTTCTGTGTAAAATCATTTGTTCATATGCTTTGATAATTGCCTCTGGGGGGAATGGTTCCTATCCCTAAAGATTTGTCAAATATTCATGTATTTTTCAAGTCAGAATTTCCTCAGACATCTTTGAAGCAAAGTTTCTCCCATAAGTACTTTATATTTCTCTAGCTATATTTATTTTTCCTATGATAAAGTTTTAAAATATCATATAATAAAAATTGCCTGTTTGCCAGTTATAATCTCTTCTGTTTCATATATAAATATTAATTTGTCTACTTTCTACAGTTTTTAAAATATGGCTTTGTTTCTTCCCCTTGAATTTTTATACTCTTTAAATTTATCTCATTCATACATTTGAAATTAATTGTGCTATATGGTATTAGTTACTTGTCTAAACCTATTTTCTGTCTGCCATGCCATAGAAACCTTTTCAGTCTGAAAATTCACTCCACGCCTGGATAACTTCTCAATATTGGATGTATCCTCTGCCCCATCATCCTTTCCCTCTGACTGGCTCATCCCACAATCTCCAATTTAAGGAAGAGGCCCTGGCCAATGCCATCTTCATTGCTCTCCAGTCTGCCCTGCTGATATCTCCACAGAACTTTCTTTACTATGCTTGGGAGTCAGGTACACTCATTTTCCTTCTGACTTCTTTAAGTTGCCTCTTATGTACTGTCTTACTTTATTAGAGCTTCAGGTCCTTCTTTCTGCTTGTATTTGTATTCTTAGCACTTAGCATAATTACTGATACATAGTAAGATCTTAATAAATGTTTGATGACTTAAATTAACTTGAAACTATTTTCCATTTTTCCCTGTAGTTCTTGTCAAATATCTTTCTGATACTTTATGTTTTTGACTTTTTTAGTTACTGACCTTCATATGTTCCCTTGTTGGATTTGCTTACTACTATATTCCACTGGTATACTTTTCCCATTTTAAGCATTACCAGATTCTTTTGATGATTGCTTTATAAAACAATTTGGGATTCAGTAATATTCACCCCTACTGTTACTTTTTTCATGACTTTCCTTAAAAGTTTTGCTGTTTTGTCCTTTAATATAAATTTTATACCTATAAGTTAATTAGCTTGTATCAAGTTTCCCTCCATCCTATTCTTTATCCCGTCTATCCGCCCTCTCACCATTGCCCTTCTCACCAGTGTTTCACATCTACCACCTCCTCTGATCTGCCCTCCTTTCTGTCAGTCCCCCCTTCCCTTGCTTTAATCTCTTCTCCCCATACTTCCCTATTTGGTAAGATAGATTTTGAAATCCAACTGATTGTGTATTTTATTATATCTTTAAGCCAATGATGAGAGTGAGGTTCAAGAGATGCCCATCGCTCACCCTCATATCTTCCCCTGCATTGTAAAAGGTCTTTGTCTCTTCGTATGAGATAATTTGCCCCATTCTACCTCTCCCTTCCTTCTATACCCTTTGCATTTCTTTTTCTACCCCTTTTTCTGTCATTCCCTCAGATTTACCTTTGTCTGTCTATGTATATTCCTTCTAGTTGTAATCTTATTGATACAATTTTTAAGAGTTACAAGTATTAACTTCCCATATAGGGATATATTGAATCCCTTATGTTTTCTTTTACCTTTTACTGTTTATGTTTCTCTTGGGTCTTGATATTGGAGGTCAAATTTTTGGTCTAGTTCTGGTCTTTTTCTTAAGAAGGCTTAAAACACTTCTATTTCACTGAATGACTATTATGATTATTATGCTTGGGTTTTATGCTTAATTTTGCCTGGTGGGTGATTCTTTGTTGAAGTCCTAGCTCCTTTGCCCTCTGGAATATCATGTTCCATGACCTCTGGTCTTTTATATTGCTCCTGCCAGGTCCTGTGTGTTTCCTGTGATTTTTGACTCCCTGATATTTGAACTGTTTCTTTCTGGTCATGTGTAGAATTTTTTTCCCCTTGACCTGATAGTTCTGAAATTTGGCTATAATGTTCCTTGGGGTCTTTATTTTGGGATCTCTTTCTTGAGGTGGTCAGTGGATTCTTTCAATGCCTACTTTGACCTCTGATTCCCAGACGTCAGGGCAGTTTTCCTTCATAATTTCTTGAAAGATGCTATCCTTTTGATTATGGTTTTCATGTAGTCCAAATTATTCTGATATTTTCTCTCCTGGATTGTTTTTCCCATAAGGTATATTACATTCCTGTCCCCATTTTTTCATTCTTTTGATTGTGTTTGATTGATTCATGATGTCTCATAGAGGCATTAGCTTCCACTTAGCCAATTCTAACTTTTAAGGTATTTGTTCCCTCAGTTAGCTTTTGTACTCTCTTATCCATTTAGCCAATTGTACTCTTTAAGAATTTGTTTTCTTCAGTGGATTTTTGTATCTCCTTTTCCACTTGGTCAGTTCTACTTTTAATACAGTTTGCCAGATTGTTGATTCTCTTAAAATAATTCTCTTGCATGAGTCTCATTTATTTTTCCAATTTTCCTTCTACTTTTCTTATGTGATTTTTTAAAGCTCCTTTTTGTGCTCTTCCATTAGATCTTTCTGGGATTGAGACCGCTTCCTGTTTTTCTTTGGGCCTTTGCCCATCAATCTTGACATTGTTGTCGTCTTCTAAGTTTATGTTTTGGTCTTCCCTATTACAATAATAACTTTCTATGGTCAGATTCTTCTTTTTTTAAATTGTTTTCTGCTCATCCTCTTTTTTTTTGGCCTTTTTCCTTCTTTTAAATTCATGCTTTGCTCCTAGAGTAGCAGGGCCACTGTCTCAGACTTCTTGTTGCTAGTGACTGCAGGCCCTTGCTGTTTACCTGGAGCGGCACTGATGTTGCCCTGAGGCCCATGAGGGACCTTCCTGTATGGTGCTGCACTGAGGACATGGGGTAGGGGTTGACTGGTGTTGCTGGAGGCCACAGAGGTTTGGCAGTTTACTTGGTGCTGAAATGGGATTCTGATAGTAGTGCCTGGCATGTACTGAGGCCCAGTGGGATGCTAAGGCCTGTAGGGTTCCTGGTGTTGGCCTTTTCCTGCTCCATTGCCCTGGGGCTCAGGATATTCCACTGGTTTATTCAGATGGGACTTACTGCTGGCTGATTGGGATGCTTCCTCTCCTGGACTGTATTCTCCTTTCACTCTAATGAGAAGGGCCTTTCTTGCTGATCTTTCAAGTTTCTTGGACTAAAAGTCCTCTCCACCCCATTTTTTGCTTTTTCTGCTGTTCCAGGAATTGTTTTGGGGCTCTATTTTATGGTTATTTGGGGGTGAATATGGAAGAGTTGCAGCAGTTTACTGCATATTCCACTATCTTGGTTCTCCAACATGTAGTTTTTAAACTAAACTTTGCCCAATTGTTTGTTACCTAGGGTTTTTTTTTAATTTAATGAAATAATATGCTACTCTGCCAGTAATTTGTTACTTCAGGTTTATCAAACATTGGGTTATTGAATTAGTTCTTTTGTGGCATTTCCTTATTCAGTCTATTCAACTGAACTATTTTTTATTTTTATTTTTTAAATTAATAATATTGTTGATGATTAATATATAGACATCTGGATTTGATATCTGAAGGTATTATTTTACATTCACTTCTAAATTTTGTAGTTTACCTTGAAATTAAAGACTTTTTTGTTCCTCTGATTATTTTATCACATAGACTAGAATAATATAGAAACTCTTTGGTGGCTTGATTAGTCTAGTACTAAATTTATAAATTAATTCCTAAGGTATCATCTTTAGATACAGAAGCAATAAATATCCTTGCAATTATATAAATTATTTTTTATTCTTCTAGAATATTTTGCAATTGTATTTATATTAGCTTTGATTGTCCCTTGGTAGAATGACTCTCAGGTAGTCTTTGATTTTTATGATTATCTCAGATGGAATTTGTTTGTATTATTGCTATATAAAAATCTATTGCTGTTTATTTATTTTTATATCCTTTCACTTTAATGAACCATAATTGTCTCAATTATTTTTTTTTCTTTTTATGAGTTTTTCTCAGTGAAATGTCATACCATCATCAAATAGGGATAGTTTGGCCACTTGTTTACCAATGTTTTTGCCTCCAATTTCTTTCTTTTGTTTTATTGCTACAATTAGTCTTTCTAGAACTGTCAAATAACTTAGAAGGGATAGGGAACAGCATTGCTTGACTCTTGTATTTAAGAGGAAAACTCAGTATTTCAAGGTATAAGGAAAAAAAAGGGCTTTCTTTGTTTTAGATTTATACTTTATTTTTTTTAAGCCAAGGCAGGACCTTTATTTTTATTTTTTTCCAATTACATATAAAGATAATTTTCAGCTCCAATTTTTGTAAAATTTTAAGTTCCAAATTTTTCTCTCTCCCTCCCTCCCAAACCTCATCCCCAAGACAACAACCAATTGGATACAGGTTATACATGTACAATCATGTTAAACATATTTCCACACGAGTCGTGTTCTGAAAGAAGAATCAGAACAAAAGGAAAAAAAAATTTTTAAAAAGTGAAAATAGTATGCCTCAATCTGAATTCAGACTCCATAGTTCTTTCTTTGTATGAAGTTAGCATTTTTTATCATGAGTCTTCTAAAAGACTAATTTACTGGTCTTTAATTTAATTACTAAAAACTAAAATTCTAAAATTGTCTCGGTTTCTTGTATTGCTGAGAACAGCTAAGTCATTCATAGTTGATCATTCTATAATGTTGTTGTTGCTGTGTACCATAGTCTCCTGATTCTGCTCACTTTATTCAGCATCAGTTCAAGAAAGTCTTTCCAGGTTTTTCTGAAATCCTCCTGCTCATCATTATATAGAACAATAGTATTTCATTACATTCATACATTACAACATTTTTAGGCATTCCCAAATTGATGGGCATCCCCTCAATTTCCAATATTTTGCCACCATTAAAAGAGCTGCTATTAATAGCTTTGTATATGTGGGTCCTATTCCCTTTTTTATGGTCTCTTTGGGATACAGATCTCGAAGTTGTATTGCTAGATTAAAGGATATGCACAGTTTGGTTGCTCTTTAGGGCATAGTTCCAAATTGTTCTTCAGAATGGTTGGATCAGTTCACCCCTTTACCATTAGTTTTCCAATTTTCCCACATCTTCTCCAACATTTATCATTTTCCTTTTATGTCTTCTTAGTCTATCTGATAGGTGTGAGTTGGTATCTCAGAGTTGGTTTAATTTGCATTTTGTAATAATAGTGATTTAGAGCATTTTATGATTATAGCTTTAATTTCTTCATCTGAAAACTGCACGTTCATAGCCTTTCACCATTTGTCAATTGAGCAGTGACTTACATTCTTATAATTTTGATTTAGTTTTTTATATATTTTAGAAATGAGGTCTTTATCAGAGACACTGGCTGCAAAAATGTTTCTCAGACTTCTGCTTTCCTTCTATTCTTGGTGGTATTGGTTTTGTTTTTTGCAAACCTTTTTTTTTAAATTTAATGTAATTAAAATTATCCATTTTGTGTTTCATAATGTAATCTATCTCTTGTTTGGTCTAGATTTGTACTTTATATCTTGCTTTTTTTGAGATTCTTTTACACCTATGTTCTCTATTATTTTTCCTTTGGGCATAAAAAATGTTTTGTTAAAAGGGTTTTGGGGAACCATCTATAGTTATGGTAGATAATTATGGTAATTACTTTCCTATTCTTGAATCATCCTTATATACAAGATATATATATATATATATATACATATATATATATATACATATATATGTGTGTGTATTATATATACATATATATACATATATATGTACATATATATTTCATCTAGCTCATAGTGAGTGCCATAATCACATGTTCATGTTCATGTGTGTTTACATATTTTCCATTGCCTTTCTCCTGGGATTAAAACTTGTTTTCCATCAATATTCATGGATCTATATGTCTCTATTTCTATTTTACCCTTAACTGATTTAGATATCAGGGCCATATTTGTCTCAGAACTAGTTTGAACATTTTTTTCTTAATTTTTGAGAATAACTTGGTATTAATTTTTTTAAACATGTGTTAGAATTTTATTATAATTCCATCTGGACAAGCTTTGTTGCTGTTGTGGTGGTAGTGGGTAGTGGTGTGTGTGTGTGTGTGTGTGTGTGTGTGTGTGTGTGTGTGTTTTCCTCATCTTGGTAGTTTCTTTATGGCTAATTTATTTTCATTATCTTAGTTACTTAAGGTTATGAAAACTTTTAGTTCATATTCTGTTAATTTGGGTATCTTATATTTTTGTGGACAATCATCCAGTTGTTTTTAGTTCTCTTTTATGGACTTCTGGAAAAGGTAGAGATGTGAAAGGTACTAGCCAAGCCTGGTTTCACTGAAAACCACTTAAGAATAGAAGAGAAAGGGGCGGCTAGGTGGCACAGTGAGTCAGAAGGACCTGAGTTCGGATCCGGCCTCAGACACTTAACACACACACAAACAAAAACCTAGCCGTGTGACCTTGGGCAAGTTACTTAACCCCAGTTGCCCTCCAAAAGGCAAAAAAAAAAAAAAAGTTCTGTGACTCTATAATTCTTGGGGGCGGCTAGGTGGCGCAGTGAGTAGAGCGTCGGCCCTGGAGTCAGAAGGACCTGAGTTCAGATCCGGCCTCCGACACTTAACGCACACACAAACAAAAACCTAGCCATGTGACCTTGGGCAAGTTACTTAACCCCAATTGCCCTCCAAAAAGCAAAAAAAAAAAAAAAAAAGAGAGAGAAGAGAAGAGAAACATCAATGATCCTCTCCAGGTATATACCTGGAGATTGCTTTCAGTTATTGAATATGAAGTAGAAATTGCTTCAGGAGATTGTATGTAGCAAACTTTCAGAAGTTTCTCAGCTTTGCTAATGAAATGTTCCCCTTACCTATATTATTATCTGAAAGGCTACAGAGAAGACAAGCAGGAGGATGTATTATGAAAAGAATGTTTTGGGGTTGCTTGACCTCAGTAAGGTATATTCCCCTGTCCTATACAGTTACCTGCAAAAGTTACCAGGCAGATAAGCAAGATGACATCTAATCTTTTTTTGTTTATGCCTCCAGATATGGTCCTAGAATAATACCCTAATAAGTAATTAACCTTAACCCTAATAAGTAACTAACCTTAAGTAAATACTAAACAGGATTAAGGGAGGCTCCTCCTATATTATCTGCATTCTTTGATGTAGGATATTTCTGCATTGTCTACATTCTTTTGGGATATCTACATTCTCTTGGGGGGCAGAAAAACTCTGTGAGCTCCTTGCATCTTTGGTGCTGTATGAAATGGTCCTGTAATAAACAGACTATTGATTACACCCCCATCTTGTTATTCTCACTGCTTGCTAGCCCACCAACTGTGCTTACCCAATAGTTTTAACTGAAGCTTATGAGAATAAACAGAGTAATATTACTAATGCAATGAAGAATTACATGGGTTAAGTAAATCCCATGATATGATCCCAGAAGAAAATGACATGTTATAACTAAAAGCAAACTACCCTACTATTACTATAAGTAGACTACTTCCTCTTGCCCTTCCTCACAAAAACAAAAGAAAACAAAGAGAGCCTAGTTTAACTACAGGTCTCCAAAGCACCCTAAAAATGAAGGAAGATATAGGGATAAAGAATGCAATCAGAATAGAGGAAGAAAGGATAGTATAGAACAGAAGCCAGTTAATATTCAGACAAGCATTTGTTAAATGCCTACTATGGGCCAAATTCTATCCTAAGTGCTGGAGATACAAAAAAAGGCAAAATACTCATAGTCTAAATGGGGAAGATAATGTGTAAATAATTATGTAGAAAAAAGTTATATGCAAGGAAAAAATGGAGAAAATCAGTAGAAGCTCTAGTATTAAGGAGGTTTAGATAAGGCTTCTCAAATAAGATAAGATTTTAGGTGGAACTTGAAGGAAGACAGGGGAGCCAGGAGACAGAGATGAGGTGGGGGAGTATTCCTGGCACTTGGGGAAATCAGATAAAAATGACTGGAGGTAGGAGATGAAGTGTCTTGTTTAAGTAATAGCAAGAAAACGAGTGTCACTTGATTCCAAGGTACAAGGGAGATGATGGAGTAGGGGACAAGAGTAAGATTTAAGAAGACTAGAAACATAGGAGGTCAAGTTTTGAAGGTCTTTGAATACCAGAGGATTCTATATTTGATCCTATAGGTGATAGAAATCCACTGGAGTATATTGCAGAGGAGGTAGGAAGTTTTTCTGCATGTAACAGATCTCCTGAAAAAAAAAAAGCAAACAGAATGGAGCAAACTAATCTAAAATTCAGTGATACAACTAGGAATAAAAGGGCAAAGTCAAAAGACCAAATTATTAAAAGAAATACCAACTATCTTAAACAAATGACCTGTTACAGAAAGCAGATGATTTAAGTGCCACACCAACTTCAATAGCCCTTTCCACCATGACTTGTATAATTTTGCAATATCTTTAATACAGTATTAATTTTGTGAGAGTTTGTCATCTATGAAATCTATAATGAAAAATGCAAATCAATCCTTATTCTGGAGTGAGTCTGTATAGTGGGATGGTTGAAGAGAGAATGCATTAGGACAAAGAGAAATAGCTGACAACTTTTTTCTTAAGAGTTTGAGTGATATAACTATCAAGGAGAAAGAATTTAATGAGATGTTTCCTTAAGGAAAAAGTCTAATTCTTACAAAATACATTAAGGAAATTCTTGAGAAGAGATTTTAACTGGCGTCTCACAAACTGAATCATTAGAGGTTCGTCTCTGATCTTTTCCCCTTTGATATCCTAGAAATATGTTATTATTTTGTTCATTACATGGGTAATAAATTGTAAAGTAAGTAACCTTGAAATTTTTTTAATCCTATTAAAATAAGGAGTTTGATATTTTAAGAGGGACCTAATGGTGGCCAAGTCCTTGGAAACATCCATAGTGTGTTCTTCCTGATGGTAATAGTAGTGGATGCTTGGCAAGACTACTCCAGAAATTTGTGGTGATGTGTAATGTAATGTGCTATTCAGAACAGAACTTTTTTCCCCTTATTTCTTCACTCAATTTATTCTGTAAAGCTTTGACTATAACAACATGAAAGGAGTAAAACTTCATGGGAAAGAGGCTACTCCAGTTTCTTTTACTTTAAAAAAAATAATATAGAAAAAACTGGGGACGGGTTTTAGCAAATTGGTTAATTAATGAAATAAATTGCACATCAGAATATGATCCTTGATTGCCTTAGCATCTGTGATGAGAATAAGGAAAACGAGACAGTAGCTATTAGAGAGGGGTGAGCAAGAACAGTGGACAGAATGCTAGAACTGGAAACATAAAGAACTGAGTTCAAGTCTGTCCTGAGAAACTTACCAACCGTGTGACCTTGAACAAGTCATTTAACCTCTGTCTGCCTCAGTTTTCTGATTTTAAAAATGATGGTAACAATAGCACCTCTCTCCCAGGGTTGAGGGAATAAATGGAATAATGCTTGTAAGGTGCTTTGAAAACTTTAAAGCTATAAATACTAGGAAAAGATAAGTTGAATACACACACACAAACATTCTTAGTACATATACACAAATACACAAACATATATACACATATATGTATACATGCATGTGCCCATACATATACAGACTCATATACACACTCAAAGGGCTTAGTGTGGATATACATTAGTATAGTGGTAATCAGAAGCTAGGCAGTACCCAAGATTGAACATTGCACTTCTAGTCAGGAAGACCTAAACTCAAATTCTGCCTTACTTACCTACCAGCTCTGTGACCCTGGGCAAGTCGTTAACCTGTCTTAGCCTGTTTATTCTTCTCTAAAATAGGGATAATAATAGAACCTGCTTGAGAAGAGTGTTGTAAGAACCAAATTAAATAACACAGGTAACGTGCTTTGTAAACCTTAAAGTGCTATTATTATCATAGACTGGGAGAGGGAAATAAAGCAGGGGATTAAGAAAGGAGAGATTTGGGGAGGGGGCTGTTATAGTCAAATAGACTTCAACTATGGGAAGAGTGGGGTTAAAAGGAGAGAAAAAGTGAGACCCAGTGACACATGTACAAGTTGAGTGAAGAAAGAATGGACAGTGGAGGAGCAGCAGCCCATTCCAATTAGAAATTACACCTGTTTTCTCATTTCTTTTCCTTCTCTAGCTTCTTTTTCTTTGTAAATGGAAAGATAAAGATCAAGAAGGGGTACTACTATAGCAGGTTCAGATATGTTGAATATCCATATATTTGTGAATATATTGATGAAATTTCCTTGATTATACCAATTATAATACAAGTCTTCTATTTGGGGCTAAGGAACTATGAGTTAGTAGATAGTGAGAGGCTGAAAAAAGGGAAAAATCAGTAAAACATTTTAAATATGCAGAAGACAACAGGAAGGAATTTTAGAAAGATATGAAAGCAATTTTATTAGTATTTTATTAATATAATATATGCAAAAATAAACTATAAAATTCATGTTTCCTAGTAAATAATTGTGGACAATAGGTTTCTTTTTTTTAATATGTTAGTATTTTTTTTAAACAAATGCTTTATTAATTTCTGTTTTACATCACTCATTTCCGCCAGATTTTGAGTTACAATCATTTTCCCCTCATTATTCCCCTACCCAACCTCCCAGAACAGTAATCCCACAAGACATCGCCTCCTCCAATCTGCTCTCTCCCATACCTTCTCCCATACCCCCATCGACTTTTCCATTAGAGGAAGGTGAGTCTTTGCATCCCAATGCCTGCACATCTTATCTCCCTATTACAAGCAAAAGAGTATTAATAATAGTATTTATATATATTTGAAATATTTAATGTTATGACCTCAAATTTCAGATCCATTTCCTTCCTCGCTTGTCACCCATTCCCTCTGGGGAGATAAGTAATTCAGTATATGTTGTACATGTCTAGCTATGCAAAACATTATCATAGTAGATATATTGTACAAGGCTGCTTATAATTCCCTCCCACTCATCCCACCCCCCACCTGGTCCATTCCCTACATGATCCTGTCCCTCCTCTATAGTGGGTACTTCCAACCTCCCCTCACCCCAAGGATGCCCTCCCATCCATCATCCCTCCTCCCATCCCCCTTCGCCCTATCCTGCTGCAGGTTGAGATATCCCGTTTACTATGTATGCCATTCTCTCCCTGAACCAAATTCAGTTTGAATGTGGTTTTGCCTTTTTAGCCTTCCTTATTCTCCCCCTCTTTTGCAACCACTTCCCCTTGCTTCCTCCGCATGGGACAGTTTACACTACCCTGTCTCTCCCCATCTCCTCCTGCCACCCTCCTCTCTCACCTCATAATTTCATCCCTTGAGTATTCTCCCTTCCCAACAAATTCAACTTATGCCCTCTATCCATATATAACTGTAACCATATACACACACATTCACATATGTATTCATATGACCACATCCCCTTCTTCCATTATTTTCATAGTGAGAAAGCTATCATCAGTCACAATTATTGCTTTTCCATATAGGAATGTAAATAGTTCAACTTTGATAAGATCCTTTTGATTTCTTTTCCCTGATTACCTTCTCAGGCATCTCTTCCTTCTTGTGTCTGGGTGTCAAATTTTCTATTCAATTTTGGTTTTTTCCTCAAGAATGCTTGAAAGTCCTCTATTCCACTGAATGACCATATTTTCCCCTGAAACAAAATACTCAGTTTTTCTGGGTAGGTGACCCTTGGGTTCATTCCCAGTTCTTTTGCCCTCTGGAATATCATATTCCATGCCCTTGATCCCTCAGTGTAGAAGCTGCCAGGTCCTGGGCTATTCTGATTGTGTTTCCACAATATTGAAATTGTTTCTTCCTGGCTGCTTGGAGTATTTTCTCCTTGATCTGGGGATTCTGGAACCTGGCTATAATATTTCTGGGAGTTTTCTTTTTGGGATCTTTTTCAGGAGGTGATCGGTGGATTCTTTCAACCTCTGTTTTGCCCTCTGGATCTAAAACATCAGGGCAGTTTTCCCTGAGAATTTCTTGAAGGGTGATTTCTAGGTTCTTTCTTTGATCATGGCTTTCAGGTAGTCCAATAATTTTTAAATTGTCTCTCCTGGATCTATTTTTCAGGTCAGTGGTTTTTCCCATGAGATATTTCACATTCCCTTCTAATCTTTCATTTGTTTGGATCTGCTTAACAGCATCTTGATTTCTCATAAAGTCATTAGCTTCCATTTGCTCCAGTCTAACTCTGAAGGAATGAATCTCCTCAGTGAACTTTGAGATTCTTTTTCCATCTGGCAAATTCGACTTTTTAAGGCATTCTTCTCTTCATTGCCCTTTTGGGCCTCCTTTGCCATTTGAGTTAGTCTATTTTTTAAGGTGTTGTTTTCCTCAGTCAGGCTGTTGACCCTCATTTCATACTTTTCCTGCATCCTTCTCATTTCTTTCCAATTTTTCCTCCACTTCTCTTATTTGATTTTTAAAGTCCTTCTTAAGGTCCTCTATGTCCTGCAACCCACTCATGTTTTCCCCTGGGGCTTTTGGAGCAGGACTTCTGACCTCACAGTCCTTTTCCTGCTCTATGCCCCCAAAATAGGAGTCTAGGGTTGCATTTTTCTGTTTCCTTTGCCTTGGCACATTGCCACTTAATTACTTGACTTTTGGGCTTGTTGCCACACTATGGCTTTAAGGCCAGATAGAGGAATTTTTGTCCTGAACGTGTGGGGGCAACTTCCGTTTCTGGCAAGCTGTAAACCCACCCACAACTTCCACCCTAGATCACAATCCAGATCCAGGGAGGTTAAAGCAAGAGCGATTACCCCCCAAGACTGATCGCTGGATCTCCCTACAAATTTGCAGGCTGGGAGCGGGATCTGCCTCTGAAAACTACAAAATGGCGTTTGTCCTCAGCGGCTTCTAGCTCCCAGGGGAGGGAGCCGACGCATTCCCTAATACCAGTCCCAAAGTCCATAGGACACTAACCTCTTACTTTGTCCCAGGCAAGTCTATGTTGATAATTCTGGATTCTCCACAGCTCCTGGTGTTCTGGGCTTCCTCCAGCTGGCTGCTGGCCCTGCTGCCCTGGGGCTAAAACCTCGGCTCATGCGGACCTGGGCTCGGCTCGGCTCCGCTCTTGCGCTCTGCGCGCTGCACGCTGCCAGGTCCCAGACCACTGTGCTGGTCCTTCATGCAGGGCTGCTGGGCTGTCCTCAGCGGGAGGTTAGCTTCTCTGTGTCGTTCTGTGGGTGCTGGGGCTCCAGAAGTTGTTCAGAGTCCTCTTTTACATCGTTTGGGGGGAATGTGGGGGCAGAGTGGCTTGGATGAGCTGTTTCTACCAATATGTTAGTATTTTTAAAAAAATTTCCCCCATTACATGTAAAAATCATTTTTAACATTCATTTTTAAAACTTTGAGTTCCAAATTCTCCCCCTCCTTCCCTCCCTCCTCTCTCCCCATTGAGAAGGCAAGCAGTTCAATATAGGTTATATATGTGTAGTCATACAAAACATATCCAAAACAGTCATGTTGTTACTGAAAACATGGACAAAAAACTCAAGAAAAATGAAAAAAGAATAAAAATAAAAAAGTATGCTTAATCTGTATTCAGATACAATTAATTCTTTCTCTGGGCATGGACAGCATTTTTTATTATAAGTCCTTCAGAGTTGTCTTAGATCATTGTATTGCTAAGAATGATTGTCTTTACAATGTTGCTGTTACTTTTTACATGGAACATGTTGCATGAGCTTCTGTAAGTTTTTCCAGGTTTTTCTGAGAACCTCCTCATCATCATTTCTTTTTCTTTCTTTTTCTTTTTCTTTTTTTTTTTTTGCTTTTTGGAGGGCAATCAGGGTTAAGTTACTTGCCCAAGGTCACACAGTTAGGGGTGTGTGTGTGTGTGTGTGTGTGTGTGTGTGTGTGTAAGTGTCTGAAGCCACATCTGAACTCAAGTCGTCCTGACTCCGGGCCCAGCTCTCTATTCACTGAGCCACCTAGTTGTCCCTCCTCATTATTTCTTAAAGCACAATAGTATTCCATCACAATCACACATGGTAATTTGTTCCCCCTCAGTTTATTCTCTTCTCTCTGTCCTTTCACTCTATCCCTACTCAAAAGTGTTTTGCTTCTAACTACCTTCTCCCCCAATCTGTCCTCCCTTCTATCACCCCCCCCCTTCTCATCTCCTTCCTTTCCTACTTTCTGGCAGGGTAAGATAGATTTCTATACCCAGTTGAGTGTGTGTTATTCCCTCTTTGAGCCAATTCTGATAAGAGTTATGTTCATGTATCACTCCCCCTTACGATCCCTTTTCTGCTCCACTCTAAAAGTTTTCTTTTTATAGTTTGTGAGATAAATTACCCCATACCTCTCCCTTTCTCTTTCTCCTAGTATATTCCCCTCTCACCCCTCAACTTTAGTTTTTAGATACTATCCCTTCATATTCAACTCAAACCTATGCCCTATGTCCTTCTAACTACTATATTCCTTCTAACTGCTCTAATGAGAAATGTCTTATGAGTTAAAAGTATCATCTTCCCATGTAGGAATGTAAATAGTTTAAGCTTATTAAGCCCCTTATGATTTTCCTTTCCTGTTTACTTTTTGTGCTTCTTTTGAGTCTTGTATGTGAAAGTCAGATTTTCTGTTCAGTTATGGTCTTTTCATCAAGAAAGCTTGAAAGTACTCTACTGCATTGAATATCCATTTTCCCCTGAAGGATTATACTCAGCTTTGCAGGGTGGATGATTCTTAGTTGTAATCCTAGCTCCTATATCCTCCAGAATATTATTTTTCATGTTTGCCAATCCTTTAATGTCAGAGCTGCTAAATCTTTTGTTATCCTGACTGTGGATTCACCATACTTGAATTGTTTCTTTCTGGTTGCTCGTAATATTTTCTCCTTGACATGAGAACTCTGGAATTTGATTATAATATTTCTAGGAGTTTTCTTTTAGGGATGTCTTTCAGGGATTGATTGGTTGATTCTTTCAATTTCTATTTTACCCTCTGGTTCAAGAACATCGGGGTAATTTTCTTTGATAATTTCTTGATGATGTCTAGGATCTTTTTAAATTATGGCGTTCAGGTAGTTCTAGAATTTTAAAATTATCTCTCTTGCATCTATTTTCTAGGTCACTTGTTTTACAGTGGGATATTTCATATTATCTTCATTTTTTCATTCTTTTGATTTTGTTTTATTGTTTCTTAATTTCTCATAAATTCTTTACATTCCATTTGCTCCTTTCTAATTTTTAAGGAATTATTTTCTTTGGTGAGCTTTTGGACCTCTTTTTCCATTGGGCCAATTCTGCTGTTTAAGGCATTCTTCTCCTCTGACTTTTTGGATCTCTTTTACCACTTGACCAAGTGTGTTTTTTAAAGCTGTTATTTTCTTTTTTTTCCCAAATGCTTTATTAACTTCTGGTTTACATCATTCATTTCCGCCAGGTTTTGAGTTATATTTTTCCCCCTGTTGTCCCCCTATCCACCACCCCAAAATAGCAGTCCCACTGGATATCCCCTCCTGCAATCTGCTGTCTCAAATATCTTCTCCCATACCCCCTTCAATTTTTCCAGTAGGGCATGGTGGATCTCTATGCCCCAATGCCTGCATATCTCATTTCCCAATTACATGTAAAACAGTATTAATAATAGTATTTATATTTTTTTAAACATTTGAATTTAAAACTTTGAATTCCAGATTCATTTCCTTCCTCCCTTGTCACCTACCCTTACTGGGGAGATAATTAATTCAGTATAGGTTGTACATGTGTAGCTATGAAAAATATTACCATAGTAGATATGTTGTAAAAGACTGACTATATTTCCCTCCCTCCTATCCCACTTCCCACTCATTCCACTTTCTAATTTAATCCTGTCCCCTTTCAAAAGTGGGTGCCTCCAACTTCCCTCCCTCCCAGCCTGTCCTCCCTTCCATCATCCCCCCTCTCATTGAGATATCCTATTTAGTATGTCATTCTCTCCTTGAGCCAGATTCAATTAGAATAAGGTTTTGCCTTTTTTGCCTTCCTGTTCTTCCCCTCCCTTGTAACCATTTTTCCTTGCCTCTTCTATATGAGATAGTTTACCCCATTCTGTCTCTCCCCATATCCTCCCGTAATATTCCCCTCTCACCTCTCAATTTCACCCTTTAAGCATTATCCCTTCCTATTAAAATGGCCCTGTGACCTCTATCTATGTATACTTGTAAGCATATATACAAACATTCACATATGTATTCATATGCCCATATTTCCTTCTTCAACTATTTTCATACTGAGAAAAGTTTATCAGTTATTATTGTTTTTCCATGTAGGAATGTAAATAGTTCAACTTTGATAAGTTCCTTATAATTTCTTTTCTCTGTTTACCTTCTCAAACGTCTCTTGCTTCTTGTATCTGAATGTCAAATTTTCTATTCGACTCTGGTTTTTTCATCAAGAATACTTAAAAGTCCTCTATTCCACTGAATGTCTATATTTCCCCCTAAAACATGATACTCAGTTTTGCTGGGTAGGTGATTCTTGGTTTGAATCCCAAGTCCTTTGCGCTCTAGAATATCATATTTCAAGCCCTTCAATCCCTCAGTGTAGAAACTGCCAGATCCTGTGTTACCCTGATTGTGTTTCCATAATGTTCAAATTGGTTTTTTTCCTGGCTGCTTGTAATATTCTCTCCTTGATTTGGGAATTTTGGAACTTGGCTATAATATTCCTAGGAGTTTTCTTTTGGGATCTTTTCAGGAGGTGATTGGTGGATTCTTTCAACCTCTATTTTGCCATCTGGTTCTAAAACATCAGGGCAGTTTTCCTTGAGAATTTCTTGGAGGATGATTTCTAAGTTCTTTCTTTGATCGTGGCTTTCAGGTAGTCCAATAATTTTTAAATTATCCCTCCTGGATCTATTTTCCAGGTCGGTGGTTTTTCCCAAGAGATATTTTAGCTTGCCTAATTCTTTCATTTGTTTGGATCTGTTTAACAGTATCTTGATTTCTCATAAAGTCACTAGCTTCCATTTACTCCAATCTAAATCTGAAGGAATGATTCTCCTCAGAGAGCTATTGAGATTCTTTTTCCATCTGGTAAATTCAGCTTTTTAAGGCATTCTTCTCCTCATTGGCTTTTTGATCCTCTTTTCCCATTTAAGTTAGTCTATTTTTAAGGTGTTATTTTCCTCAGTCAGGCTGTTGACTCTCATTTCATAATTTTCTTGCATCATTCTCATTTCTCTCCCCAATTTTTCCTCCACTTCTCTTATTTGCTTCTTAAGGTTCTCTATGGCCAGTAACCAGCTCGTATTTTCACTTGAAGCTTTTGGTGCAGGAGTTCTGACCTCACAGTCTTCCTCCTGTTCCATGCTTTGATCTTCTTTGCCCCCAAAATAGGAGTCTAAAGTTGAATTTTTCTTTTTATTTTTGTTTCCCTTGCCTAGGCATGTTGCCACTCAATTATTTGACTTTTGGGCTTTTGCCACATTAGAACTCTGCCACCAGCCAGGGGAGTTTCCGTCCCAAACACTGGTGTTTTCTCAGCTGCCAGAGGTATTAGTTGGGTGCCCTCTCTGAAGCCTCCACAAACCCCAGGACCTCCACCCCAGATGGAAATCCAGATCCAAGAAGGTTAAAGCAAGAGCGATTACCCCCCCCCCCCGACTGGTTTTCTGTCCCCCTACAGTCCATAGGCCAGGAGCTTAAGCTGCCTCTTGGCTGTAGCTGCACCACAGCTCCTCAGAGGCTTCTCCCCCGGGGACAAGAGGCAAATGTCCATACTGCACTGACCTCTAACTTTGTCCTTGGCATCTATGTGTTGATAATTCTGGAAACACCACAGCTGCTGGTGTTCTAGAGTCCCTCCAGCTGGCTGCTGGTCAGGCTGCCCTGGGGCTAAAACGTCTGGCTCACACAGGGCTGGGGTCAGCTCCTAGAGTGCTGTGCTGGCCGCTCCCTGCTGGTCTGCCGGGCTATCCTCAGCAGGAGGTTTGCTTCTCTGTGTCATTTTGTGGGTTCTGTAGCTCCAAAGTTTGTTCAGAGTTTCCTTTTATATGGATTTGAATTGGTGTGGGCTTGAGCACCACGGAAGTGCTCTTTCTACTCTACCATCTTGGTTCTGCCCCAAGCTGTTTTTTTCTTCAGTATTTTGTGTGTGTGTGTGTGTGTGTGTGTGTGTGTGTGTGTGTGTGTGTGTCTTCTTTACCAAGCTGTTGACTTGTTTTTCATGATTTTGTTCTATATGTAGTGTTCCAAGACCTGCAGTCCTTTACTGTCTCTGCTGCTAGGTCTTATGTAATTCTAATTGTGGCACCATCATATTTAAATTATTTTATTCTTGCTGCTTTTAATATTTTATCCTTGAGTTGGTGTTTTTGGAATTTGATTGTGATATTCCTATGAGTTTTCCTCGTAGGATCTTTTAAGTGATGATCAATGAATATTTTTTTTTATTTCTATTTTCACCCCTTGTTCTAATGCTTCAGGACAATTTTCTTTAATTTTATATTATTATATCAAGATTCTTTTTTTATCACAGCTTTGAGTTAGTCTGATTATTTTTATGTTTTCTCTTTTTGATCTATTCTCTAAATCTGTTATTTTTAAATAACATTTCACTTTCTCTTCTGTTTTTTCCTTATTTGTATTTTGTTTAGGTATTTATTGATTTTTTTTAATAATTTCACTGGCTTCACCAATTCAGTTTTCAAGGTGTCATTTTCTTCCTTAAGATTCTGTATGTTCTTTTCTAATTGGTTGACTTTCCTTTCACAACCTTCCTGTTTTTCTTGAATTATTCTCTTTTTTTTCAGTTTTTTAGTCTTTTTAAAAGATCTTCTATGAATTCTTTTTGGACAGGTGACCATCTGACATTGTTCTTTGGCATAGAAGGGTTTTTTTTTTTTACTTCAATATCATCCTCTGAAGATGAAACCTGGTCTTCTCTATTCCCATAATAGCTTCCTATGGTTGCATTCTTTCTCCTTTGCCTGTGCATTTTTTATGGTAATAGCTTAATCTTTGTAATAACCTCTAGCTCTGGGGTATGGGGGAAGGTGCCTCTTGCCCCTTATCTTCAGTTCTCCCCTCTAGCCTGGAACGAAAGCCACACCTCCTATAAGTGCCCACAACCAGGGGCTTTCTGCCTCACTGCTTCTGCACTCACTGCGCATGTGCTCTTTCCTTCTCACTCCCACTGCTGTTCACAGCACAGTTGGGTCTGGCGTAACTTGTCAGCAGAGCTTCCTTCAATCTTCCCTGGCTCTGCCACTCACCTCTTGTCACTATCCCAGGGGTAAAAGTTTCTGTGGCTAGGACCTAGGCAGTCTCTCAAATCATCCAGGGCTTGCCACTTGTTGACCCTCGCCTGGAGATAGTTACTCTTTGCAAGGATTAAATCTTGTCCTGGGATTTTTCTTCTGATCTTCTCAAATTGTCCCAGTAAGGCCTGTATTTTGCCTCTATTCTTATTTTTTATTTGTACTTTGTTTGCCCCAAGGTTTTATTTTATCCCTTTGGTGGGGGAAAATCTTGAGAGCTTGAAACTTTCTGACCTATTCTACCATCTTCCCAGAATCTTCCTTTCATGATTTTTTCATCACTCTCAATTCTCTTCCCAATTTTTCCTCCACTTCTCTTAATTGACTTTCTTCTTCTTCTTCTTCTTCTTCTTCTTCTTCTTCTTCTTCTTCTTCTTCTTCTTCTTCTTCTTCTTCTTCTTCTTCTTCTTCTTCTTCTTCTTCTGCTTTTTGGAGAGGGGAAGGTATGGCAATTGGGGTTAAGTGACTTGGCCAAGGTCATACAGGTAGTTTTTGTGTTGTGTCTGAGGCCAGATTTGAACTCAGGTCCTCCTGAGTCCAGAGCTGGTGCTCTATTCACTGTGCCACCTCTCTTATTTTATTTTCAAAATCCTTTTTGAGCTCTTCTATGGCCTACAACAAATTCATATTTTGTTTTGGAGGCTTTGGATGTAGGAGCTTTGACTTTGCTGTCTTCTTCTGAGTGTGTGTTTTGATCTTCCTTGTCACCACATTAACTTTCTATAGTCAGAAGTTTTTTGTTTTTTGTTTCCCCATTGTTTGTTCAATTCCCCAGCCTATTACTTGATTTAACTCTTTGTTAAAGTAGGGCTCTGCTTCTAGAGTGGAAGGAGTGCTGTCCCAAGTTTCAGGGGTTTTTTATGTAGCTGTTTTCAGAGATACTTCTAGTGACCTGTCAGTTTTCAGTTTTTGCAAGGAGATATGATCTAAGTAGAGGTGATTACTGCTCTCCTGGCCTATGCTCTGAATCTGTGAGTGACCATAAGTGTTCTTTTCTGCCATGGAACTGTGAGAAGGGTCCCCCCTCCACTGTGGCCATAAGCACTACTGTGCTAGTGCCCCTCCTTGCCCTGGGACTGCCACCCAGGACTGTGATCCACATCTGAGTGTGTGCAAAGTCCTGCCTTAATGCTAGCAAAAAGACCCCCATAATCTTGTGATCAGTTGTTCGACCTCTTCACTGTTTTTAGACTGAAAGCTCCTGGAGCTGCCACTGACTACTGATTCAGTCACTCCCAAGGCTTGTTCCTGGTTTGCTGGTGCTATGCTGGCATGGCCTGTGCAGGACTGTATTCTAATTCTTCTAGGTATGACAGACCCTTCCTGCAGAACTTCCAAGTTGTCTTTGGCATCTGTGGGCTGAAAGATTTGGAAACCACTACTGCTGCTAGTCATTCTGTCAGCCCTGAGGCCTACTTTGGGTTTGCTGGGGCCTTTTCTGTACTGGTGCAGCCTGAGCTGGATTGTGATGCTTTCTCACACTGGTGCAACAGACCTTTCCTGCCAGGCTTCAGAGTTGTGTTGGGCTGGAAATTTGTTTCACTCTGTCTTTTTGTGGGTTCTACTCTTCTAGAATTTGTTTAGCATCATTTAAAGGTATTTGGAGGGGTTTGGGGGAGAGCACAGACCCTGCCTTTACTATGCCATCTTGGCTCTGCCTCTAATCTGGACAGTATGTTTTGGTAAATTTTTCAACTGTCTCTTTTCCCCAAAATTTTCCTATAACAATGTCTTAACATTCATAGACCCTATCAAAGATAATGTAGCCAATATCCCCTTTACATAAGGTGGAGTTTCCAGCTTGTCCTGCACCAAACTTATCAATGACTCCAAATAATTTGGCAGCTATGTCTTATTCTGATGATCTCTGTTCTATGCTCTCATTCTAGCAATTGCTCTGAATACCACATCTCAAAGATAAATCTTTCAAATGACCATGTCTGATGTTACATTTCTGTCCCACTTCTACATTATTACTATTTTAGACCTTAACATCATTGCATAGTGGGAGTCATTCTGTGCCTGAAATAAGGTAATCCCATCTTACCCTTTATTATTACCCTTAATATCAGCTGTCTCAGTTCCAGAGGATGTATTATACTCTCTCTCCCTCTATGTCTGCCCTTCTACTACAGGTGCTGATTATCCTTTGGAGCCCATATGTCTCTTCTCCTGGGGCAGAATGTTTTTCAGTTTGCTAAAACCCTTTCTTGGATAAGGCAATATCTTCATTTGCAAGTTCCCCATAGAGGAAATCTATTATAAGTTTCTAGACTCAGCATCACAGAGATATGCCTACTTTTTGAGGAATGCCATTTAGTGTCACCTTTTCCCCATCCCAGTTTTGCATTCCATGCATTTTATCCACAGCCCCCTCTCCTCCACATGACCAAGTGACTAAATGAAATGTCTGTTCACTGTTCACCCATGGATTTGTTGGGAGTTCATCTGTTTTCTGTTTCTCTTTCATCATTGGTGAAACTTTTAAACTTATCAGCTCCTCCCACCTCTATCTCCCTCCCTCTTTCTCTCTCTCTTCCATTTTTTAGTTTTGCAAGATTTACTTTTCTGGATTGCCTCTTGAGCTCCTTTGCTTTTTACAACATACATTTTCTCCTCTGATTATATTTTTTCCTATGATTATGCTATATTGTGCTATATTATTCAAACTGTTTTGCTTTCACATTTGAAGTTTTGGGGTTTTTTCTCCTGTGAAATTTGTTTGTTTTGGAAATTGTAGATTTTTTTTACTGGAGGTTATCTGTGCATTTAATCAGTCAATGCTTTGTCACCTTTATTGAGGAATCAAAACAGTTTTCTTATATTTTTTTTTGGCTTATTAAAAATTAAATCCCGGGCGGCTAGGTGGAGCAGTGAGTAGAGCGCCGACCCTGGAGTCAGAAGGACCTGAGTTCCAATCCGGCCTCAGACAATGCACACACAAACGAAAACCTAGCCATGTGACGTTGGGCAAGTTACTTAACCCCAATTGCCCTCCAAAAAAAAAATTAAATCCCATTATTCTAGGATACCTGTAGTTGATAGTGTTATCAAGGATATATATTGATTTAATATTGGGAATTTTCCTTTTCTTCCAAATTTCCCTCCACTTTAATAATTTTATGTTCCAAATCTGATATTCTTGAAGAACATTGGAGTTGGATTAAGAGAAATCGGGTTAAAATATGATCTCTGCTACGTAATTCCTATGTGACATCAGCCAGCTAACATCTCTGAATCTCATGTTCCTCATCTATAAAATGAGTGTATTCAATTGAATGATCTCTCAGAGGCTCTATTTCTTAGGGAAATTGCTGTTGTTCAGTCCTGTTCAACTCTTTGTGACCCTGATTAGGGTTTTCTTGGCAAAGGTACTAGAATTGTTTGCCATTTCCTTTCCCAGCTCATTTTGCAGATGAGGAAACTGAGGCAAACAGGATTAAGTGACTTTCCCAGGTCATATAGTTAGTGCCTGAGGCCAGATTTGAATTCCAGTCTGGGGTTCAATTTCCCATTTGTTAATGCTTTAATACTCCTTTCCCTCTCTGCCTGCATTATCACCTTTTTTCTCTTTTCCAGTCATTCTCAGTTTCCTTCAACTGGCTTTGCAGAATCACTGTCCATCTAGTTTCCATTAATGTCTCCGAGTGGTTTCCAGTCTAGGAACATAGTGCCTGCCCCAGGATAAACAGATCACTTGAAATCTCACCACCATGCAGCTTGACTCAGCTTTTCATGTTCAACACCATCTTAGCTCCCTCAGTTGCTTCTCCCCTCTGATGGAGGGCTGAAGGGAAGAGTAATAAACTTGTTTCACACAGAGGGCTTAGAACTTCTCAGGTAACACCCATTTTCCATCAGTGACTATGCTTGGTTTTACCTCCAAGAACATCATGTCCAGGTGCTGATATTTTGTGATGGCCCAGCTCCAAGAACATCATGTCCAGGTGCTGATATTTTGTGATGGCCCCTTTTTCAGTCTCCTTTTGTGTACCCTCTAGCCCCTTTTTCAGTCTCCTTTTGTGTACCATCTTCCCCTTTTAGATTCTAAGCTCCTTACTTACAGAGAGGCAGGCACTCTTTTCTTTTCTTTTTTTTATTTTTTATATCTCCAGAGCTTAGCATGGTCCCTGACACATAGCAAGCCTTTAATAAATGTTAATCGAATTTGAATATTGTATTTCTGCAGGCAAGAATGGTTCAGCCTGAGTCATGTCACAGGTTGAAAGGACCTGTGAGTTTGCTTGCCCCCATTGCTTCTGGGCTCCTCTTGGCTGGGGTAGATGAGTTTTGTCCAAGTTTTTACCCTGTTGAGGTTTTCATTTCCTTGTATATATGATTTAGAAATTTCTATCTTAGTCAAATGCCTTTTCTGAGGTTACTGGGTTGCTGAGTGTCACTGAAAAAAAACTACTCTACCATATAGCTCTAAATTCTCTTTCTAAAGCATGAATCCTACCATTCCCTCCAAAATCCCCATGTTTAAGCCCTTTTATTGTCTTCCTATTGCCTTGAGGATAAAATTTAAACTTTTCAGCGTGGAATTTACAGCCCTTTACTATCTGACCCCAACCTACCTTCCCAGAAAAGTTATTCCTTTCACATATATTAAGTTCTAATCAACATAGCCTATTTTCTGTTCAGTGATTTTGGCAACCTCTCTCCTATATCAACACTTTTGTATAGGATGATGTTCCCTATGCTTTGAATGCACTACTTCCTTATCACTGTCACTTGGAATCCCAGCTTCCTTCAAGACTCAATACACGTGTAATCTACATGAAGTCTTATCTGATCCCAATGGTTGTCAGTGCTAAATCCTTTCTTCTCAAACTTAAGGGTGTATATTTTTCAGTTGGGATGTTGTATCCTTCCAGTAGAATATAAGTTCTATGAGAGCAGGGGCCATTGATCATCCATTTTCATTCTATCTCTCAATCTCTGGGCTCTAATACAGTGGCTCAGAAATAGTAGGCATTTAATAATTTTCATTTGGATTGGACTGGTCAATATTTTTTGGATTTATAATTTGGGTAAGAGTTGAGGTAATTACTTCTTCAGTCTCTTCAAGAATAATATTCTATTATTCTGTGACTAGGTTTTTTTAGTAGGATGTGACATTTCTAGCATCATCTCTTCCATGACCATACTATCATAAGTCATATGGAGAGAGCTGGTGACTAGAGATAACCTACCATTTCCTCCTCAACATATCATCTGATGTAAAGGATTTCTTCAATTGCCAGGAGTATCCCAAACCTGGAGAGATTCCACCTGAACTGGCTGATGAATTTCAGGCCAACTTTTTTTTTTTCTGTGAGCTCCTCAAAACTTGAGAGTAGTTTGAAGCTTTTGCTTGGTGTGTAAGCTAATGTATTCTTTTTAATAGTAGCTAGTGGACTTCAGGGTTAGTCCATAAGCAAATTTACGGATTCATTTTTTATGATTGTGGGTTTGGTGCTTTCTTGAGGATTATCGTTGGAATCTTACATGTGAGGTCTAAGATAAAAGTGGATTAAAATGGAATAAAGGTGGGTTATAAATGGAAATTCTAAAACTAGTTCTATGCTCTCCAATGCTTTCCAATACTAACTCTTCCAAACATTTCACAGTCAAATCTTACAAGAATAATGGCATCATATAGCTTCAGGGAAGGGATCTAATGCAACACATCTCTAAATAAGAAAGTCATCTAAAGCATTGCTGAAAATTATTTATTTAGACTACAGTTTGAGTATCTGCAGGGACAGGTAACTCATCATCTTACAAAGTCATCTCTTGGCTCTGATAGTTAGGTGTACAAAAAATTACTTCCATTTAGAAGGTTTATCTGTAAAAATAATATCTGGCCTTATTTAAGCATTGTATCATTGTGATTAAATCATTACAATGACCCTGTGAAGAAGGTACTATAGATAGTATCATTCCCATATTACAGATGAAGAAATTGAGGGTCACAAAGGTTATGTGCCTCATGTTAGTAAACATCAGAAGCAGGGTTTGAGTGCAGGACTCTCTTAATTCCAAGAAAAGCTTTCTGTTCCCTATACCATTAACCAAGACTAAAGTGGAGAGAGTGTTGGTGCATGGTTTTTTGTTGGCAGATGATTGTACACTCAATGCAGCTTCTGAAGCTGAGATACAACAAAGTATGGATCAGTTTTCTGCTGCTTGAGCTAATTTTGGCTTAACAATAACCCCAGTAAAACACAGGTGCTCCATCAGCACTACATCACCCATGTGAGGAACCATTGATTATAGCAAATGAAGAAGTTTTGAATACTGTGGATAAGTCAGTCCCATTACCTTGGCAGTAAATTTTCCAGGGATGTACATATTGATAATGAGGTTGACATTCACATTGCCAAAGCTAGCTCAGTGTTTGGGGGGTCTCCAAAGGAAAGTGTAAGAGAGAAGAGGTATTAGACTGACTACCAAACTGAGGTCTACAAAGCCATTGTGCCAACCTCATTGTTGTATGCCTGTGAGACCTGGATAGTATACGAGCACCATGCCAGGAATCTGAATTACTTCCATTTAAATTGTCTTAGGAAGATTCTGAAGATCACCTGGCAAGATAAGAGACCAGACACTGAGGTCCTTTCTCTAACTAAACTGCCAAGCATCCAAACTCTACTGCAGTGAGTACAACTACAATGGGCTGGTCAATTGCATGCTTGCCAAAAAGACTATTTTATGGAGAATTCACATAGGGCAAGCGCTCACATGGTGGTGAGAAAAAGAGAACTTTGGAATTGATTGTGTGATATAGGAGACAGGGGCACATGAGCACTCAGCATGGTGTGCCCTCATTGGAGAAGGTGCTATGCTCTATGAGCAAAGCAGAATTGAAGAAGCTCAAATGAAAAAAGAGATGCACAAATTTAGAGAATCTGCCCCAAATGTTCACATGCACTATTTGTGTCTGACCTGTGGTAGAGCATTCCAAACTCGTATTTTTCTGATCATAGTAAGATACTCTGTAACTTGACTTTAACATAGGGATGTCATTTTGGTTCTCTTTGAGAGTGAAGGACAATACCCAACCAACCACCTGTGGCCTCTCCTCACTGTGGTTATCCATAAGTGTTTGCTCCAACATGAATTTTGAGCACTCAGTATATATTTGGTGACTGATACGATGAAATTTTTTCATTCTTGTGTTTTGGGTAAAATCACAGTCATAGAATCCAAGAGTTGGAAGGGACCTGAGAGGTCCAACCCTACCTGAGCAGGAATTCCCTCTACAACATCCCTGACAATGGGCAGCCAGAAAATAGGAATGTTTCAGTTGAGCCTGGTCTGGTTACACTTACTCTGAAACCTCGATGAAATAGATTATAAGGGACCCAAAGCTCGTTGCAAAGAAAAGGATAATCTGAAAATACAAGTGGTAACAAGAAAATATCCAAGTAAATATATGCTTCGTTTCTCTGTCTCTCTCTCTCTCTCTGTCTCTGTCTCTTCCTCTCACTGTCCCTCTCCCTCTCCACTTCTCCCTCCCTTCCTCCCTCCCTCCCTCCCCTCTTTCCCTTTGTCTGCATTATTGCTATTAGACCGCTTAATTGTGCACAATTTTTTCTTGTTCATTTCCTTTATTCTTCAGTGGGACCACTCTGAATTGAACAGGCCACATGTTTTATCAATTCTGGTCCCTCTGCCTTAACTCCTGGTTGGTGTAGTTTCTATAAAATGGTGACAATACCCCTGATAACTTACCATTCAAGATTGTTGTGAGAATCAAATGAGGTAAATGATGTACAGGATAAATATAAAAGCATTAGATCAATGTCAATTATTATTAAAGGGTTGTTTCATAAATGTGTTCAGGGGTGTGCTGGAACTGTCTCACAAAAACTGATTGTTAAATGTTCAGCCTGAGTATTTACGTACCAGGAATTGGCACATGCTACAAATCTGGGTTTCATTTATTGTTTCTCATCTAGAACGTGATGAAAAAAACATTAAATGATGCAGATTTAGTTTAAAAGAATGTCATGTGTACATTATCCTTCCCTCAGGGAGTGTGTTGTTAAACATTTACTGACACACACCCTGGTTCTATGGATCCTCTGGTAAAGGGGAAGAATGAGCAAACTATAAAAGGTAAGCTCCTTGAGAGCACAAGCTGTTTCATTTTGGTCTTTATATTACCTGTGTCTTGCACTGTATTTGGCACATAATGGGAGATTGGGAAGTGTTCAGTGATTGACTGATTACAACACATGCCTTACATTGTTATCCTAGCAATGCTCAGAGATTTAGTCATTTTCCCGGCCCCTTCTACTAGTACTAACTACTAGTGGCTTCCACTCACAGATTACCTTATTTGTTTTTATATTGTGTAGAGACTATTATTTTTTGTTTGTTTTGCTTTTCTTTGTATTCTTAGCACAAGTGGCATATGATTGATAGGTGATTAATAAATGCTTACAGGTTAATTGAAAAAGGGAGACTCTCATCCCATTACATGAACTCAATTTGGGCTCCTATGAGAGAACATGATCAAACATCTCAGAAGATGGATGGACTACAATCTAGATCATTGTAGAAAGAATCTCCATTGATGGGATCACAAGTACCCCATGGTTTCAAATTATTAATAGTACCATTATGATTACCAACATGATCATTTGTATTCTTCTCATTACATATTATGATTCACTTCATTTTTCTTACTTATCCAGAGAATGGAGATTAATATGTCCCTAAGACAAGTTACTATTTGGTCGCTGTTGTTGTTAATGTTATAATAATTAACCTCAGCTTAGAATGCTCTTGTTTCTTCATTCTCCAAGCATACCCATGTTTTGAAGTCTATTTTGTCACTCTTCTTCCATGAATTTTCCCAATAACTCCACATTATAGCAAATTGTTCCTTCTCCACCCTGCTATTAATAGTCTTTAGCATAATCAGATAGTCAAATCTGTATTATGTAGTATTCTATTCAATTCAATTGAGCACCTACTATAAATAAGGTTCTGTGCTGCCCTCTGGGGGAACAAAGGTGAAATAAGACACAGATTCTGACCTCCATGATCTTACAATCTAATGCAGGCACAAAGAGGTTCACAAATTGTATTGTTCATTTGTTATGTCATGTGTTGTATTTAGTCTTCCTAATTAGACTGCAACTTCTTCAAAGCTAGGGACTGCTTCTTTTATTCTCTCTCTCTCCTTTTTTTTTTTTCTGGAGGGGGGAAAGCAGGGCAATTGGGGTTAAGTGACTTGCCCAAGGTCACATGGCTAGTAAGTGTTAAGTGTCTGAGGCTGCATTTGAACTCAGGTCCTCCTGACTCTAGGGCCAATGCTCTATTCACTGTGCCACCTAGCCACCCCTGTTTCTTTTATTCTTTAATCTCTTTAACATCTAACCTAGTTGTTAGCACATTAAAGACACTTTAAAAATATGATTGAATTAGGGGGAAAGGATTAGGGATGTTATTCTCTAAAAGCTTCAGAAAGCTTTTGGGGAGAAAACCCCTTAATCTCCAGTTTAGAATTACCTCTTCATTTCTATTTCCTCTCTTACCTACCAATAGTCAGAGGGGAGAAAAAAATAAATCCAATGAGTTAATTGGAGTCAGAACTTCTATTCCCAGTTATCCTCAATCCAAAGCAAACTTCAGAATATATGAATGAAACATGGAGTACTTTTTTTCTTGCTCATTGTATACTTTCTACATTCCATGAAATATATACCTTATCCAAAGGTGTTACAGTGAATATGGTCCTGACAAGGCCTTTCTACTCCCACAAGGGAGAGTTTGAGAACTCAGCCACTATGTGCAAGTATTCCCTGAAGGCTTTAAGTCTTCATCGTAGTACATTAATTTTGTTATAAAAGAAATACCTACCTTCTCTAAGGGATGCACTTTTCTTGTAAAAAATGTACTTATTAAAAGTCATATTAAAAATTGTCCCTGGTTGTACCTTCTAATGGGTTATTCATGTATTTACCTGGTCTATCATTAGTTCCAGCTCTGAAAGTACCATTGGCAGTCTTGCCTCCCTGCTTTCACAAACATTGTGCCATTTATTTGAAATGCAATTTTCCTATGCCTGCCCAATTCCTACACTTCTTTCAAGACCCAGTACAAATATCCTTGATTCCATCAAAGCTTTCCTTTTCTTACCAATAAGATGAGAAGCTTCAATCATTCATTCAGTCACCAAGCATAAGCACCCACCATATGCAGGGCACTATACTGGGTGCTGGGGGATAGTTTAGGTCTGATATATCCCTTGCCCTCATGGAGTTTATAGTCTAACGACCATCATCTTCTGTAATAACAACATTTGTAACGTTCTTATTATACTTTTATCTTATACTATGGAGAATAGTTATTTGTTAGTGTGGATGTCTTATATTCCCTAATAGACAATAAGCTCTGTAAGGGCAGGAACCCTGTATTATCTTAGCAAGGGACACAAATTCCTCTTAGGTCTTTCCATAGTCTTTTGCTCAGGAGTGATTTTGCTGAGCAAATGGATGGTGGTATTTGCCTATAGGAGGCTCAAATGGATGTCTTAGATGATACTGTGTTGGGATCATTGTAATTCACATAGGTAAAATTCAATTCTGCCCCAAATTAGCTGTGACTTTTGGTTGCTCAGTGACTTAACTGTTCATAGAGAACCACCGTGGGTAATAATAAAAGCTTGCTTTACAGATGTGAACTACTGGTAGATAGGAGGGATGCACTGAATGATCCAAATTAGTAGTTTAGATGGCCTTCAAAGTAGAGGTCACAGCCCCCTGGAGAGACTCTAGAATCACCTCAAGGGGACCATAGCCTGAATCCAAGAAGGGTTCAGCCAATTTGAGTTACATCCCCATCTATATTCACAGGCAATTAAGATTTGCTGCCAACACAACCAATGCTAATTTTCATGTTTCACTAATAATCTCCTCCTCCTTTTCACCAGTCCTGCAGCCCTACAAGTTTTTTCAGCATCTCACCTCAGAAGGCATCAGAGCAATTAATAACCGAATGTCTCCTGCAGCAGCTATACAGATACCATTTGGAAAATCATCATTTCCCTACTATCCCCTAGCCTCAACATATTGCTGGGGAGGATACAGGTAGGGGTGGATGATTAAAAAATTTGCATCACATTGATCTCTGTGCTTGGAACAAACGAAAAAATGAAAAGACTTCCAAAGCTTCCCTATTATACTTTATTATACACTACTTCAGGGTGTTGACATATTTAACAAAGGGCTCAAAAATATTTATTGAATTGAAGGGAAGATACAGAGAGGAAGATCACAGATTGTTGATGAATTTAGAAACTTTTAAAAATACTGTAGGGAAATTAGTTTAAATTTGAAAAAGAGAATAACCAATGAGAAAGGTAACAAATTTTACCTTAAGTAATTTTTTAAAGACTGCTCTAAAATAATTATCTAGTTCAGTGGTTAATAGTGTTCAACTGAAGTCTTCTAAACATATTAAAGGTAATAATTTTTTTAAAAATGAAAACCATGCTTCTTTTTTTTTAGTCTAATTCACTTGTGATTTAAATGTTATTACATATGGCTTCTTCTTTTTTGAACAATATGTCCAAATGACTGGTTAAGACCTTCAGAGAGGAAAGAAAACCTATTTTCAAATCAGATACTATGGCATTGAAACAACGAATGGTACAGAACTCAAAATGGGATAGTTAAAAATGGTCTGGCAGGTTAGTAACTGAACATCTATGATTGGACACTCCACTAGCCCTGGAGATCTGATCATAATTATTTTGTTTATCTTAGTGACTATGTTCTCCCACAAACAAGTAATAAATAAAACCTACTTACCAGTACAGGACCCACAAAGGTCTCTGTTGAGAGCAGCATGTCTATGTAATAGCGAGAGGCTTCATGAAATCTGCTTATCTTCCGATGTAACTTATTTGACCTTAATAGCCTCTAGGAACAAGAGAAACCCATTGAGAGAGTATAAGTGCTATCTCTCAGAGAAAAGAGACTCTACTCTCCAGGTGGAGCTATGTGAGTTAAAGCCTTTCATCAAAGGTCTCTGCTCTCCCTGGGATTATCTGTCAGCCTCTTTAAGGATTCTTATAGATCCAGCTGCTCCAGGACACTTTTACATTAGTGAATTAGTGAATTAGCTTTAAGGTTTGCAAAGAGGCTTACAAATATCATCTCATTTTTTCATCAGAATGACTTTAGGAGGTAGGTGTCTTTATTATCCCCATTTTATAGATAAGTGAGTTGAGATAGACAGAAGGTTAAGTGATTCTTTCCAGGAGTGATGCAGTTTGCAAATGGGTAAAGCTTGATTTGAACTCCATTCTTCCTGATTCCAGCACTAGCACTCTCCCCACTGTGTTACTTTGCTTTTGGGATGTGGGATAGGGGGAGTGTTCACTTAAAAAAAAAAGAGAGAAGGGTGGACTTTGCCACTATTGTTCTCTTAACCTCTGGGGAATCCCTTAGCTTCACAAGGCAGAGGAATGCCAATTAACTATGTCCTTATGATCTATAATTATGTCTCTTTGGGTTCATGGTTCTTTGATCTCCCTGTCCCTACCAAACTTGATCAGTATTCTATATCAGCTATATCCACTAGCATGAGCTTGCAAATAGGTTACTCAATAACTTTTGAGGATTTTGCAAGTGAGAATTAAGAGAGGTCTTAGAGGTCAGCTACTCCAACCTTTTAGGTAGGAATCCCATTTAGATATCTGAAAAGTGGTCATCAGGTAACTTTTGAGGCATCTAGGTGGGAAAGTGGATAGAGCACAAATCCTGGAGTCAGCAAGATCTGAAATCAAATCTAACCTCAAACACTTTCTAGCTATATGACCCTGGGGAAGGCACTTAATTTTCCTCAACTGTAAAATGGAGATAATATTAGTACCTACCACCCAGGGTTCTTGTCAGGATCAAATGAGATAATATTTATAAAGTGTATATCACAGTGCCTGGCACATAGTTGCTGTTGTTTGTCCCTCATTCCCAAAGAGGATCATGGCATCAAGAAAGTGATGCCACGAGTTGCAAATGAATTGGATTTAAGTGAGGGAGGGCTGTGCAAAGTCACCAGCCTCACTTTATCCTCCAAAGCCACCTGAGTCCAATGGCGAGGTAGAGATCAGTACAACTGGAGATGGCCTCCACCTGGCACATAGAAGGTGCTTAATAAATGCTTATTCTCTTTGCCTTCCCTTCCCCCCACCTGAACACCTCCCAAGGCATCCCATTCTACTGTACAAATGTTCTAATTGTTAGGAATTTCTTCTTTAAAATATGTTTTTTTGTGTGAGGAACATGGGAGATGATATGTACATAGACAGATACATATAAAAAAAAATAAAAGTAATCTTAGAGGGGCAGAGCCAAATAGCTGAGAAGATCAGGAAAAGCCTCTTACAAAATGTGACATTTGAGTTGAGACTTAAAGGAAGCCAGGGAATCCAGAAGAGGGGAAATGAGAAAGATCATTTCAGGCATGTGGTATAGCTAGTAAAAGAAATGGAAGCAGGAAATGAAGTTTTGTTCATAAGAGCAAACAGGGCAGTGTGGCTAGAGGGGATTAATATGTAAGAAAGCTAAAAGGATAGGTAGGGGTCAGGTTTCAAATCGTTTTATCTTCTAAAAATGTGTTTTTATATGATCTTAGAGATAATTTGGAATTTATTTAATAGAGTTTGACATTTAATATACATGTAATAAAATAATATTTTTTATTTAATATGTCACACATATACTTCAGGAAAATCACTTTGGCAATTTTGGGAGTGAAGTACACCTGAGGAGAGAAGGAGGTTTAGAAAAACCGCTGTGGTCAGTGAAATTAAAAAAAAAAATTCAACAAATGAAAAGTAGAACTGCTTTAGTGAGGACCCAGCTGAGATTAGTTCACAAATCTGTAGTTGGCTCTGGCAGCATGGTTTGGTGACTTTTTCCAGCTCTGTTTGCATCAATTTTGGAGCATAGTCTTAGATAGTTGCCTGGTGAAGAGATATGGAATGGGGATAGGATAGGAGGAGTGGAGGAAGGGGAAGGGGAGGGCACTGAGAGGAAAATAACTTGCCAGGACTTACAAAATCAATATCAGTCAAAGATGGAACCTAAAGCCAGGGCTTCTATACTCTGAAGTCTGTTTTCTAACTGTCCACTTCACTGTGAATCATCATTTCAAATTTCATCTTTCTCAACAATGGCAAAATCTACTTCAGGGAAACTTCCACCCATTGCTTCTAGGTCTTGTCTCTGGAGTCGAGTAAATTTAATGCCCATTTTACATGGTAACTCACCAGTCAGCTGACAATAGCAACCATTCACTTCATGTGTCTTTCTATATTTAAATTAAACATCCCCATTTCTCCAGGCCAAATATTTTCCTCCTGGATTTGAATATCCTCCTTATCTTGTTCATCCGATTTTAAATGTTAATACAACTAATTAAATATGGTGCTCAAGACTAAACAGTATCCTAGGAATTATTAGATAAGAGTCTTTCTACAACATCCTTTTGTTCTACCTTTCAAGTAGCCTTGTCAGAAGACTTGAATGAGGTTAGTCAGATGTGATTATAAATTGGAGTAAATGTTAGGGACCCTTGGTCCAACCCTCTAATTTGACAGATAAGAAAGTTGAGGCTCAGAAAAAGACCAGGTCTTATTAAGGTAACAATGTGAAAATATAGCAGATCCATATGAAACTGTATTCTCTTACTCTAGATGTCATTCTAATTCACTGTATACTTGTGCCTGACACATAGTAAATACTTAATAATGTTTGTTGACTGACTGTACCATCAGTCCCATATTTGAAATTTTTGAATCATGAGTAAGTACCATAAACCAAGTTTGGAGCAATTTGCTGGAAGAGTACTCTCAAGTCTACCCCTTAGAGGAGGAGACAAAGACCTGTGGACACTGACAGCTATAGCTGTGGGTGGGAGAAGAGCTTAACCAAGCTTAACCAAGCTTAATCAAGGTTGCCATTTAGCAGCTTCCTATACTAACCAAGTATTTTTTATGGCTCAGTGCTAAGTTTCTTGTTTCCATACTGGTAAACCACTGAAAATTCTGTCAGCCCCTTCTAAATTTGCACTGTTGGACACCGCCTCCTTTTGTCCCACTCTGTGTCTAGCTCTGCATAGACACACAAGCCTTCTTTCTTAGAAAACTCAAAATGGCTCATTGGTTGCTATTTCCTTTCTGTGTGTTCAGAAACTGCCCATTCAATAAATTACTTTAAAAGTATTCCTGGGATTTATGTCAAACTCATTGGTTTATAGTTTGCTCAATATAACTGTTACCCTTTTAAAGGTGGGGTTAATATTTTTTAAATGGGGACTATATTTCCTGATTTCTGGCACTTGACTGATTTTTTATAATCTTTCAAAGATCACTGAGTGGTAGCACCTCAATATTTTATCTATGAGTTCTTTCAGCTTTCTAGGGCATAACTCATTTGAGCCAACAAATTTTAACTCATTTAAAACCACTAGCTGGTTTTGTTGTTATTGTTGTTCTTGGGTTTTTGTTTGTTTGTTTTTTTTCTGTCTCCTTTGTCTTTGGCCCAAGTTTACTCTTAACCATCTCTGTACCTAACTGTATTCTCCCTGGAAGACTGCTTTATTTAAAAGATTAAGGCTGGCTGTATTCCTATGCTTTCATTTTACTTTCACTTATTTCTGTCTTTATACTTATCTTGTCATCTTTCCTACCAGTCTATGACAAAAAAGATATTTCTCCCTTCCCTCAGTGACATCTTTGTTTACTATTGTCCTTATCTACTTCTGCCTCCTAAATTATTGTGTTCGATTAACCTTCCTATTCCTTCTCCATCTTTTCATCTCAACTGTCGACTGCCCTTCTACCTTCAGAACACTAGCATTTAGCATTTTTACATTTTTCAATATCTCTGCCCTTCTTTCTTGAAACTGTGTTCTTTTTTTAGTCACTAGCAGGTTTTCTTCTTTGTGTGTGTGTGTGTTTTTTTTTCCAACATTGTTCTCCCTGCCTCAACTATCTCCTTATTCTAGTACCTCTCCATTTAATCCTCAAAATGATATTTCTAAAGCGAGAGTTTGCCCATGCTACTCTCCTATTTAATCAGTTATAGTGGTTCCCCATTTCTTCCAGGATCAAATGGAGAGTCT
The DNA here is from genome assembly GCA_011680675.1 of Gymnobelideus leadbeateri. NCBI lineage: Eukaryota > Metazoa > Chordata > Mammalia > Diprotodontia > Petauridae > Gymnobelideus > Gymnobelideus leadbeateri. The sequence continues at coordinate 303,403 of WOXC01012407.1, read as the reverse complement.
TCTGTTTTGTTTTTAAAGCTCCTCTGTAACCTGACTCCCCTTTTACCTTTCCAGGATTCTTGCATCTTAACCCCTCAATTTTAGCCCATAATCCCTCCCTCCCCTAATTGCTCTGTGATTCCCACCCCCACCCCCTGAATTATGCTGTGAAAAGGGCCTTCTTACTATTTCTCTTATTATATATTCAATCTCCCAATACCAGGCTTTTTCACTTTCTGTCTCTTCCCCTCCCATACCTGGCACTTTATCCCTCCTTATCATTGACATTGCCTCCTGGTTTCCCTGTCTTCCTTCAAATCTCACCTAAAATCCTGCCTCTTCAAGAAACCTTTTGCAACCCTGCTTAATGCTAGTGCCTTTCCTCTGTGGATTATCTCCAATATATATAACTGTTTCTATATTTTCTCCCCTATCAGACAGACTAGAAGTACCTTGACACCAGAGAATCCCTTTTACCTTTGCATTCCTTAGCACTCCCCACAGTGCCTAAAATGTAGTAGTTGCTGTTGACTGGTTATTTGCTGCAATTCCAAAATCGGTTTTTTACACTACACATAGTCCTTCCTCTGCTACTGTCTTTCACAATTGTTCCCCTGGGGAAATTATTCTCCTATATGGTTATAGTTATCACCTATACTCTGAAGGCAGTGGGCAGAGTGCCTGGCCTAGAGTCAGAAAGACTCATCTTTCTGAATTCAAATTTGGTCTCAGACTAGTTAGCCTTGTGACCCTGGATAAGTCACTTAACCCTTTTTGTCTCCATTTCCTCATATGTAAAATAAACTGAAGAAGAAAATGGAAAGCCACTCCAGGACCTGTGTCAAGAAAACTAGAAATGGGGTCATGAAAAGTCAGACACAACTGAACAATAAAACACCCTTAAGACTACATCTCCAGGGATAACTTTCCACCCAACCTCTAGCCCTAAATCTCTAAATAGACAATTTCTATCTAGATGAAACCCTTAGATTTTTATTTGGTCACATTGACACCTCAAACTCTATATATCTAAAATTGAACTTGGCATCATTGTCCAGACCTAAAGGCCACAAAATGGTTTCAGTCTCTTCATTTCTGTTAATTGCAGCACTATTCTGCCATTTTTGAAAGCCTGGAGTCTTTACTGATTCCTCTCTTATGGTGGGCTTGGATGCCATGATACAAACATGGGACACAGTGGAGCTTTTGGGGAAGAAATATGTAGTGAGCTCCCTATGGACTGAAAAGGAGGGTTTCTACGATCTTACTGAACCTCCTTGAAGGCTGGTTTTACTTCTCTTTAAGCTACTTTTAACTCTTTATGTGTTGATTTCACCCAGCTGTCACTGAGTAAATTTTATTGAAAGCTTATTGAAAAAGGAATTGTTTATTTGAACCCTCAGGCTCCAAGTGAAGCATTGCACCAAATGGGGAACTCCACTCAGAATAGTCCCAATTCTCAGGAAGTTAAATGAGATAATAATCTGTGTGGAAGTGCTCTGAAATCAGGACACAATATACAGTCAGATAAGTGTCAATTAGTATTCATATGATTGTTAAGTCTAGTTAATATTTTTATACTGTTTCTCAGGTTCATCCCTTCACCACCATTCTTACCACAACCACTTAAGGACAAGGTGCCACTTCACTTCTGAATTGCTTAACTGCCTCCTAGCTGTCTTCCTGCCTTAGTCATTTCCCCATCAAAAGGGCTGCTACCCAGTTAAAGTTCCTAAAATATCAAATCTTTGCTTACAAAAACCCCCTACAATGACTACATACTAACAAATAAATTCTAAACCCTTCTCTCTAGCCTTCAATAACCTTGATAATCTTCCCCCCCCAATTTTTGGAGGGGGGAAGGCAGGACTATTGGGGTTAAGTGACTTGTTCAAGGTCACACAGCTAATAAACGTTAAGTGTCTGAGACTGGATTTGAACTCAGGTCCTCCTGACTCCAGGGCATATGCTCTATTCACTGTTCCACCTAGCCACCCTTAACCTTGATAACCTTACTATGTTGGGCCCAACTTTCTAACCAACTGCCTTCCCTCCTTCCTTCCTTCCTTCCTTTCTTTCCTCCCTCCCTTTTTTTCCTAGAAAGGAAAATCTTTATTCTAATGCTAATCATAACTTTTTCTGCAATTGATAGTCTGAGAGAGTTTTCTCTAGGACACAGGTTAAAAAAAACTACTCAAGGTCACTGAGCTAATATGGTTCAAAGATGGGATGGGAAAAAAGAGATGTTCTTGACTCCAAAGCCTATTTTCTCTCCATTACACCACACTGCCCCTGCCCCTCCCAACCTTATTTACAAATCCTTCTCTGTATTCATTATTCTCCAAATCCAACTGCCTTTCTTACTCTTTGTATCATACAAAATGCTCGTGTCTTTTTGTCTTTTCTCATGTTCCATGTGCTACAGTTTTCATCTTCATTGCTGCCTATGCCTATTTTTATTAATCTTTCAAATAATGGATTTCACATAATAACCAATATATACAATATAGTGCCTTATAATAATAATAATACTACAATCAGAATATTAACTGTAATAAACATTTATACAGTATGTTAACATTTTCAAAGTACTATATAAGGCATTAGTTCATTTGATCCTCATAACAAAATTGTGAAGTAGATTTGATTATTATCCTGATTTTACATGTAAGGAAACTGAGACTCAGCGAGATTAAATGACTTATTTGATATCAAAAAGTTAGACTGTGTTAGAGGAATTGACTCTGCATCTTCCTGACTTAGAGTTCAGCTATCCACTATAACCTGGTGTACTGTATGCCAGGTGAAGTAAATGAATCACAATGATTAGCTCTGGGAACTCCTAATCTAATGTTTGAAATTATTTGAAATTAGTTATGTGTACATAGGATCATTTTATGATATATGATATAATTATGTAATTATATATTCATGTTTGTATACATGCATGTACATATTATGTGTATGATATAGATATATCTGTCTGTGATGGAGTTCAAATGTTGCATCCAACTCTGTGTCCCCATTTGGGGTTTTCTTTGCAAAGATACTGGTGTGGTTAGCCATTGTCCTTCTCTAGCTCATTTTGCATGTGAGGAACTGAGGCAATCAGAGTTAAATGACTTGCCCCAGGGTCATCCAGTTAGTAAGTACCTGAGGTCAAATTTGAACTCAATTCCTCTGGCTCCAGGCCCAGCACTCTATCCACTGTGCAGCCTAACTTCGACCCCTTTCCTTATATTTACTCATACATATATTTATACATTAAGTACTTCACTCCATTGGTGGCTGGGAAAGTGCAAGAGCATTGTTCATTATCCAGAATCTGTGTAAGCATGCTGTCAGGAAACTCATGTACAATAGTGATGAACTACTCTAGGTAACCAAATTTTGCCATGATTTTCCACAAACCCTCATGACTGACAGTTCCAAAGGATTTGGTTAGATCAATGAATGTTAGGTACAGACTTCTCTTCTGCTCCTAGCATTTCTCCTGGAGTTGTTGGGCAGCATACACCATATCAACCATTCTTTGGCCTTTCAGTGCCTGACTTTTTGTCAGCCTGTGAGACTGAGATTCAACTGCTGCCTGTCCTAACTTTGGCCTAACAAACACCAGTAAAACAGCGATTCTTCACCAACCAGCACCACACCACCTATTCATGGAACCGTCAATTATAGCAAATGGAGAAATTTTGAATTCTATGGATAAGTATCTAGGGACCTGTAAATTTTCAGTTCTTTCAAGGTGGTACAAACAAAGGAGAGGTATCCATTCCTCTCTCGGCCTTCTGGTGATCACAAGCACTCCCCCTTGCCCTGGAACCATGAGGAGGATGCCCTCCCCACCATGCCCACAAGTTCCACCATGTCAGCACTCTCTCTCCCTCCAGGACCACAGCCCAGATCTGAGCACAGAGAAAACAAGAGAATTCTGCCCCAGCACCAGCAAAGAGATCCTTGCAGTCCTCTCCCCCCCCCCCCAAGTCAGCTGCCCAATCACCCCACCCAATCTGTGGACTCAGATTTCTGGAAGCAGCCACTGCAGCTGCTATGATTGTCACCACTGATGCTGCCACTGCTGCACCCCTCCCCCACCCCAGGTTGGGGCCAGACTGCTCCTCTCTCTCTCACCCAATTCTGACAGACCTTTCCTTCTGACCCTGTAAGCCTCCCTTGGTGTTTGTGCGTTAAGAAGTCCAGAAAAACACCACAACTTCCAGTGATTTGGTCCTCTGAGGCTACCTCCTGCCAAACTTCCCTCTTCTCCCAGACTGATGCAACAGACACCCCACCCCCCACTTTTACTCTCCAGGTCGCCCCAGACTGGAAATTTGCTTCACTCTACCACCCTGAGGTCTCTCTGTTGCTCCAGAACCTGTCCAGAGCCATCCTCCACAGGCACTGGGAGGGGTTTGGGAGAGAGTCTAAGCAAGTCCCTGATTTCACTCCACCACCTTCCACTCAAGTATCTTTACCAAGAAAACCACAAATGGGCCCATGAAGAGTCAGACATGATATGATAGAAGTGACTGAACTACACACACACACACACACACACACACACACACATTCATATGTACATATATATACACATACACATATATACACATACACATACACATATATAACACACACATAAATATAAGACAGTATGAGAGGAAGGGCAGTAGTATTTGTGGAGAGGAAAAAAGATTTCTTGAAGAAGATGGTACTTGAATGGGGGAAAAAAGGATTTTTATGGGGTAGAGGTGAGGAGAGAATGCATTCGATGCATGGGGTACAACCAAAGACATGGAAAAAGGACATGGCAAATTGGATTCCAGGATATCAAATAGGACAGTTTAGCTGATCACAGCTTGTGTGTGTATATGGGTGGGGTCATATTTAATGAGACTAGGATGATATGTTAGGGGAAAGATAGGGGATGACTTTAAAAACTAAGCAAAGGTGTTTATGTTTATCTTAAAAAGCATAGGGAACTCCTAAACTTAATTTAACAGAGAAATGGCATGGTTAGAAATCTGCTTAAGGGAATTCCATTGGCAGCAGTGGATGAGATAGATTGGAATGGGGAAAAACTTAAAGAAGGGGATCCATTAAAAGACTGTTGCACTAATCAAGGTGAGAGATCATTAGGGTTGAGCTAAGGTGATAACTGCATGAGTAAAAACATGGAATGAGAGACAAGAAATTCTGTGGGGACTGAAATGACAATATGTGGTAAATGATTGGATATGTGAGGTGAGAGAGAATAAAGAGTCTAGGATAATGCTAAGTTTACAAACCTGTGAGACTAATTAGAATGATAGTTATACCTTCAATGGAAACTGGACAGACTGATAAATGGAAACAATGAGTTTGGGAAGAAAGATAATCTACTCTATTTAAGTCATGTTGAGGTGAAGATGTCTCTGGGACACTCAGTTTGAAATATCCAAGAGGCAATTTGTGATGTGGGACAAAAGCATGAGGAGAGAATGGGGCTTATTATCGAACTGTTATACCAAACAATCGGAGTGGGTAAGATTGCTGAGGAGAAAAGTGGGCCAAAGACAGAATCTTGAAGAATATCCAAATTAAGGGATTTGGAAGAAGTGATACGAGAACAGTCAATCAGAGATGTAGGAAAAGAAAAAGGAAATGGTAGTGCCATGGAATTGCATTAGGGAAATAGCTTATAATACATAGCTTGACCCTAGTTAAATGAACCAGAGAGAAGGAGAATGAGGAAATCAAAAAAGATATCTGGAGAGTCAGGATGAGAAGGAGTGACTTTAATGTGAAAGAGAAAGTATGAGAAATGGAAGGAAAGGAAGTTTTGTTTAAAGAGTCCTGTTCAAGCTAATGATAAAGTGGATCTAAGTTACAGCCATGTTAATGTGTGGGCATAGTAGAATTGAGGTAGAAGTCACAAGAGCTGAGGATGTTCAAGAACTATGAAGGTAGACTGCCAGAAGGATCACCACCCTCAATATCAAGTTTCTCAAGAATGATGGTAAATTGTGGATAGGTGAAGAAAATTATGAATTGAATGCTGAAGTCTTTGAAAAAGATATGAGATAGCTGGAAGTCAATTAATGTCATTAATAGGGATGGAAGAGAGGGTGGCATAATAAGATCATATGAACTGGTTTACGGTTTCCCATAGCCTCTAATATTCTTTCCTTGCCATACCAGGGATGTGGAGCCTGTGGCCTTGAGGCCACATGTGACCTTCTAGGTTCTCAAGTGCAACCCTTTGACTGAATCCAAACCTCACAGAACAAATCTCCTTAATAAAAGGTTGTCTGTGTCTATAGCATAGACACTAAAAAGGCATAACTATTTCTACTTTTGAAAACATCCTCCTTCACGTTACCCCCTTCTTCCCCCTCCACTTTCTGCCCAAAGAAAATGAACAATACTTTTCTGGAGGTAGGAGTAGCAATGCCTTGTTTGGCAAAGCTGGGTACTCAGGAGTAGTGATAGAGCTTTCCTTTAGTCAATCACATTGTTGAGGGATTGTGTCAGAGGCACTGTGATCCAACTTAACACACAAGAAGGTTCAATCTTTTCTCAACATAAACCAATGTAAAATCCTCCCTGTTCTTTTCCCCCTAGTTGGGGATCCCAAATAAATAAGTTATTTTAAATTTTCACTTACCCTGAAGCAATAAAATTTTGTAAGGATATTCCCCACTTGCCTCCCAAGATATAAAGTGACTAGTCCACTTAAGAAAGTCACAAAGGAAGAGAGGACAAACACCTGTTGAACTTCAATTGGGCAGGGCATTTTTGGTCACTGATGAAATCAATTCTATATATTTCTGTAGGATCTGAAAACATCGGAATTCCCAGGCCTTTGTGATGCAATGATTACATAGCAGGAATTCCAGGAATAAGTACTGATATGGCATAACCCATTAGGTAAGCTGTTAGAATTGACATGACTGAGGTTATTCTAACTCCCCAGTTATTGGACTCAGACAAGAACCTAAGAAATGATACTTAAGCACATGGGCTAATTTTTTTGGGTAGTGCCTATTTACTCTAAGATTCAAAAGAATAGTACTCTCATTTTGATTTCCTTATTATTTTATTCTGCAAGCAGAGGCAAGGTTATTCATTGTAACTCAATCTATATGACATTAAAACAGCTTACTTTAGTTTATATAATTAAAATGAATTAATCAACTCAGTTAAAAAAAATTCTGTCATTCAGAATGCCAGAAGTCAACTCATCTGAAACACCTCTAACTACAATACACACACACACACACACACACACACACACACACACACACACACACACTATATATATATATATATATATATATATATATATATATATATAAAGATATAGCATGGTTCACAAGGAATCAACTGGAATTTGACCTCAAGTGGGTGTGTGAAAATAATGGATAGAAAGCTAGATCTAGAGTCAGCAAGATCTAATCTGAATTAACATTTATTTACTGTGCAACAATTCACAAGTCCCTCCATCTCTTTAAGCCGCCGTTACCCAATCTGTAAAATGGGTATACTCATACCTACAGATCATACTTTGCAAGGTTATCATAAGGCCCAAAGGAGATGATGTAAGTAAAGCACTTTGTGAACTTCAAAGAAGATACATAAATTTCAATTATTATTGATCAATCAGTGAGGGGGGCAATTGATCTTCAGGGGAAGCCTTCCAGTGCTTTAAGACATCTCTTATACATTCCCCACTACCCATTCCCAAACATTTTTTTCCCAAGCTAAATATGGATAGTTCCTTCCTAAGAACTGGCCTAGGGGCCCTTCTTCACCATGGTTGTATTTTTCTACTTTTTCTCTAGCTTCCTAAAATGTGCCACCCAGAACTGTATGTGATATAACAGAACACAGTTTACCAGAGCAGAGGACAGCAGATCTGTCATCTTCTTAATCCTAGACAACAGGAAACCTAATATTGTGGTTATTCTGGCTTCCCCATCAAATTATAAACACATTTTGAACTGGTAAACTCTTATCAATATCATCAGTAATACCTTCTGGTTTCCACAAATATGGTTGAGTAGCCATGCCTAAACTATCATATATTATTTGTAAAGTTGATTATTTTAGGCTGAACTATAAAACTTTAAATGATGTGTGAAGTAAGCAGTTGGCACAGTAGGTAGAGTGTTGGACGGGGGGTGATGAAGATCTGAGTTCAAATTTTGCCTCTCACATGTAATAGTTGTGTGCCTTTGGGCAAGTTCCTTAACCTATTTATGCCTCATTTTATAGATGAAGATAATCATAACACCTACATCTCAGTGTTGTGGTGAGGATATTTGTAAAGTGTTTTGCAAACCTTGAAGTGCTATTATATGAATACTAATGATCATGAGTATCAAATGTCATCATAGATTTCACCTAACTTTCTAGCCTGTCATAATATCATAAAGTCATAGCCAGTATTTATCCTCTGTTAATTTAGTTTTCTGTCCATATCTTCATAAAATTCAAGTTAAGTTGATGAACTGTGTGCAGTCACATTGATCTCTTCAGATGACTACACCTTTTCTTCGTAGGAATTGTAACTCTTTATCTTCAAGGTGTTTTTTTTTTTTCGGTTGCTGGTATTTGCATCTAAGTTTTATTGATGCCTTTTGCAATATTTCACTCCATAATTGTTATAGATTTTATGCCAAATTTTTGCATGTGGGGTATGGCCATTATGTGAAGCTTTTTAAAAAATTGTGCCAATATTACCTAAAAATCATTGATTACTAAGTTTTCTTTGGTGTAAGATTAGGGTGCATGGAATACTTGTGAATATATATTAAAACTGAAGATTGACAATGCACATGCTCTGAGAATTCTAGGCTCATTGCTTACAATGTGTGAGAGACTAATGCATATCCATATGCCACTGGTGAATACATTGCTGCTCCGTTTACTTTTTAAGCAGTGTGATAAACAGAATTATATCAGGTTTCTATTACATGATGAAAGGTTATAAATCAACTTTTGGACAAAAAAATACCAAAATACAACAATTATGTAGTGAAATATGGTACTTTGATATCACATTCATTTTCCAACCTGCCTCCAGATTCCCCAAACGGGGAGATTTCTCTTGTAGTGAGTACTGTTTTAAAAAATCGAGCAGTTCAGCAAGACTAACTGATATATCAAACTCTGTCTGATAGCATATGTAGCATTGCACCCACATAGTCCCACACCTTTTCAATGAAAGGGATAAGATCCATTTTCTAATCTTGTCTCTGGGAGAAAACTTTCAGTTCAACTGTATTGCTTTTTTTCTTTCTGTTTACATTGTTGTCATCATGAATATTATTTTTAGGTCCTACTTACTCTGTATTAACCCTTATTTCTTCCCACATTTTTTAATGAATTGCTCATAATCCTCATTTCTTATCATTCGCTAATTGTTATTATCACATATGGGGCAGGAAAATAACTCTAACTAAAGCAGCAAGTGATCCTGGGGGAAAGATGGAAGCTAGCATATGCCAGTTGAGTCAAACTACTGTTACCACCTCAAAGCTCTGATGGCAATAGCTTAGGACCCCTTCATTCTTTCTTTTTTAAATGTTGTATTGTAATTTTATTTAATTTGCTAAACATTCCCTAATTACATATTTTTTGTCTTCTCAGCACCAGGAAGTCTTAAAAAAATCTTACTTAATATTTTATTTTTCCCAATTACCTGTAAAAACAATTGTAACATTCTTCCCCCCTAAAAAATTTTGAGGTCCAAAATCTCTCCCTTCTTCAACCCCCTCACTGCATTGAGAAGGCAAGCAATTTGAGATAGGTTATCCATGTGTTGTCATGCAAAACTCATTTCCATGTCAGTCATTCTATAAAAGAAAATAAAGAAAAAAATGAAAAAAAATACAAAAATATAGAAAAAGCATCTTTGATCTACAATGAGGGTCTGCCAGTTCTTTCTCTGGAAATGGATAGCACCTTTCATCATAACTCCTGCAGAATTGTCTTGGATCATTGTATTGCTGAGAATACCTAAATTATTTAGATTAGATTATCATATGATATGGCTGTTACTGTGTACAATGTTCCCCTTGTTCTGCTCACTTCACTTTGCATCAGTTCATGTAGGTCTTTCCATGCTTTTTCTGAGAGCATCCTGCTCATCATTTCACAAAGCACAATAGTATTCCATCATAATCCAATTGGTGGACATTTCCTCAATTTCCAATTTTTTGCCACCACTAAAAGAGCTATTATAAATATTTTTGTACACATAGGTTCTTTTCCTTTAAAAAAAATCTCTTAGGGATACAGACCAAGTAGTATTATTGGCTTGGTCAAAGGGTATGTATGGTTTTGGGTATAGCTCCCAATTGCTGTCCAGAATGGTTGAATCAGTATGCAATGTCACCATTGTTTTATTTTCCAACATCCCCTCCAACATTTGTCATTTGAGGTAGTAGCTCAGAGTTGTTTTAGTTTACATTTCTCTAATTGATTGTCATTTAGAGCATTTTTAAAATATGACTATAATTTAGGAGCCAAGATGGCTGAGTAGAAGCAGGAAATTCCATGACCTCCCTCTACAACCACCTCAAATACCTATAAAATATGACTCTAAATAAATTTTAGAGCTGCAGAGCCCACAAGGTGACAAAGAGAAACAAATATCCCACTGAAAGCAGCCTGGAAGGCCTACAAAAGGGTACCTTGCAGCATGCTGGGAGCCTAGCACAGTCCTGTGTGAGCTGTGCTGTTTTAGCCTTAGGCAGGCATCAGAGGCCAGAGCAGACTTCAGGCCAGTGAATCACCAGCAGCTGTGGTGGTTTTCAGACTTTTCAAACCATAAGCACCAAAAAAGAAAGTAAAAGGTCAGTCTGAACTCTGTTGGAAAGGAAGGACACAGTCCAAGCCCTGCCCTCAGGGCAAGAAGTAATGGAGATGCAGCAGCTGCAGCTGCTGCCACTTGGCTGCCTCCAGAGCACCTGACCTGAGATCATGGAGGGACCAAGCAACATTCAGAGGGTAATCACTCCCTTTCTTGAACAGCTGTCTGGTGTGAGAAACGCCAGTTTTCCAATGTGGTATCTGTAGAGAGGGCACCCTCCTCAAATCTCTGACAACATTTGCAAAAACCCCAGCAATTTGGGACAAAGCTCTCCTCTCTGGAAGCAGAGTTCTACTGTGGCAAAGAGCTCAAAATTCAAGTAATTGACCGGCAATATGATCAAGCAGAGGAAGCACAAACAGACCATAGAATCCTATTTTGGGGACAAAAAGGATCAATGCAAGGAATGAGAGAAAAAAAAATAAAGTCAGAACTCCTGTACCAAAAGCTTTCAAGAAAAATATGAACTGGTTACAGGCCATAGAGGAGCTTAAGAAGGATTTTGAAAATCAAGTAAGAGAAGTGGAGGAAAAACTGTGAAGAGAAATGAGAATGATGTAAGAAAATCATGAAAAGAGAGTAAACAACCTCACTGAGGAAAATAATACCTTAAAAAATAGACTAACTCAAATGGCAAAAGAGGCCCAAAAAGCCAATAAAGAGAAGAATGCCTTGAAAAGCAGAATTTGCCAGATGGAAAAAGAATTTCAAAAATTCACTAAAGAGAATAATTCCTTCAAAATTAGATCAGAGCAAATGAAAGCTGATGACTTTATAAGAAACCAAGACACTATAAAACATATCCAAACAAATGAAAATAGAGAAGGCAATGTGAAATATCTCATTGGAAAAACCGCTGACCTGGAAAATAGATCCAGGAGAGATAATATAAAAATTATTGGGCTACTTGAAAGCCATGATCAAAAAAAGAACCTAGAAATCATCCTTCAAGAAATTCTCAAGGGGGGCGGCTAGGTGGTGCAGTGAGTAAGAGCACTGGCCTCACAGTTGGGATGACCCGAGATCGAAACCAGCCTTGGAAAATGAGCACCCACACATAAATAATGACTAGCCATGTAACCTTGAGCAAGTTACTTAACCCCAATTGCTTTAAAAAAAAAAAGAAATTCTCAACGGCAATTGTCCTGATATTTTAGAACCAGAGGGTGAAATAGAAATGGAAAGAATTCACCAATTGCCTCTTGAAAAAGATCCTAAAAAGAAAACTCCTAGGAATATTATAACCAAATTCTAGACTTCCCAAGTCAAGGAGACAATATCACAAGCAGCCAGGAAGAAATAATTTGAGAATTGTGGAAGCACAATCTGGATAACATAAAATCTAGCAGTTTCTACTTTAAGGGATCGAATGGCTTGGAATATGATATTCTGGAGATCAAAGGAGCTAGGATTAAAACCAAGAATCACCTAACCAGCAAAACTGAGTATAATGTTTCAGGGGGAAATATGGTCATTCAATGAAATAGAGGGCTTTCAAGCATTCTTGATAAAAAAACAGAGTTGAATAGAAAATTTGACTTTCAAATACAAGAAGCAAGAGAAGCATGAGAAGGTAGACAGGGAAAACAAATCATAAGGAACTTATTAAAATTGAACTATTTACATTCCTACATGGTAAAACGATAATTGTAACTCATGAGACTTTTCTCAGTATGAGGATGGTTGATGGGAATATATATGTGTGTGTGTGTGTGTGTGTGTGTGTATACATACATACATACATGTTTATATAGGAGGGCATATGTGCATATAAATACATATGTGTGTATATATGTGTACATGTATACATAGAGGGTATAGGATGAGTTGAATAGGAAGGACTGATGTCTCAAAAATAAAATTAAGAGGTAAAAGAGGAATATAATGAGAGGATTTAGGAAGAGATAGAATAGGGTAAATTACCTCATATAAAAGAGGCAAGAGAAAACTGTTACAATGGAGGGGAAGAACAGGAAGGCAAAAGGGAGTGGGTTAACCTTACTCTCATTGAATGTGGCTTAAGGAGGGAATTACATACACACTAAATTGGGTATCTTACCCTATAGGAAAATAGGGGGGAAGGGGATAAAAGGGGGAATGACAGAAGGGAGGGAAGATTTGGGTGGAGGGTAGTTAGAAGTACACACTTTTGAAAAGGGACAGGGTCAAAGTAGAAAATAGAATAAGTGGGAACAGGGCAGGATGGAGGGAAATATAGTCATTCGTTCACAATATATCTACTATGGAAATGTTTTGTGTAACTACACATGTAAAACCTATATTGAATTGCTTTTCCTCCCAGTAGGGGTGGGTGATGAGGGAAGAAGGGAAAGAATCTGGAAATTAAAGTTTTAAAATCAGATGTTTACATATGTATATATGTAATTATTTTTTAACATGCAACTGGGAAATAAGATAGACAGGCACTGGGGTATAGAAATCCATCTTGCCCCACTAGAAAGTCAGAGGGGGAATGGGGGAAAGTAAAAGAGAGAGCAGATTGGGGGAAAGGGTATTCAGTAGAATTGCTGTTTTGGGGTGGGGTAGGGAAAAGATGGTGAGAAAATTTGTAACTCAAAATCTTGTGGAAATGAATGTTGAAAACTAAAAATAAACAAATTAAACAGAATTACAAAAAATAAAAATACAAAATATGACTATAGATGACTTTGATTACTTTATCTGAAAACTCCCTGTTCATATCCTTTGTCTAATTACCAATTGAGGAATGGCTCTTATTTCTATAAATTTCACTCAGTTTTCCGTGTTTGAGAAATGAAGACTTTGTTAGAGAAACTCACCCTAATTTTTTTTCACTACCAACTGTGTATTGCCCTCCAGTCTATTTCCCCATTTTTTACCCTACTCTTTTTCATTTTACCCTGTTCATTCTCAAAAATGTTTTGTTTCTGATTTTTACCTCCCCCAAACTGTTCTCCCTTTTATCAGCTCCCTTTTCTTCTCTTATCCCCTTCCCTTCCTACTTTCCTGTATGGCAAGATTGATTTCTAGACCCAACTGAGTCTATATATATTATTCCCTCTTTAAGCCAATTTTTTTTTTTTGAGGTGGGAAGGCAAGGTATTTGGGGTTAAGTGACTTGGCCAAGGTCACGCAACTAGTGTGTCAAGTGTCTGAGAATGGATTTGAACTCAGGTCCTCCTGACTCCAGGACTGGTGCTCTATTCACGCTGCTAACTAGCTGCCCCAAAGTTTATTCCAATTCTGATGACAGTAAGGTTCATGTGCTCTCCTTTCATCTTCCCCCATTTTCCTTTGCACTGTAAATTCTTTCAGGCCTCTTTTGTATCAGATAATTTACTGCATTCTACCTTTCCCTTTCCCCTTCTCCCAGTACATTCTTCTTTCTCATCCCTTAATTTAATTTTTTTTAATATAATAATACCATCACATTCAACATACACCTCTGCTTTCTGTCTATGTATACTTTTTCTAACTTCCCTCAACTTGAGGAAGTTTTTAGGAGTTATAAATATAATTTTCTCATGTAGGAATTTAAATAGCTTAACATTCTCAAATCCCTTATGGTTTATCTTTCTCATTTGCCTTTTTATGCTTCTTTTTCATCATGTATTTGAAAGTCAAGTTTTCTATTCAGCTCTGGTCTTTTTATCAGGACTGCCTGAAAGTCCTCCATCTCATTAAATGCCCACTTTTCCCCCAGAAGGATTATAGTCAGTTTTGTCAGGTAGGTGATACTTGGTTGTAATCCTTGTTCTTTTGCCTTCTGGAATATCATATTCAATTCCTCCAGTCCTTTAACATAGAAGCTGCTAAATGTTGTGTTATTGTGACCATGACTCCATGATATTTGAATTGTTTCTTTTTGGCTGCTTGCAGCATTTTTTCCTTGATCTTTGAGGTCTGGAATTTGCCTATAATATTAATTTCTGGGAGTTTTCATTTGGGGATCTCTTTCAGGAGTTGATTGGTGGATTCTTTTAATTTCTATTTTATCCTCTGGTTCTAGAATCTCAGGGCAGTTTTCTTTGATAATTTCTTGAACTATGATATCTAGGCTGGTTTTTTTTTTTAATCATGACTTTCAGGTAGTCCAATAATTTTTAAATTATCTCTCCTGGATCTGTTTTCCAGGCAGGTTATTTTTTTTTAAAGTAACAAATGCACTTTATTGATTTACAGATTAAAGAAAGCTACTGAGCCAAGATTAATAACTGCGTCTCTCTCCCATTCAACAGCTGTGTAACCGTTTGGGCCTAGGGTAGCCATGCCAACTCTTACTGCTGCATATTATTTACATGGGCTTGACTTTGATCACAGGATTAGTAAATCAAAGCGTTATTTTACTTTGGCTTCCAAGTACATGGCTGATCCAGTTTCTTTTATATCCCATATTTTCCTTTAACTTCTTCCACTTTTGCATATAAGCTTTCATGGAATCTTCTTTGGATTTCCCTTTTAAAGAGTTCTAGGCATCCCACTTAGCCTTGCCTTTGAAATCCATCATTCCTGGATGATCTGTATTTACATCTCCAACTGTGGCTTGTTTGTAGTGGCTATAGATAAACAACATCTCTTGGTCATCTGGTTTGGACTTCAGGTTTTTTACTTCTGAAGTTTTGTTAAATTCAGCCTGAGACAAGCTGCCGGGAAGATCAGAAGAGAGCTTCCACTTAACTCCTTCACGACTTCAGTGCAGCCAATCACAGCCCGGCCCAGCTTTCCCGGGGGGCGTGGCCTATCTTGGCCCGGAAAGCACACTCCTCCCCCTCGGCCCTTGGAGCCCCTCCCTTCTCGGGGCTTTTGGCTGGCTGAGGGAAGCCGAGCGTGCTTGCAGTTGGCGTTGGGCTAGGAGAGAGAGGGAGGGGGAAGAGGAGGAGGAACAGGAGAGGAAGAGGTGGCAGCAGGCCGAACTGTACCCAGGTAAGTTATTTTTCCACTGAGATATTTCACATTGTCCTCTATCTTTTTTCTTTCTTTTCACTTTGTTTTATTATTCCTTATTTGCTCAATTCTGATTTTTAAGGAATTGTTTTCTTCATTTTTTCTACCTCCTTTTCCGTTTGGCCAATTCTAGTTTATAAGAAGGTTTTTTCTTCTGTGAATTTTGTGTCTTTCTATTTGGTCAATTCTGCTTTTTAAGGCATTCTTCTCATTGGCTTTTTGTACTAGTTTTTTAAGGTGTTATTTTCATCAGTATTTTTTGTGCCTCCTTTGCCAAGCTCTTGACTCATGATTTTTTTTTTTTGCATCACTCTCATATTTATTTTCAGATTTTTCCTCTACCTCTCTTACTTGATCTTAAAAATCCTTTTCTGAGCTCTTCCATGGTCTGAGACCCATTCATATTTTTCTTGGAGGCTTTAGATGTAGGAGTTTTGACTTTGTTGTCTTCTTCTGAGAGTGTGTTTTGATTTTCTTTGTCACCATAGTAATTTTTTTTTGTGTGTAGCTGTTTAAAGAGGTAATTCTGGGGACCTATAAGTTTTTGGCTCTTCCAAGGTGGGGTATGATCTGGGGAGCGGTGTGTTAAGTACTCTCCTGTACCATGCACTGGTTTGGGAGTGACCACAAACACTGTTTTCCACCCTTGAACTGTGACCAGGTTCCTTGTTCCCCTAGGGCCACAAGCTTTGCTAAGCTAGGGCTTCTCCTGGACCTGGGATTACCACCCAAAACTGTGACCTGGATCTGAGTATGAGCAAAGCAACAGAATCCTGCCCCTGGTGCCCCAAAAAAGAACTCTGTAATCTCCTTCTGACCCGTTGTCTGATACCCTTACTGTATGTGGACTGAGAGGTTTAGAAATCACCACACCTGCCAATGATTTAGGCACCCTGAAGCCTGCCCCTGGTTTGCTAGGGCTGGACTGTGCTCCTCTCACCCTGGGGCAATGGACCTTTCCTGCCAATCTTCTAAGCTGTCTTTGACTGGAAAATTGTTTCACTCTGTTCTGCTGCTCTAGAATTTGTTGAGTCATTATTTAAAGGTATTGGAGGGGTTTGGGGGATAGCTCTGGCTTGTTTGTACTTTACATCCTTCAATATTTTTTATTTTGTGGTTTTCTTTCCATTTACATTTTTACATTGTGTATATTGTTTGCGTGTTTCTGCTTCACTTTGCATCAGCTTTTGCATCATTTTTTGTCTATCCTTGCTTGTCTGTTTTCATTATATTTTTATAGAATTTTTTTACATAGAAGTTCAGTTCACGTACTAAACATTGTTTAGCCATCCCCCGAACAATAGATATCTACTTTATTTTCATTTCCTTGCTAACACACACACACACACACACACACACACACACACACACACACACACACACACACAAATATTCTGCTATAAATATTTTACTGTGTATGTAGCCTTTCTTTTTGTCCATGACTTCCTTGGGGAATTTCCCTAGCAGTAGAATCTCTGAGTCAAAAGGTATGAACATTTTAATCAGTTTATTTGCAGAAATACAGCTTATTTTCCAGAACGGTTGTAACATATCAGAGCTTCTGGAACAATACATTAATGTGCTTATCTTTCCACTGTCCCTTTAATGCTTATTATTCCCATCTTCATTTTCTTTGATAATTTGCTGGGTATGCATTAAAACATTATTTTGTATGATTGCTAATAGTTTGCAATTTTTTTTTCTCTTGAGATTGTTTATATCTTTTGACTAATTGGTGATGACTTTTATGTATACACATTTCAAGTTGAATAACTATACATTTTAGATAGTAAATCCTTATCAGAAATATTTGATATAGAGCAGTTTCCCAGGCAACTGTTTCCCTTTATTTTAATGCATTAATTTTATTTATGTAAAGCTTTTAAAATTTTTTTCACGTAATCAAAATTATTTCATCTTTTATAATTGACTCTATGCTTTATTTGGTTTAGAATTCATTTCCTACCTAAAGATGTGAAAAGTGCATGATCTGTTTCTCCTCTAATTTCTGTATTTTGTGATTTGTAATATTCAGTCTATATTCCCTTTGAAATATTTTGGGGAATATGGTATGTTGGTCCAACCCTAATCTCTGCCAGACTACTTTGCAGCTTTACCAAGATTTCTAATCAAATAGGGAATTCTTTCCTAGGTAATTTATGTTTTGAGGATTATCAAGCACTAGGTCATTGAGTTTTGCTATTTTAATTTTTCTTCTATTATTTTTCCAATAATCTACTTTTTGATTTTTTAAAATCTGCACCAAAAATGCCCTTTCAGTCTGAAATGTAGTCCCATAGAATCAGCCAAACAACCCCCTCCCCAGAGCTCAAAGCCATTGATTCATTTCTATGTGGTGTATTTTAGGTATTGTCCATAAAGTTTAAAGACTACCTGCAGTAACTTTTATTTTATTTCTGTGTTTATGCTTGTTTTATTTTTACAAAGAAATCCTTAGTGGTCTTTGTGTTTTAATTTTCATTGTTGTCATCTTTTTTAACCCCATGCCTATCTTTCTCTTTCTCCATCCCCCTATTTCCCCAGGTATAATTTATTTTGCTGTTTTTCTTCCTTGGATAGTGTATTTGTTTAATTTTCTTGTATTTATTATCTGGGGCTCTTTACAAAGCAAATAATCTGCTCAAGTTTACTTTTAAGTGTAGGAATACTCCAAGTGCCTTTCTTTTACATGATGGGTTTTTTGTTTGTTTGTTTGTTTGTTAATTTTGTTTGTAAATTATTATTATTGATGATTAGGCTCAGGTTTACAGGTTATATCTCCTTGGGCTACATCATGAGTTTGTTTGCTTTTCAGAACACATTAGTCCATTTCTTTTTGTAATTTCTAAGGGTACAAATAATACTGTTTTATTCAAATTCCCTTTCCTTTATATTTGAAGCTTTTTTTTTCCTGGTTAATTGCATAGTTTGTTGTTTGTCACTGGAATTATTCAATATAGCCACTATTTGTCTTGGAGTTTGATGTATAGGGATTTTGTTAATTTGTTGGTTTGTTTTCTCTTTTGATTTGTGAATGTGTGGAATCTTTTGACTGGCAATTTTTTACTTTGATTTACTTTGTTTTCTGTGTACCTAAATTCTGGGAAGTATTCTTATATTACTTTTTGCATTGTGGTGTTCAGATTTTATTTGACTTTTTTTTTTGGGGGGGGAGGACTTAGTCAATAAACATTTACTAAGCACCTGCTATTTGCCAGGCATGATGCTAAGAACTGGGGATATGAATACAAATAAAATATAGTCCCAGGTATCAGAGAGCTTACAATCTAATGGAAGAAGACAACACACAGAAGAAAGCTGAAAAACAAGGGGTGAAGGAGACGGTACCAGCAATGGAGGCATGATGGAGCATTCCAAAAAAGTCCAAAAGCAGTACCTGGTGAGAAATAAGGAGAAAAACTCTGCCAAGCCCTTTCTTAAAATAAAAACCCTAGAGCCCATGAACCTACTCTTAAAAATAGTCCAGTCTGAGGGGTAGAGGGTACCAGGGGTGAGTGACAAGCAGATTTAATCTTGCAGCATGATTAGATTTCCCAATGATGAGTTTCCTGGGAGAAAGAAGGCATGAAAAGAATTCTAAAGGTATCCACAAACAGTATGGCAGATGAATAGAGAGGGAAAAAAAATGTGCTGAGTTCCCTTTTCAAATAAAAGCTCTGGAACTCATGGCCCTGCCCTTCTAGGCAAAGTAATCAAAATCCTTAAATTGTCTCCATGCCACTTATATAGAGATAATGTTTTTCCTTTAATGGTATCACTTTTCACTATTCTCCTTCCAGATTGTCCTTCCCTTCATTGTATTTATATTCCCAGTTATTTGTTTTCTTGTTTGTTTCTTTCATGGGATTTTCCCACTGATTCAAGCTTTTCTATTCTGCTAATTATTTCTGTTTTTCAGTCCATAAATTCTGCTTTATTGATTTTTATTTCTCTCTTTAACCATTTGATGACATCCTGCTGTGGTTCCAAACTCACTTGGGAATCCACAGGGATCTCTGCTCATCAGGAATTGATAAATTTTCCTTTGTCAGACAATATTTATTCAGCAATGTTTGGATTTGTCTCATATTCCCTTCTGTTACTAATATTTTTCTTGTTGATTTATCTGCCCGTGTAAAGATTTTTAATTGAGATTATCTTCCCCCTGAGAACTTGTAAATTTCAGTCTTTTTTTTCCTTATATTCTCCATATGATTGCTTTATGACTTCTCTGATGGCAGTTTCTCAAGTGCTGGACTTCAAAGCCATCTCAGTTTCCTCCCATCCTGGGGAATTCAGTTTTTACCAGCTTCAGACTCTGTACCAAGTGACTTCTGAGGACAGAGAATTGATTTTAGCTGGATTACAATCCCCTATTTTTAAGGCTTGGTGGAGTCCTACACATATTGCTGCTTAATATTCTTTATTGCTGTTCTGTCCTTTGCTTCTCTGGCTAAGCACTCTTATACTATAGCACACTGACATGTTTTTACCCCAGGCAATGAAGATTCCTGTTTTCTGCCTGTCCACCTCCCAACACAGGGTAAGCATGTATGTATGGTGGGGCTGGTTAGATCTAGGTGTGATGCATTGCCAGACCATGGGTTCTAATAGAGAAAGGGATGTAAGTGAGTTTATTGGGGATTAGCCTTCTATTTTGCTAGTTTATATAGTTGTTACTTTATTGGAAGTTTTGGAATCTTATGCCATGGAGGCAGCTGCCTTTGCTTTATATTTTACACATAATTCTTATTTTGAAGGGTTTCCTGAGGTTGTGAGGGATCTGGGGAGCTGTCTAGTCTTTTATCTTGTTTATCACATGACTCAGAAGTCTAAAATGTATTTCTCTATTTTCCTCATTGATTCTTTTTGCTTTATATCTATTCTGTACTTTTATTTCTATATTTTTGGTTATTGGACAATATGTATTTTATCTTTTTTGTTTATAGAATTAAAGTTCCCAAAGTATAGAAGTTGAGCTCATATTTTTTTAAACAATTCATTTGTTTAGGAATTAATTTGCTTACATAGATCATGACCCATGACCCATCACCCCTCCCCCCCTTATGTTGTGCCTCAATCTTAAAGATAACAATTCACTAGGGAAGTAATAAGGACAGAAGCATTGCACCATGGTCAAAATTAACCTTCCTTTTGAATAGTGTTATCCAATTCTAGCCATTTGCCTCTGCATGATTGATCATTCCCCTTCCTTTTCACCATATTATCTTCACTATGCTCTTTGTTCTCCTCTCCTACTAGGTCCCAGTTGCTCCAAGGGGTTCCAGCTTCCCATTTCTTAAAGCAAGAGATTGCCCATGGAAGCTTAATACTGCCTCAGATGGCTTGGGTGTCCTGTGAACAGTTACCATGTTGGACTCATGTCTATACAAGTGTCATGGAGACAGTTTAAGGACTTTGACTCCTTTGCCTACAAGGAGAGCAGGGCCATGGGTTCCAGAGCTATTTGAAAAGGGAACTCAGCACATTTTTCTCTATTTACCAGCTACCCTGCTTGTGGACACCTTTGGAATTCTCTTCATGCCTTCCTTCTCCCAGCAAACTCATCATTGAACTCATTACAGGCATTACAGACACCCTTAGAAAGGGATCCTCAGTGAAGCTCCTCTTTCCCCTGTTTTAATCCTTTCCTTTTGCCACCTCTCCACTTTTCTGTGAGTCTTCTCTTTGCTGATGGATTATCAGTAGTGAGGATTACTGATCTCTTGATATGGTTCATAGGGAAGCAAGAATAGATATCTCTAGCAAGCCCCACCCCTCCCATTGTTTCCACAAGAGGAAGCAGAAAGTTGGTGTCAGATGCCAGTCATTCTGCTCTCCTCAGAGAGAGGGGGAATTGAGATAGAATTACGTTTGTCAGCTCCCTTAAATATCGTTAATGTAGGGGGTTTAATTTTCAGGTTCCAGCTACAGCTCTTGACTCCTATTTCTTTTTTTTTTTAAACAAATGCTTTATTAACTTCTGTTTTACATCATTCATTTCCGCCAGATTTTGAGTTACAATCATTTTCCCCCCATTATTCCCCTACCCAACCTCCCAGAACAGTAATCCCACAAGATATCGCTACCTCCAATCTGCTCTCTCCCATACCTTCTCCCAAACTCCCATCGACTTTTCCATTAGAGGAAGGTGAGTCTTTGCATCCCAATGCCTGCACATCTTATCTCCCTATTACAAGCAAAAGAGTATTAATAATAGTATTAATATATATTTGAAACATTTAATGTTACGACCTCGAATTTCAGATCCATTTCCTTCCTCCCTTGTCACCCATTCCTTCTTGGGAGATAAGTAATTCAGTATATGTTGTACATGTCTAGCTATGCAAAACATTATCATAGTAGATATATTGTACAAGGCTGCTTATAATTCCCTCCCACTCATCCCACCCCCCACCTGGTCCATTCCCTACATGATCCTGTCCCTCTTCTATAGTGGGTACTTCCAACCTCCCCTCACCCCAAGGATGCCCTACCATCCATCATCCCTCCTCTCATCCCCCTTCCCCCTATCCTGCTGCAGGTTGAGATATCCCATTTAGTATGTATGTCATTTTCTCCCTGAACCAAATTCAATGTGAATGTGGTTTTGCCTTATTAGCCTTCCTTATTCTCCCCCTCTTTTGCAACCACTTCCCCTTGCTTCTTCTGCATGAGATAGTTTACCCTACCCTGTCTCTCCCCATCTCCTCTTGCCACTTTCCTCTCTCACCTCATAATTTCTTCCCTTGAGTATTCTCCCTTCCCAACAAATTCAACTTATGCCCTCTATCCATATATAACTGTAACCATATACACACACATTCACATATGTATTCATATGACCACACCCCTTCTTCCATTATTTTCATAGTGAGAAAGATATCATCAGTCCCAGTTATTGCTTTTCCATATAGGAATGTAAATAGTTCAACTTTGATAAGTTCCTTTTGATTTCTTTTCCCTGATTACCTTCTCAGGCATCTCTTCCTTCTTGTGTCTGGGTGTCAAATTTTCTATTCAATTCTGGTTTTTTCCTCAAGAATGCTTGAAAGTCCTCTATTCCACTGAATGCCCATATTTTCCCCTGAAACAAAATACTCAGTTTTGCTGGGTAGGTGACCCTTGGGTTCATTCCCAGTTCTTTTGCCCTCTGGAATATCATATTCCATGCCCTTCGATCCCTCAGTGTAGAAGCTGCCAGGTCCTGGGCTATTCTGATTGTGTTTCCACAATGTTGAAATTGTTTCTTCCTGGTTGCTTGTAGTATTTTCTCCTTGATCTGGGGATTCTGGAACCTGGCTATAATATTCCTGGGAGTTTTCTTTTTGGGATCTTTTTCAGGAGGTGATCTGTGGATTCTTTCAACCTCTATTTTGCCTTCTGGATCTAAAACATCAGGGCAGTTTTCCTTGAGAATTTCTTGAAGGGTGATTTCTAGGTTCTTTCCTTGATCATGGCTTTCAGGTAGTCCAATCATTTTTAAATTGTCTCTCCTGGATCTATTTTCCAGGTCAGTGGTTTTTCCCCTGAGATATTTCACATTGCCTTCTAATCTTTCATTTGTTTGTATCTGCTTAACAGCATGTTGATTTCTCATAAAGTCATTAGCTTCCATTTGCTCCAGTCTAACTCTGAAGGAATGAATCTCCTCAGTGAACTTCTGAGATTCTTTTTCCATCTGGCAAATTCGACTTTTTAAGGCATTCTTCTCCTCATTGCCCTTTTGGGCCTCCTTTGCCATTTGAGTCAGTCTATTTTTTAAGGTGTTGTTTTCCTTAGTCAGGCTGTTGACCCTCATTTCATACTTTTCCTGCATCCTTCTCATTTCTCTTTCCAATTTTTCCTCCACTTCTCTTATTTGATTTTTAAAGTCCTTCTTAAGGTCCTCTATGGCCTGCAACCCGCTCATGTTTTCCCCTGGGGCTTTTGGAGCAGGACTTCTGACCTCACAGTCCTTTTCCCGCTCTATGCCCCCAAAATAGGAGTCTAGGGTTGCATTTTTCTGTTTCCTTTGCCTTGGCATGTTGCCACTTAATTACTTGACTTTTGGGCTTGTTGCCACACTATGGCTTTAAGGCCAGATAGAGGAATTTTCGTCCCGAACGTGTGGGGGGCAACTTCCGTTTCTGGCAAGCTGTAAACCCACCCACAACTTCCACCCTAGATCACAGTCCAGATCCAGGGAGGTTAAAGCAAGAGTGATTACCCCCCAAGACTGATCACTGGATCTCCCTACAAATTTGCAGGCTGGGAGCGGTAGCTGCCTCTGAAAACTACAAAATGGCGTTTGTCCTCAGCGGCTTCTAGCCCCCAGGGGAGGGAGCCGACGCATTCCCTAATACCAGTCCCAAAGTCCATAGGACACTAACCTCTTACTTTGTCCCAGGCAAGTCTATGTTGATAATTCTGGATTCGCCACAGCTCCTGGTGTTCTGGGGTTCCTCCAGCTGGCTGCTGGCCCTGCCACCCTGGGGCTAAAACCTCGGCTCATGTGGACCTGAGCTCGGCTTGGCTCGGCTCCTGCGCTCTGCGTGCTGCACGCTGCCAGGTCCCAGAGCACTGCGCTGGTCCTTCCTGCAGGGCTGCTGGGCTGTCCTCAGCGGGAGTTTAGCTTCTCTGTGTCGTTCTGTGGGTGCTGGGGCTCCAGAAGTTGTTCAGAGTCCCCTTTTACATCATTTGCGGGGAATGTGGGGGCAGAGTGGCTTGGATGAGCTGTTTCTACTCCGCCATCTTGGCTCCGCCCTCTCGACTCCTATTTCTTAATGGGAAGGAGGGCCTTAACCTTTCTATCCAAGGCTTGACTCTTTTCCTACCAAATATCTGTTTCATATGGAAGACACATAAGAAATAGCAAAGAAACTCATTTATCCAAGTCTATAACAAGATAGAATTCAGAGCAAGTATACACACCAGAATACATACCAGATAATATAAATTGAAAGAAGTCTTCTATTGGGAGAAAGAAAAAGCGAAAGGGGGAAGGGAGAAAGAGAGAGAGAGAAAGAGAGAGAGAGAGAGAGAGAGAGAGAGAGAGAGAAATTTATGCACCTCTCTGAAGAAATTAAATTGGTTCTGTCATTTTATGATTGATTTATTCTGCAATTGATATTATTCTGTATTACTGCACCATTTTGTATGATTACTCAAGCCACATTTTCTTTCTCTCTTTGTTTATGAGCTAAGCTTAGAAGTTCAGTTCTTCAGCTAATCACCATTCTTTTCTTGCCGCAAGGAAATCTCTTATCCTTGAGGAATGCAGGTGGACATCAGGGATTCTGCTCCATTATCTTTAACCTTGCAGATGGACTCATACAGTGAACATTTCTCAGTCACAACAGTTCAATTTCCTCTCTGAGTTAGTTAAAAGAAAATTTGCTATTCCTTATGACTTCAGCTCCTGGAAAATTCCATACAATTTGTTTGCTATCTTTGAAGGCCTACAAACTCACCTGGTAGATTCCAGAAGATATATTCTACATCCTTGCCTGTCCTTGTAAACTAAGTTATCTCCCCAGTAGAAGCCAGGGAGTCTGCTGTTGTGGATCCATGATCAATAGCCTCAGGGTACAAATGGGTCCTATAAATCAATCCAACTTTCCTTTAAAACAGAGAGGGGTGACTGTTAGCCACTACCTGAGTGCTAACTTGCTCTTCTAGATGTAATCAGTCATGTTGTCCTTACCTCCAGGATGCTGTCAGTTCCATAAATCAACGCATTGTTTTTCCTTCTGTTCTTTATTCTCTTCTACTTCCCAAAACTATATGAAGGCTGGAAAGTTCTACCTCATAGTCTTTGGTCATTGAGGGAGGCCGTTGACCTACTTTATTGGTTATTGCTAGCCTGTCTAAAAAACTGATCATGCTCAGAATATTTTCTCAGTTTACCTTAATTTTCAAATGTAACACTCCCATTCTGTAATTTAGACCTGTTATGGGGCTTAGTTAATTACTGTCACTTGTGTTTCTTTAAATTCTGCTTTCATCTATATCCTCTTTGTATAATTTTAAAAAGAAATCTTTTGGTTCCTTTTATTAAGCATTTTTTTTACTTTTTAATCACTCTCTAGAAATATGTAATTTATTTCACTAGTTATTTATTTTCCTTTCTGTGTTTCTGTTGTTTGGTATTTTTATGATCTGAATAGACTACAAACATTTTTTAACTGTTTCAAATGACACTTTTTATTGAATGTATATCTATTCTTTCTTTAGGGATAGACTTAGGTTTTCATGGCATATTTCCTTGGGTTTGCAGTATAAATTCCTTTGCTTTTGGAAATATATTATTCTGTTCCTTTGTGTGGTTTCCAGTGAGTACAGAATAATATTATACCATTAAAATTTCCCTTCCTTTATTTGAAAATTTTTCTACTGACTGCTTGCAGAATTCTTTTGTCATTGGAGTTGCTAGCTTTACTATATATCTTAAAGTTTAAAGCATAAGGTATTTTCTGCTACATTGCTTTTGGTATTCAGATGTTCTGGGTAGTTTTCTTGTGTTATTTTGGGCATTATGGTATTCGGGGTTTTGATTTATCATGTTTTACTATGAGAACTACAATTCTAAGTTTATCTCTGCATGTCTGTTCTTCAAGATCAATGGCTCTTCTTTTTAGAGAGATAATGTGTTCTTTTAACATTATTGTCTTTTTCTTCTTTTCTTCCAGATTATCCTTTGCTTCAGTATATTAGAATTCCAAATTTGCCTTTTTTTTTTTTTGCTTCTTTCAGGTGACTTGAAAATCATGAAGACTTTCTATTTTGCCACTTATTTCTGTTGTGCAGAAATTTATTTCTGATATTAATTCTCTTCTGCAATGCTAGGTGCCACACTGGATTGAATGTAAGGCCTGTGTTCAGATTCAGCTTCAGATACCATTTGGGTGACCCTGCACAAGTCACTTATCCCTCTTTGCCTCAGTTTCCTCATCTTTAAAATGAGCTGGAGAAGTAAATGGAAAACCACTCCAGTATATTTGCCAAGAAAACCCTAATGGGATCATAGTGAGTTCAGTGTAACTGAAAAATGAATGAGCAACAACAATTAATTACCTTCTAACTTTTTCTCTTAAAATTTTTATTTCTCTTGGAATTACAAAGGGTACTCTATTTTATCAGTCATTGATTCAATTTCCTATGCATTGTAATATGTATTTAGGGAAGGTTTTAATCTTTTAAATATTCTAGTGCTCATCCTAATTTTAATATCCTCTCACTTGAATAATCTGCTTGTGCTCTAGATTTTTGATTGAAAGGTTTCCTCTTGAAACTTTTCTTTATTTCCCCCTGTAATTTCCTTTCTTGTACCTCCTCTTTTGATAGCAGCTATAATCTCAGGACTAGCCTGAAAAGCTGTCTCAAAATCCTTCCTAATAAGGGAATTTACATTTTACAAACCTTGGTACCTGCCCCAACTAGCTTTCTGGGGGCAGGAATTGCCCAAGGTTGTATTCTCTTCCATTTTCTTTAAATCTAGTGCCTCTATGCACCTTGGCCTCCCCACCTTAATTCCAGTTTGTTCTTTAGTTTTCCCTTGGAAGATGGTACATGTTCCGAGGTCAATATCTGAAGCCTTGGGGTCTCTAAGCTAGAGGCCACTTCAGTCAGAAGGAATCCTTACTTTTTCTCCCCTGATTCCACCTTGCCTTTTCTCACCTGCTTGTGTCAGTGTCTGCTGCTTATTACAGTGGAATGGTATTTGTGCAGGGTGTGAGATGTAACAACCTCTTTGGACCTGGAGAGAAATCCCTAAGTGCATCCTAAAACAAAAATCCATAAGTAGACTAGTATATTCCACTAGAGAATGGAGGGTGTGTGTGTGTGTGTGTGTGTGTGTGTGTGTGTGTGTGTGTGTGTGTGTGTGTGCGCTGGAGGTGGAATCTATGTGTGTGCAATTAATGATAAATATTCCACACTCTTAGTCTAGAAAAGTTTTTTGTTTTTATTTTGGGGTCTCTTGCTTTCTTATACTATAGGTTCAACTCTATTTGTTCTACCTTTGGTACATAATTCCTATGCAGAGTTCTTATGAAAGTTTGTGGGGATTGGCAAAAATGACCAACCCACTATTGTTGGGCATGTGATCAGGAAGTATTTTATAGGTTCTATTTTAAAATAGAAACTATTGATCAGTGCAGCAAGCAAGTTTATCAAATAAACAAAGGAACCAAAACTAATGATTTGAAGGGAAATTAAAAATCAGTAGAAAAGAAGAAGGAAAAATGAATTGAGAACAATAGAGGGTGAAGTTGTGCTAATATGGATAGAGGAGATAAGGAACAAAGGGTGATTCTTCCTGCCAAGCCCATAAACAAATAATGAAGGAATGATAACTGCTTTAGTTTTTCATCATTGTGGAGTACTGGAGTGTTGAGACTGGGGCAGGGGGACTAAAAGGGTAACTTAACATTTCCATGAGATGAAAGATGCATGTCTCTAGTAAGAGACAAGGACCTCCTAATGGGTGCCATCTTAGATAAATATGATAATTATGTGATTACTTTCTCTGAAAATATGCTCTGCCTCCATGGGCAATACTCTATTCTAGGAGAAGTAAAATCTTACTTTCTAAGGACAATCCAGAGTGGTGGAAGGTAAACAGAATCAATGATAGGATTACATGGCCTTAGAAATTGAGACAGAACAGAATAAAAAGTCAGGCAGTAGAACTTAGCCTCATTCTTTGGGATAACTGGGGACTTTCACTATATTAAATTTGCTTCCATATGATATCACTTCATGAATTGATGTTTTTCAGAGCAATGTATAATTGAAATTAGGAGGATGTTTAAGATCTCCACAGGCAATCAAACAAAAGTAGGATAGAAAAGGGAGCTCAAACCTGTTCTTTTTAAGGACAGGAAAAAAAAGTGAAAAAAGGAACAAGAAACATAGTCTGTTAATCAGAAAATAAAATTCAGAATGGGTTGAAAAGAAAGAGAAATAATGAGGAGGTTACAGCAAAGGAAAACTTTTTAGAAAAGAGTACAGTAAAGCATTCAAGAAGTGATGACACTGTAATTACTTTCCT
Organism: Gymnobelideus leadbeateri; assembly: GCA_011680675.1. Lineage (NCBI taxonomy): Eukaryota > Metazoa > Chordata > Mammalia > Diprotodontia > Petauridae > Gymnobelideus > Gymnobelideus leadbeateri. The sequence goes on along the minus strand of WOXC01012407.1, from coordinate 274,607 downwards.
TTGGTCAGGCAGCATCTGAAGTATTGTGCCTATTTTTGGATAACTGATTTAAGTGAAGACATTGAAAAACCAGGGTCTATCTAGTGGATGGAAATCATAATGGTATCTGGAAATCATGGCTTATGTGAAGTAGTCGAAGGACTTGAGGGATGTTTTGAGAATAAGTAGTGACAGTTTTCTTAAATTATTCAAAGGTGTGATATATGGAAAATTAAGTTTATTAAAAATGAAACTTATTCTCCCTGAATATACTCTGCTTGAATAAATACATTCTGCCCCAGAATATAGAAGTAGAAGCAATGGATAAAAGTTTCACAGAGACAGATTTTGATTCAGCATAAGAGAAACAAAAATTTTCTAACAATTAAAATTATTCAAATTTGGGGGAGGCTCGGTGGTGCAGTGAGTAGAGCACTGGCCCTGGAGTCAGAAGGACCCAAATTTGGATCCAGCCTCAGACACTTAACGCACACAAACAAAAAACCTAGCCGTGTGACTTTGGGCAAGTTACTTAACCCCAATTGCCCTCCAAAGAAAGCAAAAATAAAATAAAATAAAATAATTCAAATTTGGAATGGCTTGCCCCAGAAGGTGTTGTTTTACAGTGACTAATGATCTTTAAGTAGAGACTAGATGACCATTTTTTTGAGGAAATTATTGAAGAAATACCCACTGAGGTATCTGGATTGGGAGAGATGATTTCTGGCATTTCTTTCAATCTCCAAGATTTTGTACCCTCATTTATATGGTCCAGGGGAAATCTTTTAGTCTAGTATGTAAAATTCAGAATTCAAACAATTTCCTTTATTTTCTCAGTTGTTTTCAAAGATATAAACAAATGTCACATCTATTGAATGTCTTCTGGGAGTAAGGGAAGGATGCTGGTGAATGTGGGGAGGTTAATTTAAAACCATTTATTAGCAAGACTGAACTGACATATGAAAGAAAATTTTTTTTTCTATCTGTGTAAGCTAAAGAGGAACCTGCTTGTCATGGATATGATGCAGATAGGCTAATTCCAAGATGTAATTATAATAATGCCTGTAATTTTCTCCTATAAATAGTGAATCACAGAACTGAAGGGAATCCTAGAGGTTATCTAGTCCTGCCTATACTTGAATTGGAATCTCCTCTACTACTTTGTTTAGACCCAGAAATAGAAAACATACTACTTACTTTAAAATCCTATTTCATTAAAGATCTGCAAATTCTATTAATGCCCTATAAATTTTGGTACCCTAGAATAAAGCCTTTATTTCTCTACCCTAGTTATAGCTGTGGAAGAAATCCAACTACTAGAAAGTACAGTGTGAATAAGTATGTTAAGAAAGTATAAACAACTTCAGTTTGTTTTAAGCTTCTACTTTGTAACTGAATAGATTTTTTGCAAGTTGTTTTTCTGTAAACAGATAAAACTTAAACAGTGAATTGCTAATTAATTTACAGAATTTTTAATTATGACTAAGGGAATGGGACCCCTGGAGGATCTCTCTTGGTAAAATTGTGGGGGGGGTCAGGCCTACAGGGTTCTTTGGATACTCTTTGGGAAAGACCAGATGGCAGTAAGTAGAGAGAAATGCTTCAATTACACTTTAATAAAGTATAGAGAGTACAGAAGCAAACAGCATGAAGTAGTGGGACAGCACCTGACAGTGTGGGTACAGGTGAGGAGGTGGGAGAGGAAGGCAGGCAGTGTGGGGAAGGAAATGGGGAGGAGGAGAGGCGCATATTCAATTCAAAAGTCTAGTATGGAGCCATAGATCAGAGTTGAGTACATTTGAGTAGCATGGACTTGTATCGAATGAAGGAGTACTTGGTGGGGTAGGAATTTGGGGTCTTTTTAATAGTGTTTTAGTGGGGAATGGACTAACTCTTATCTATGCCACCTTAAAGTTAGTTAATTAATATCATCTCAAAGTTATCAGCTACACTTTAGGATTCATTCATTAGCACAACATTTGCTGGTGTTTTGCTGGTCTTAATGCAGATAGCTAGAGATTATCTTAGTCTTACAAATCTTGAGCAGTCAGTAAGACCAAGAGACCTTTTACAGTGAGGCCTAGGTGGCTTCCTCTGTTTAGCAGATAGTCTTGGGATGTAGCTTTAGTTAGTTTATGAGATAGTTTCCAGTGACTCCTCCTATTCCCTAAATTATGAGCCAGTTCGCTACTTGCTCTCTTATCATTGTGCTCTCTTAATTTATGGAACAATCTGTAGATGACTTGCGATCTTACTTCCTACTCTTGTTACTTTATACTAGCTACATAAACTTACTATACTAACTGGAAGTTGGGGAGCACGGGCTGGGGAACAGAATAAGATACAACTTTAACACAAGCAGTATAATTTGGCAATAACCTAATCTCTGTTCCCCCTAAATTTGGTAAACTATTGATGATTTATGTGTACCCCCAAATTTGGTAAACTATTACAAAATATGTTTGTGTGACCCCAAATTTGTCAAACTACTAACTGCTAACAATTTGTGTTTGTGACCCAAATCTATTAAATAACTGATAAATACTTGTTAATGATGTTAGGAAATTTATATTTTTGTTAACTTATTTTCAAAATAATTTTAGAAAAACACCAATAAAACCTTACATGCAATTTGTAAACACCCTTAGCCAGAAAAATAAGAGCCCACGGGTATCTGCAGTCATCAGTCTGCTTTTGGGAAGCCGTGAGAAATGATTCATTTGTTCCACAAATTCGGAGATTTGATGATTGCACATAGAGACATCTATCCAGGAATAGTAAAGTCCTGTAGCCCCATTGCTATGCTGCAAAAGAAATCCTATCTGACATTCTTCTTTCCATTGTTGCAATAGTCTACTAATCTTACTTAATACATTAATCTAAATATTCTGGATGTCCTGGCTTTTTATCTGATACTTAAAGGAAGTCTTATTGTGGGAAAGAGCTTATATCCTTCCTAGACTCTTTATGCCTCAATAATTCATCTATCTGACTTCCCCAATTATGATGCTATGAAAATTGTTGGATTCCTTGCCTCTGCCTAAACCTGATGACTTGATATGGATTATATACACATCTATAAATATCAGGCTTTGGGCTCCTATCTATGGGTTTAAACCTTTAATAAATCTGAGTTCAAATCAGCCTCAGTTACTTCCTAACCATGTGATCATGGGCAAGTCACTTCTGTCTCAGTTTCTTCAACTATAAAGTGGGGATAATAATAACAGCTACCTTCTAGGGTTATTGTAAGTATCAGATTAAATAATATTTGTAAAGTGCTTAGCACAGTACCTGGCACATAGTAGGAACTTAATAAATACTTATTCCTTCAATTTCCCTTCTTGTGTAATGCAGTATAGAGAAAACTGAATATGGAGTCAGAAGACCCCAGAGTCAAAATGCATCTCTGCAGTTACCTACCTGTGTGATTTTAAATGAATTATTCAAGCTCTCTATTCCTCAGTTTCCAGGAGAGAGAGTAAATCCAGGCAGACTCAACTTACTTTCCCTTGAGCCATTCATTTTCAGATTGCTTCCAGTATTCTGTTTGGAAGGGCATTATGGCCATAGTAGATTGTGTGGTAGAATTGTCAGGCAGATCTGGTCTTCAGTCTTACCTCTGCTACTACCTGTGGGTTTTATAAACCTATAAGCATTTCTAAAATGCTAGGATATAATTAATCAGTCAAATCATTCATTGAGGCCCTACTATGTGCCAGGCACTGTGATGAAAAATGGAGAAACCAAGAAATAAAAAATGACAGATGGGAGCAGGGGGAGCCAACTACCTCCAATATCTGTAAAAAATTACTCTAAATAAATTTTAGTGCTACAGAACCTACAAAGTGACAGAGAGAAACAAATTTCCCACTGAAGACAGCCTGACAAGCCAACAGGAAGGGTCTATCACACCAGGTTGGGAGCAGAGCAGAGTACCCTGTGAGCAGTGCAAGCCCAGACTGGTAGCATAGACCCACTGGACAGATTTCAGGGGAGTGAATCACTGGCAGCTGTGGCATTTTCCAGACTTCTCAACCCATAAATGCTAGAAAGGATGTAAAAGGTCAGTGGGGGGACTCTGTTAGAACTGGATGAGAGAAGAGCAGTCTGGCCCCTGCACCCATGGTGGCATCTTCTGCAATTGCTCCCACAGCATTGGCTTCTAAAATTCTTGGCCCACAAATTGTGGGGGGGAACAAGTGGCTGACTAGAAGGAATTTGCAGGAATCTCACTACTGGCACTGAGGTAGGATTCTGTTTCTTTGACCTGTTTGGCTCTGGGTCCCAGTCTTGGATGGCAGTCCTGCGGTGGTGAGCTGTAGCATGGCAGAGATTGTTGTGGCTGTGGAGAGGCAGTCTTCTTCACAGTTCTGAGGCACATAAATAGTAGGATCTCTGACAACAGCTGCACAAAACGCCAGAAATTTGGAACATAGCACTCTCCACTCTAGAAGAAGAGTTCTACAGTGGCAAAAAGCTCAAAAGTCAAGTAATTGGCTGGCAAGATGAGCAAAATCACACTATAGAATCGTTTTTTGGTGACAAAGACAATCAAAACATAGAACCAAAAGGACAATAAACTCAGAACTCCTACATCAAAAGCGTACAAGAAAATATGAATTAGTTACAGGTTATGGAGGAGCTCAAGAAGGATTTTAAAAATCAAGTAAGAGAAGTGGAAGAAAAATTGGAAAGAGAAATGAGAATCATGCAAGAAAATAATGAAAAACGAGTCAACAACTTGCTAAAGGAGATGCAAACAGATGCTGAAGAAAATAACATTTTAAAAACTAGTCTTACTAAATTGGCAGAAGAGGTCCAAAAAGCCAGTGAGGAGAAAGATGCCTTAAAAAGCAGAATTGGGGGGGGCAGAGCCAAGATAGTGGAGTAGAAACAGCACTTCCACAGCGCTCTTGCCCACACCACTTCAAAATCATGTAAAAGGGGACTCTGAACAACCTCTGGAGGTCCAGAACCCACAGAATTACACAGAGAAGCTAACCTCCCACTCAGGACAGCCTGGCAGCCTGGCAGGGAGCAGCCAGCACAGCACTCTGGGAGCTAAGCAAAGGACCGAGTGAGTTGGAGATTTTAGCCCCAGGGTGGCTGGACCAGCAGTCGACTAGAGGGACCCCAGAACACCAGCTGCTGTGGCTTTTCCAGAATTATCAACACATAGATGCCTAGGACAAAGTGAGAGGTTAGTGCCCTATGGACTTTGGGACCAGTATTTGGGAGCACATCAGCTTCCTGCCCTGGGGATGAGAAGACACTGAGGAGCCACAGCACAGCCACCATTTTGCAGCTTCAGTTGCAGCTTCAGCTGCTGGTCTGCAGACTGTAGGGGTATCTGGCAGTCATTCTGGAGGGTAATCACACTAGCTTTAACCTCCCTGGATCTGGATTGTGGTCTGGGATAGAGGTCTAGGGGTGTGTTTCCAGCTTGCCAGTGTGTGTGGGGGCTTCAGGGAGGGCAGCCAACTAATACCTCCGGCAGTTGAGAAGACCCCAACGTTTGCGATGGAAGCTCCCCTGTCTGGTGGCAGAGTCCTACTGTGGCAACAAGCCCAAAAATCAAGTAATTAGGTGGCAACATGCCTAGGTAAAGGAAACAAAATAAACAGAAAAAAAATCAACATTAGACTCCTATTTTGGGGGCAAAGAGGATCAAAGCATGGAACAGGAGGAAGACTAGGAGGTCAGAACTCCTGCACCAAAAGCCCCAAATGAAAATACGAGTGGGTTACAGGCCATAGAGGACCTTAAGACAGGTTTTAAAAACCCAATAAGAGAGGTGGAGGAAAAATTAGGAAGAGAAATGAAAAGGATGCAGGAAGAGTATGAAATGAGAGTCAATAACCTGACTGAGGAAAATAACACCTTAAAAAATAGACTAACTCAAGTGGCAAAAGAGGCTCAAAAGGACAAGGAGGAGAAGAATGCCTTAAAAAGCTGAATTTGCCAGATGGAAAAAGAATCTCAAAAGCTCACTGAGGAGATTCATTCCTTCAGAATTAGACAGGAGCAAATGGAAGCTAGTGACTTTATGAGAAATCAAGATGCTGTTAAACAGATCCAAACAGATTTCAAGCAATTGAAAGAATAGAAGGCAATGTGAAATATCTCATGGGGAAAACCACTGACCTGGAAAATAGATGCAGGAACAATAATTTAAAAAATTATTGGACTACCTGAAAGCCATAGTCAAAGGAACAACCTAGAAATCATCCTTCAATAAATTCTCAAGGAAAATTGCCCTGATGTTTTAGACCCAGAGGGCAAAATAGAGGTTGAAAGAATCCACCAATCACCTCCTGAAAAATATCCCCAAAAGAAAACTCCTGGGAATATTATAGCCAGTTTCCAGAATTCCCAGATCAAGGAGAAAATATTACAAGCAGCCAGGAAGAAACAATTTCAATATTGTGGAAACACAATCAGAATAGCACAGGAATTGGCAGCTTCTATACTGAGGGATCAAAGGGCAAAGGACCTGGGATTAAAACCAAGAATCACCTACCCAGCAAAACTAAGTATTTTGTTTCAGGGGAAAATATGGTCATTCAGTGGAATAGAGGACTTTCAAGCATTCTTGAGGAAAAAACCAGAGTTGAATAGAAAATTTGACATCCAGACATAAGAAGCAAGAGATACTTGAGAAGGTAAACAGGCAAAAGAAATCAAAAGGAACTTATCAAAGTTAAACTGTTTACATTCCTATATGGAAAAGCAATAACTGTGACTGATGAAACCTTTATCAGCTTGAAAATAATTGAAGAAGAGTATATGGGCATATGAATACATATGTGAATGTGTGTATACATGTTTACAGGTATACATAGATATATGGCACAGGTTGAATTTGGTGGGAAGGGATGATACTTGAGGGGTGAAGTTAAGAGTTGAGAGAGGAATGTGGCAAGAGGAGATGGGGAGAGAAAGGGTAGGGTAAACTATCTCATGTGGAAGAGGCAAGGGGAAGTGGTTGCAGGGGAGGGGAAGAGCTGGAAGGCAAAAAGGAAAAAAACATATTCTCATTGAATTTGGCTCAGGGAGAGAATCACATACATACTAAGTGGGATATCTCACCCTGCAGGAGAGTAGGGGGGAGGGGGATGAGAGGAGGGATGATGGATGGGAGGGCATGCTGGGGGGAGAGGATGTTGGAGACGCCCATTTTTGAAGAGGGGCATGATCAAAGTAGGGAATGGACCAGGTGGGGGGGTGGGATGGGTGGGAGGGAAATATAAGCAGTCTTTTACAATATATCTACTATGGTAATGTTTTGCATAGCTATACGTGTACAACATAGACTGAATTGCTTATCTTCCCAGAGGGAGTGGTTGACAAGGGAGGAAGGGAATGGATCTGAAATTCAAAGTTTTAAAATTAAATCTTTCAAATATATATAAATACTATTATTAATACTATTTTACATGTAATTGGGAGATAAGATGTGCAGGGATTGGGGTACAGAGAGTCACCTTGCCCTAATGGAAAAGTCGAAGGGGGTATGGGAGAAGATATCGGAGAGAGCAGAGTGAATGAGGGGATATCCTGTGGGACTGTTATTCTGGGGTGGTGGGTAGGGGAAAAATGGGTAAAAAATTGTAACTCAAAACCTGGCGGGAATGAATGAAGTAAACCAGAAATTAATAAAGCATTTGGGAAAAAAAAAAGCAGAATTGGCCAGAGGGAAAAGGAATTTCAAAAGTTCACCAAACAAAATAGTTGCTACAGATCCCTTTTAGGTGCTGATTAGTGGATTTTTTCTATTTCTACTTTCCCCTTTTGCTCTAATGTTTCAGGATAATTTAATTTTTCGTATCATTATAGATTCTTTTTTATCATAGATTTCAGGAATGTAGTCTGATTATTCTTGTTTTTTTTCTCTTTTTTTTCCTTTTTGGAGGGCAATTGGGGTTAAGTAACTTGCCCAAGGTTACATGGCTAGGTTTTTGTTTGTGTGTGTGTTAAGTGTCTGAGGCCGGATCCGAACTCAGGTCCTTCTGACTCCAGGGCCAACACTCTACTCACTGCGCCACCTAGCCGCCCCCCCCCCTTTTTTTTCGTTTTAATCTATTCTCCAGATTAGTTCTTGTTTTTCTCATGAAATTTTTCACATTTTCTTCTATTTTCATTATTTATATTTTATGTTATTATTTCTTGATCTCTTATAACTTCAGTGGCTTTCCCTTGCCCAATTCTGATTTTTAAGTAGTTGTTTTCTTCCTTAAGATTCTGTTTCACCCTTTCTAATTATCTGATTTTTGTTTCATAATCTTCTTGTTTTTTTTTTTTTTGTTTTGCTTTTTCGTTTTTTTTTTTTTTTTAAGTTTTTCCTCAGTCTCTCTCATTTCATTTTTAAAGTCTTTTTAAAGTTATTCTATGAATTCTTTTTGGTCAGGTGATCATTTGACATTACTCTTTGGAGTAGAAAAGGTTGTTTTTTTTTTTTTTCCAGTATCCTTCTCTGAAGATGAACTGTGGTTTTCTCTATTCCCATAGCATCTTTCTATGGGTGGATTCTTTCTTATTTGTCTTTTTTTTTGGGGGGGGTGTAGTAGTTTAGTTTTTGCAATCTAGTCTTGGAGTATGGGTTATGGTGCCTCTGGCCTCAGTTCCTCCTTCCCTTCTCTCCTCTGGCTTGGAACTGAAAACAAGACCTCCATCTTCCTATAAGTGCCCACAGTCAGCAGTGTCCCAGACCCACTGCTTCTGTACTTGTTAGGTGTGTGCTGATTCCTTCTGCCCCCCCCGCCCCTTTCTATTTCACAGCTGCGTGTGGTGTTACTTGTCAGCAGAGATTCCTTCAATCTTCCAAGGCTCAGACACCCAACTCCCCTCACTGTCCCAGGGATAAAAGTTCCTGTGGCTGAGAATGAGGCAGTCTCCCAACCCAGCTAATCCCAGGCTTGCTACTTGTTTTAATGAACCTAGCCTAGAGATGTTTACACTTCACAGGGACCAAATCATATACTAGGATTTTTCTTCAGATCTTTTCTGATTTTCCCAAGAAGATTACTGTTCTGCCCCTACCCTTATTTATTTTTCCTGCTCTATGTTTTCCCTGAGGCACTATTTTATCTCTTTTGTGTGGGAAAATCTTGAGAGCCTGGGAATTTTCTGACTTTGCTATTTTCCCAGAATCCTCTCCTGCCTCCTTTTGTTTTTCTTTCAATTTTGGCATACATAGGGCATACATATATTATGGAACACTAATGTAAATACAAGGAAACTGGGCTTATTTTGTACAGCCTTAGTTATGAACATGTTGTCTCCCCTGACAGAATTTAAGCTTCCTGAGGGTAAGGACTATTTCATTTATGTCTTTGAATGCAGTGACCCAACATAATGCCTGCCACAAAGTAGACAATTTATAAAGTATTTGTTAATCGGATGATAGTCTCACATTTTCTCTTCTGTCTATATGATCTTGGACAAGTGACTTTGCCTCTCTGACTCATTCTATTTTATTTTATGTTATTTTCATCTGTAAAATGAGGCAGCTGGATTATATCATCTTTGAGCTCTGACGTTCTCATGGCTTCAGTCCAGAAGCAGAATCACTGTTACCAGAAGCACATTGAAGTCTCAGTTTATTTATCTGTGAAATGAATATGGCAGGTGTAAGGAAAACCCATTTGCTAACTCTAGGGACCTACCTAAGCGTGTAAGCTTACTAAATACTTGAGATTATAGATTTATAGCTCAAATGGATTTTATTGGTTATTCTAGTCTAACCCCCTCACTTTACAGATGAAGAAATGAAGGTCCAGGAAAGGGAAATATCTTCCCCAAGATCTTGAAGTGGCAGTCAGAATTTTAACCAGGTCCTCAGAATATATTTCCTTATGCACTACAATGTAAAAGAATGGCTGAAATTAATTGGGCTAGACTTTTCTTTAAAGAAATCTTACATTAAATTCTTTGAGAAAGAAATTATCCATCCCTATTATATTTATGTGAAAACCTCTATGTTTCTGATAATGGCCTAAGATTTTCTGAAAACTGGACATTCCTGCAGCATGCTAGTAGAAAAAGCCCCTGAACTGATTATGTCTTTCTTCAGAACAACCAGCAGATGTCAGCATTTCCTTGGAAATTGGCCAGTAGGCAGCACTTTGAACATTTCAAAGCAAGGGTTGGTGTAGAGGATAAGGAAGGAAGGGAGGGAGGAAAGAAGGGAGGGAGGGAGGGAAGGAAGGAAGGAAGGAAGGAAGGAAGGAAGGAAGGAAGGAAGGAAGGAAGGAAGGAAGGAAGGAAGGAAGGAAGTAGAGAGGGAGGGAAGGAAAGGGAAAGAGAGAGATCTCTAACAATATATCCAATGCCATCAGTAATCTGTGCTCTTCTATTCAAACTGCATCTGTCCATCATTGCTTCTTCTGAAGGAAGGGAAGCTACAGAGTTAGATACAAATAATGATGATAACTTGGGAGCTTTTTTTTTAATATAATCTCCACGGCTTCTTTGGAGTCCTAAAAATCTTTTCATGGGGATGAATAATGCAATCAGTCTCCTTCAGCAATCAGGCCAGCTGAACACCAAGCCGGTGATTTCATCATTTCGACTGAATGGCTAATGCCTCCCCACAGAAGTGGCAGGAGTGTAGCTTGGTTGGGTCTTGGCATCCCAAGCCCAGGGCTTTGGCCTGGGTTTCAATATGATAATTAGATCCTCTGCCTCCCTAACCCATTTCCCATCTCTTTTGATGCTCTTGTTATATGCAAGGAGTGGGGGTGGGGGTGGGTAGCTGAATAGCACAGTGGAATTACTGCATATTGTCCCATCTGTCGTCTTTATTATTTCCATGTGTATATGTGTGTCTAGCTAGATTGAAACATCCTAATTACAATCAACTGCTTGCTGAAGCCTCTGGGTTGTAGGGCCAACTTGGAGCCTCAGCAGCTCAGCTGAGTTTTTACCAGTGGCACATCAAATTAAAGCCAGCATCTCTGTACCAAGCTTGGCTGCTAAAGCATGATTACTCTGCCTGTTTCCACCTCCTCCTTGCTTTCCCATTCTACTCTGGCTAGAGATCACAGGGCTGGCCCTTAGATCTCTATCTCTGGCTTTAGGACACCCCAGCAGGACTCCAATTAGCTCAAGTATTGTCAGGAAATTTTCAAAAAAAAAAAAAATCATTCGAGTCTGAAAACTACCTTCTCAAAATCAAATTCATTTTAATTTACTTGAATAAATATGTTAAAGGAATGCCTGCTGTAGGCCATATTATAGTATTTATAAGTCTTCTGAAATTATATAAGAGAGCCTGGGGCTCATAGATTATAAAATATAGAGACTAGGTGGGGTAAGGTGTTGTCCTAGGGCAGACTTCTAAATAATTATTCTTTCAGTGTTTGCTTTCTCTTGCCTTTTCTCCTTGCCTTCCCTTCCCCTAACACCGACCAGTAAGGAATACACTTTTCTGGAATCCCTGGCTTGCTTGACAGGAATCTGATTTTAATTGTATTTGTTTAAAAGTTGGCTATATGTATGATGCCCTTGATAGGGAGTTTGAAAGCAATCATAGCAGTTTGCACTAAATTATTCATCCTTTTTCTTTTTTCTTTTTTTTTAATGCCCATTTCATTCATTCATTCATTCATTTATTTATTTGTTTGTTTGTTTATTTATTTATTTATTATTTTGAAGCAATTGGGGTTAAGTAACTTGCTCAAGGTTACACGGCTAGTCATTATTTATGCGTGAGTGCTCATTTTCTGAGGCCAGATTCGATCTCGGGTCATCCCAACTCCGAGGCCGGCGCTCTTACTCACTGCGCCACCTAGCCGCCCCTCGTCCACTTTTTCACTGTTTACTTGGAGTGAGGTCTACTTGGATGTGTACTATATAAATCATTGACATGTCTTTATTTTGAGGAGGCAGTCCATGGAGCCAGGAACCAGGGCGTTGTTGTTTTAAAGAACTGAACACACCACGATCCAGAACATCTGAAATCCCTGGTATATCTGAGAAAAATCGTGGTAGAGAGGTATCTCTTGGACTGATAGTAAAGTTTTGTGAAACTCAAGATTCACTAATGTGGATATGACCCTGAATTCTTAAGGTCAGGTCAGTAGAACTTGAGCTGGTCTTTTTAAACTGGAAACATTTCAAATATGACTTAGGCCTAAGCCTATACAACTCGCCTTCATCCTCCAGTGACCCACTTAATAAAATATAGCCAGATTCATCACTTAATTCGTTTGCTTAGCCAAATCAATACACAGAGACCTTCTACTAAGGCTTAAGAAGGGTATTGGTAACTTGTGTTTCAATCCTGGAACACTTTGTATGAAATTCTTTTAACTAGTGGAGAAAATGCATATGGGGTGGAGTTAGTGAAAACTTTGTGGAGAGATAGTCTTTTTTTCTTTTTGGAGGGCAATTGGGGTTAAGTAACTTGCCCAAGGTCACATGGCTAGGTTTTTTGTTTGTTTGTGTGTGTTAAGTGTCTGAGGCTCGATCCAAACTCAGGTCCTTCTGACTCCAGGGCTGCCGCTCTACTCACTGCGCCACCTAGCCTCCTCGATTGGAGAGATATTCTTGATCCCTGTGCTTAAAGAGCCACCTATGTGTTTCCAGATTCACTTTGGGCAGTGATATGTGATATGTGATATGTGGAAGGAGGGGAAAATAAGGTTTTGAGAAGAGATGAATCCATAGAGGAGCTGGTGCCTCCAGTTTGCCTCTGAAGAGGCTTTGTAGACCTTAGGTTAGAGTACCAACCTCTCTTGTTTGACTGAGCAAGAGCTTAATCCTCTCATTTAGAGAGTTCATCCATTCTTCTGTATTTTCTGGTACATTCTAATCTGTGGGATTTCTCCAGTCTCTCTTTTTTACCTTCTTGGGAAGATGGGTTTAGTCACTATTCATTCTTTGTGCTTGTCTTTTATATAAGTAGCATTGTTGGTAAAAGGATGTGCTGGTTGATAGGAATAGGAGGTAAAATCCCCCTTAAGGGGGAGTGCAAAAGAAGTGGCTTGAACCTAAAACCTGTGCTCCTGGAGAAGCAATAACCAGGGTGGCAGGTAGATATAACTGTACTCTAGTAGCCGTCCCTCAGAGGAGAACAGAGTGGCCAGACTTATAGCCCCACTTTTTTTTTTTTTTTTGCTCCTATCCAGGTTGGAATCAGAGTCTCTTTAGAGAAAGGGGAGAGAAATACAGAAACATCTGTCCATGCCTCCCCATGAGCCCCATTAAGATAATTCATGTGAACACAGATGTTTTACATGGATAGCACACAACCTACACATGGATGAAAGGAGTAACCTCACAGATGAAATCATTGATCCTTGATGTATTTATACTCATGTGGATCTTTCCTCACATGCTTAGTAACTGTATGACCTTCAGCAAAATGCTTAATCTTCCATGTCCACAATTTCATCATCTGTAAAATAAAATAAAATAAAAAGATTGAATTTTATAGCCTGGATCAAAAGGTATGCATAATTGCATGAATATTTGGGAATAGCTTCAAATTGTTTTCTCAAAGAGATGAGCTAATTCACAGGTATACCAACAATGCACTAGTGTGCCTGTCTTCCTACAGCTCTTCCTACAGCTCCTCCCACGTTTTTCATTCTTATCTCTTGTCATCTTTGCTAATCTGATGCCTGTTAGGGGAAAGCTTAGAGTTGTTTTAGTTTGCATTTCTCTTATTAGTGATTTGGAACATTTTAAAAAATATTATTATTAAAAGCTTACATTGCTTCTTTTGAAAATGATTTCTTTGTTTCCTTTGATTTTAGCTACTGCACAAATTAATTAATGAAAAAGTATTTATTAACCACTTACTTTGTGCCAGACACTGTGCTAAACACTGGACAGACAAAGAAAGGTAAAAATAATCCCAGACCTCAGGCAGTGTACATTCTAATGTAGAATATGCAACATGCAAATTACTAGGTGTGTACAAAATATTTTCAGAGTATATGGGAGATGACTTCACAGGGCAAGAGTATTTGGGAAGACTGGGCAAATCCTATAGAAAAATGCATTTGAGCTTACTGAAGGATGCCAGGGAAATAAAAAAATAGGGGTGAGGAGGAAGGGCTTTCTGTGCATGGGGAAAATGAATACAAAGTCATGAAGATAGGAGATGGAGAGATGTATGTGGGAAACAGCAATAGCCAATGGAGCTGGACCATAGAGTATGTAAAATATAAGAATGCTGGAAAGGAACAGGTTATGAAGAACTTTTAAGTGATAAATAGAAAATTTGTATTTGATTCTGAAGACAATAGTGACAAATTGCAATTTATTGAGAGGAGGTGAGGAGGGGAGGTGCACAAACCTACACAATTAGAAAATCACTTTGGTGACTGAGGGGAGGATGTATTGGAAGAAGACTTGAGGCTATTGCTACAGTGGTAAGAACTAGAGTGTTGGTCGTACGAGCAGAGAATAGGGTATGTATAAGGGATATGTTGTGAAACTAGAAGTGACAAGAACATAAATTATTTTTTTTCCTAAATGTTCTTATCAAATCTCTATATATCAACTATGTCAGACCTTCCTCAAAGATATTTGCTGCAAATATCTTTCTCAATTGTTACTCGTGTAATTCTAGCTATATTCATTTTTGTTCTTACAAAAGCCTCTAAGTTTTATGTAATTGAAAGTTACTCTATTATGAATGGAGCCCTAGACTTGGAATCAAGAGCAGAGTTTAAATTTTGCCTCACTTACTTACTAGCTATGTGTCACTGGGTAAGTCTCTAGCCCTCATGTAGCCTCAGGTTTCTTCTTGGTGAAAGAGATAATAATATCACCAAACTCACAGAGTTGTTGGGTTATTTAAGATGGAATACTTTTGAAGTACCTTGTAAAGATTAAAGAGCCATTTACTTATTAGCTATTATTATTACTTGAAGACAGTAATCATGTTTTGCCTGAATCTTCTCCAGATTAAATACCTGTAATTCATTTGGCCAGTTGATGTGCCATCTTAATTGTACATAGTTGTTGGCATGTTGTCTCCCTCATTAGATGGGGAGCTACTTGACAACACGGGCTGTTTCTGCCTTTCATTGCTTAGCACAGGACTTGGCACATAGTAGTTATTTAGCTGATTGTTGACTTGATTCAAAGTCCCTTTCCATCTTGTTTGCCTTTGGACACTCTCCAGCTTATCAATTTCCTTCCTATACAGAACTAAGCACAATACTTCATATTTGGGCTCTTTACAGCAAAGTACAAAACTGTCATCTCTTTATTCCTTAAATCTGCACTTCTCTTAATTCAACCCAACTATTCCATTATGGCCTAGGCCAAAAGGTATGCATAGTTTATGAATAGCTGAGGGCAGTTTCAAATTGTTTTCCCAAAGAGAAGTACTAACAATTTTTTTAACATTTGTTTTTATTTTTTAAATCTTGGATTCCAAATTCTATCTTTCTCTCCCTCTTTCCATTCCCCCCTTCCTGAGATGGAAAGAAATGAGATATAGGTTCTACATATGTAATCTTAGTGAGATATTTGTAAATGACTTTGAAAATCTTAAAGGGCTATGTAAGTTTTAGCTATTATTATTATTTTGTTGGTCCTTTAATTTATGTTGTGGTAGTCATTGTATATATTCTTTTTCTCGATGTCATATGTATATATGCGCAGTGCATATGCATACATATATGTTATAAACACACATGCATATATTCACATGTATACTACATAGTTATCAATGCATATATACATACATGTATGCAATATACCTGCACAGGTACATATATATATAGATATACAACAAAGTGTATGTTTGCATACACATATATACATACATATACACATATTTGTATATAGGCACTGCGTGCTTATTGTATGCACACACATATACACATATATGTGATACACCTGCACACAGATCTATACATATAGATATAGAATACAATATGTATATACATGTGTGTAGACATGTGTTTATGTGTGATAAATATGCATGTGTACATATATACATTAAAATACATAAATGTATGTGCATAAAAGAGGTACAAAAAGTCGTAAGTTAGACATGGAATAAGATGGCAGGGTAATAATTATATGTTTCACCATGTAGAATTAGATTTAGAACATTTATAATTAGCTTTGAATGATGACAAGTACTTGGATTTTGAATGGTGACTAGTACTGAGCACTAATACTTAGAAAGGACCCTCCCACAGGCCTAGCTAGAAGTACAAAATTATATACTCAGACCAAATTAGTGGAGTGCATTTCTTTCGCATCTAAGACCTGAGGTTTGAAGAATTGGTCACTAGGGGGAGAAATTGGCCAACTTTTGTCCTAAAAAGACTTTAGAAAACTTGTTTTCTTAAGTATAGATTCAATCTTTGGACCTAGGAGTCTAAGCTTGGCCTCTCAATAATCTTGATTCCTAGTGCAGGTCTAGAGTAAGAGAGAAGGAGAGGAAATGTGAGGGACAATGAGTGTTGGGGAGGGTTCAGGCATTTATGGCTAGACATCGTCTGAATCATCAATAGCTCTGTGAAATCAACATCCAGAAGTGTGGACACTAGTAGGGCAGAGGGTTGATTGGCAGCATGGTAGAGAACTGTCTTCAAGTCCTGGCTCTTTGCTGCTTCTATAGATGAGGCCAATCATTTTTCCCCACTAGAATACAATTTCTTCTTCTTTAAAATAAAAGGTTCGGGTTAGATGCTCCCTTAAAGCTCTGACTTTGCAGGATTACATGATGTCTATCCTGATATCAGAATTTCTCTCCCATTAGAATAGATTTCTTGAAGCCTGGAACTCTTTCACTTATGTGTTTATATCCCAGCACTTAGCACAATGTTTGCCACATTTTAACAAATTCTTAACTGATTGATTGATGACCAATCCGTATATTAATGGTCCTGCCATCCTTCTGGCTTTTTAGCGTGGACCTAATGCTCTTTGTATACTTAATATCTGCTGCATCTCAGTCATCTTAATAGTTTTGAATTTACCCAAGCTGGTAAATTGAGCTTTCTTCTTATCATTGCATGTCCTCCTAAAATCTTGGCTACTTCTGTCTCATTAGAAATTTGCTACTTTTGTCCCTGAAAAATTTCTGTAAGAGAACCACCACAAGAGAAAAGCTTCAGATCAGAGAGCTCCAGTGAACGAATCTTAGAGGTCAGCTAGTCCAACCTTCCCATTTGGCAGATGAAGAAACTGAGCTGAAATGAATTATCAGAGTTTGCAACATTAGTAAATGGTAGGGATGGGCTTTGAACCTAATTTTAACTTCAAATTTCACGTTCTTGACCCAATGCCACAGTGCTTCTTGTTTGATCCTAGCTTATGAAAATTTCAAGAATCCACAAAAGTTGTTCACCTACAGAACAGGGGGTGGGTTGGGGATTAAAGAGGTTCCCTGAGTTTGATTATGAAGGGAAATCAGGACACAGGGAGGAACTTTTCCAGGTACATAATAGACATTTAAATACTTGAAGACATAAATCATCAAGTTTTCTCAAAATCTCCTCTTTTATAGGTTACTCTTTTTTGGTTCCTTCAATTCATCATCATATGGGATGGTTTTAAGGCTTCCTCCTCATATTTTTCAGCCCCCAATGCTGTCTTTCCTAAAATGTGCTTCAGGACATCATGTTTCTATTAATGTACCTTAGAGACATAACCTAGCATAGTGGAGAGAGGGCTGGTTTGGGAGTTGACAAGGCCTGAATTCAAGTTGAGACTCTGATGTATAATGGTTATGTATATTAGTCTGGCCGAGCCCTCAGTGCCCTGGGAAGCTTTTTAAGATTATAAATGGCCGAACAATCGCCAGTTTGCAATGGTATCAGAATTTTCCTCATGAGGAGGCTGCTAAATCAATGAAATGATAGGTCTGGACAAAAGAAAAACACAGTCTAAGAGTATGTTAACCCTCTTGGCTGGCCCAAGATACTGTTGCAAGAGCCAGCCATCACATAACAGAAGGAGCACTGAACTTGGCATCCAAAGACCTGTGTTCAAATCCTGAATCTGATACCTACTTGTTGTGCGAGTCAAGTGACTCAATATGAGTCAATCAATGCCTCTGACACTCCATTGCCTCATCTGCAGAATGGGTATAGGAGGACAGGATGTGCCTATTTAAAAAACTGTTATGAGGAAAATGCTTTGCCAACCCTGAAGTGTCATAGAAATAGGAGCTGTCACTGTCAGCTCATAATGAGCATGCCATCCACTAAAACCCCCGAGTCACTGTCACATTGGCTGTTGTTAAGCCCATGTGGGCTTCTGGCTTGATAAGCATGCATCTCTATCTAATGGGCAGCCTGTCACTCGAACTCTAATAGAAATCACCTGCTACTCAAATTATCATTAAACAAATTGACAGCAAATAACTGGGTTTCCCAGTGTTAATGCTGCCTGCATGCCTGCCTGCCAGACTTCCTGAACCAAATGGAGGGGAAAAATAATAATAAAAACAAACCCCTGCACACGACTCAGATGAATCTGATTCCTGGGACAGGAGAAAATGTTTGCAGCTGGTCATCACATAAAGCTCATCCTCTTGTTCTCCAGGAACAGAGAAGGAATCCATTTCATCCCCCAGAGGTCCTTTCCCCTTTGCTTATCCCCAGAGGCATGTGACAGTGGTAAGTAGGATGGATCTGAGCTTAGGGGACTTGAATTCAAATTCCATTTCCGGTAATTACAGATTACTTGACCCTTGGCAAGTCACTTAACATCTGTGATTTTCAATTTCCTTATTTGGAAAGATTTGGTAATTGCTTGTCTTACCTGTAGCACAGAATTTTAGAAAGGCTCCATTGAGGAAATATCTAAAGGCTTACATGGATGTGAATTCTGAATTATGTTGTTACATAAAATCAACTTAATGAATACATATATGAGGGCATTTGTATTTTTAAATAGAGGCAGTCTGGTACAAATGAAAAGATGCTTGAACCCAGAGCCAGAAAGCCTATTTAGAAGCATCCAAGTGTTGGGTATAATGATTACTAGCTATGTGGCCTCAGGATAATCCTGCAATTCCTCTGAGTCTCAGTTTTTCCATCTATAAAATGGGAGGAGAAATCACCTCACTACCTCCCTAACAGTTTTGTTCTGAGGAAAGTGCTTTGTAAACCTTAAATTATAAAGGAAACTTGAATAATTACTGTTATTTCTTTTAAAACACTTTGAACTCTATTTCTTCTATAGCCCCTCTCTTCTCTGTGTTGCATGAATACTGAAATAACTGTCCTGGCAAAGTGTAGGTAGATTCAAAAAAGAAGAAAGCAGCTTATGAATTAAACTTAGTCAACTGGTTCTCCAGGTTTTAATAGCTCTTTTTTTTTTTTTTTTGCATTTTGGAGGGCAATTGGGGTTAAGTAACTTGCCCAAGGTCACACGGCTAGGCTTTTGTTTGTGCGTGCATTAAGTGTCTGAGGCCAGACCGAACCCAGGTCCTTCTGACTCCAGGGCCGACGCTCTACTCACTGTGCCACCTAGCTGCCCTGATATCTCTTATTCTATTAAGTAAATTTATTTGTATTTGTTTAAGGTGAGGTATCCTAGGTAGTACAATGGATAGAGTGCCCAGCCTGGAGTCAGGAAGATTCTCATTCCTGAGTTCAAATCTGGTATAAGACACTAGCTGTGTGATCCTGGGCAAGTCATTTAACCCTGTTTGCCTCAGTTTCCTCATCTGTAAAATGAATTGGAGAAGGAAAAAGGACATAAAGGCACAACTGAAAAATGACCAAGCAACAACAAAACAATCCTTGTGAAATAGAAGAAACATTGAATTTAGAGCCAAGAAGATTGGATTTCCTGTTGATTAGCTGTGCTTTCTTGGACAAGTCCCTTAACCTCTCTGGGCCTGATTTGAGCTGGTTAATCACTTGGGGTGTTCTGGCTGTTGGGATATCCAGGTAGGTACAGAGGATGTCATTCCATTTCTGAGATCCAATACTAATTACCTATAAGGTGACCCATTCCAGAGGTCCCAGCAAATAGTTTTATAAAAAATTGTTTTTTAATGGGACATCTTGTACCATTACTATTCTTTATACCCTTCGGGCATGAATATCAGTGAAGCAAAAGGTGGAATATCCTGAGAGTATAGACTTTCATATGTTTGATGGGAGAAAGTTGGAAGAAAACAGAATTTGATGGAAGCAGACCTGAAGAGGGCTGGTTCAGACAAAAAGGAATCTCTCATGCATTTTAAGGGGAACTTTTCCATTTTTATTTTGAGAAATCTCAAAGAGTCCTTCCAATCATTTGTGCAATGGGAGGGAGAGGAAGAAGAGTTGAAGGAGATAGTTGACCCCAGGCATTACTCAGAGACTGGCTCCTCTCCAATAGTTATTATAGACCCTTGGGTTTTCCATGAGTCTTAGTCAGGGAGAAAGGTGATGAGGTGGTTTATGCCCTTGAGAATGCCTGAAGGCCTCTGCTTCTCTTTCTATCCATCTTTTCTCCTATCCAGAAAAGTGCAGATGAAGGTCAAGTGAGTTGTGACGCATAGTATTGTGTTGGTTTGGCTAAGCTCCAGGATCACAGAGGTAAGCCTGACAAGGAAGAGAATTCAGTGAAGCAAATGGCAAATAGCCCAGAGCTCCCATCCACTACCATAGAGAGGTTCAGAGACACAGCCTTAGGGGATTCTGGTCTGCATTGGCAAGATATTGGGGGGAGGTAGACTAGCCAATTGGACAGATACTGGGGATAGGCAGGTAAAATGTAGGGCATGTGGTGAAATTAGTTGGTGTCAAAAGCCACAGAGTACAGATGTGTGACTATGGTAGAGCAAAACAGGGACAGTTTAAGTAGATGCCTATAAATCAGCAGGGATTTCCACATCCCCACATTGATTAGAAGTTATTTCTTCCTTGTTATTCTATTTTCCTTATTGGACAATGATGAAGAAGTAACTTTGGGGCATTGGAAAATGCAAAGTATTATAAAAATGAGCTTTTTTCATTAAAAAATGATTTTTTTTACCCCTCCTTTTATTCCAGAGAGGTTCTTCTTTTCCTGCCCCTCCCCCCACCCCAGCCCTGCTTATCCAAAGGAAAGTGCATGTATGAAGTTAATTATACATGAAGTCTTTGACCCTTCCTAGATGATTCTTCACTGGAGAAGGGAATGACTGAATAAATGGTCCTTCCTTCCTTCCTTCCTTCCTTCCTTCTCTGAGGGATACTTTGTAGTGAAGTTTCCCCATTCTGAAAAATCAAATCATAGAGTGGCTTCAGCATCCACTAGGCCTAAGTTTAGAAGTCACCTGACCTTGCAGAAATCTGGGACTTAGAGCAATGGAGATCTTCCCCAAGTGCCACCTCAGCACAAGATATGCCAAATAAGGACAGAAGTGCTTTCTCAAATGTACATTGAGTGATCTACTGTTTCCTTGTTCCGGTACTTGAAGTAGATTGCCTCATTTAGATTGTACACCTAACTGCCAGCCAATGGAAGGAAAGGGTCAGCAGTGGGGTGGGGGAGAATTCCACATTAGGGTTTTATAACTTTGACATTTACTTTTGCAAATTGCTTTTCCTTCTTGACCATTTGTCAGGAGGGTGGCCCTTTTTTGAGATCATTATAAATCATTCTTTTCTGCTTCCTATCTTGAGAAACCTCTGAGTATTATTTGGGTAAGGATTTCTGTTGCACACAGTTTTTGGGATGCACAGACTTCCTTCCTTCCTTCCGTCCTTCCTCCTCTGTCTCTCTCTGTCTCTGTCTCTGTCTCTCTCCTTCCCTTCCTTTGACCCTCTCTTGCCCTTCTTCTCTCTCCCTCCCACACCTTCATCCCTTTCTCTTTTTCCCTCTCCTCACCTCTCCTTTTCTCCACCCCCTCCTTAGCTAGGTGGAGAAGTAGATAGACCTCTGGGCCTGGCATCAGGAAGACTTGAATTCAAATATGGCCTGAGACTTTTATTAGCTGTGTGATATGACCCTGGGTAAATCACTCAATCTCTGTGTGCCTCAGTTTCCCCAACTCTAAAATGAGTATAATAATGGTAATTTCTCTCCTATAGCACTGAGAGGTTAAGTAACTTGTCTATTGCCAAGCAGCTATCATAGCTGGTACGTGTCAGAAGCAGGATTTAAGCCTGGGTCATTCTGATCCTAAGTCTTGCCCCTTAGCCTCTATCCAATTCTGACTCAGTTTACTAATTATAAAAAATGAGACAACAATAATAACTACATTTTTTTTAACGAGAGAGGATATCGGGAAAGTGTTGTGCCACCCTTAAAGAGCACTAGAAATGTGTATCTTTCTCTGTTCTGAGAAGATGCCGTTTTCCTCCTTGCATTTCCAGTTCCCACCATCAGTGGAGTGGTTCAACACCCTCTATCCTTGCAGGCCTGCCTGCTAGTTACAAAGGGGCACTTGATGTTAATGAAAGATCTTTAACAACCTTATGTAACTCTCTTGATTGGCTGAACTAAGGGCTCTGATTTGGAAATCATGTTTTATCTAAGGGGAGCTCTTAAGTCTAAGGAAGAAAAGGGAGGGGCGGTGGAATAAAGAAAGGGAAGTCATGGATAATAGGCCAGCCAGCTCCAGAGGGACTGGGCCAGCCACAGCACCTAATTAGCAGCACTTTGCAGGCACCACACAGAAGAGCTCTCAGAAGGAGCCATTCTGAACGTGGCTCTGGAAGCTGTTGCTGTTGCCAGAGAGCCAAAACAGAAGACGTTGGTGAATATATAGCTGGGGAATTGTTTTCGTGTTTAATAGAATAATTTCTATTTTCTTCCATTTATGTTCTCTTTGGATGTTTCACCATGGCTTTGTGTTCTCCAAAAACAAAAACAAACAACAACAACAAAAACAAAAAAAGGTGTTTTTGGTCTTACCATTCTGGGAGACAGTAAATGCTATCTGGAGTTGGAAGCAATATCAGGCTTGTCCAGTTTTTAACCTGGGTGCAATGGTCAAAGTGCCCAACGATAGATTTCTTTTTTTGAGGAGGGGACTGTCTAGGAACAAGGGTGAGGGAAAAAAAGGTGTGTCTTTTCACTGATGTCAAACTTAGGGATTCTTAACCTGGTATTCAGGATGGTTAAAAATATATTTTTATAGTTGTATTTCAATATAATTGGTCTCCTTGGTAATACTATGCATTTTAAAACATTATTCTGAGAAGAGGCCCATAGCCTTCACCAGACTACCAAAGGGACCCCTTCTTTTCCAGAGAGGGAAAATTATTTGCTCCCTCATTCTTAGAGATTCTAGTTTTATGTGAATTTAGGTCACTAGTTAGATCCTTTAAGTTTCTTTTAGGTAGATTTAAGTATGGCCATGGCTTAAGAAGCAATAGATGTGGGCTCTAGTCCAAGCTCTATAGTTGATTTTCTACATCTTTTGGGCAAGTCACTTCCTCTTTACTGGCCTAGTCAGATGGTACCTGGGAGCTGTACGCCAGACTTTCAGAATCAACTTACTAAACTTTCCAACACACAATTCTTTAGACCATTAACAAATGATCCTCAGGCCCATAAAAAGGGATCTGAAACAAAACAGAGTCTGATCACCAATTAAAAACATTTATTTTTTGAGAAAAAGTCTTGTAGGGGAGGGAGAGCGGGTTCTCAGCTATTCAAAGGGGAGTGGGAAAAGTGTGAGATATTACAGTTTCTAGAGGCTTTTGGGCAGGAAGTGGGGTTAAAAGAGAGGATATGTATAGGCACAATAAGCCAGATAAAGACCCATATCCCATACCATATATTGAGATTAGTGGAAAAGAGGTAGATGATTTTGACATAAAAAGTGATATCATAAGCAAATTAGGGAAGTATTGAAAATTTTACCAGTTGTATCTATGGATAAGAGAAGAATTTATGACCAAACAAGAGCTAGAGACCATTATTAGATGTAAAATGGATATGATTACATACAATTAAAAAGGAAAGCAAGAAACTGGGAAAACTGTTTTTATAGCAAACATCTCTGATAAAGGCTTGTCAAATGTATAGAGAACTGAGTCAACTTTATAAGAATACAAGTCATGGGGGGCGGAGCCAAGATGGCGGAGTAGAAACAGCATTTCCAATGTGCTCTGCCCCGCACAACTTCCAAACAATGTGAAAGGGGACTCTGAACAACTTCTGGAGCCCCAGCACCCACAGAAAACCCAGCAGCCCTGCAGGGAGCGGCCAGTACAGCACTCTGAGAGCAGGCAGCACATCGCGCTGGGAACTGACAGGGCAGCGCTCTGGGAGCTGAGCCCAGGCCCGGGTGAGCCACCGTTTTAGCCCTAAGGCGGCTGTGGTGATTCCAGAATTATCAGCTCAGATATGCATAGGGCAAAGTGAGAGGTTAGTGCCCTATGGTCTTTGGGACCAGTATTTGGAACACGTGGCTTCCTCCCCTGGGGGCAAAAAGCTGCTGAAGAAACAGCTGCACAGAAGCCATTTTGCAGTGTCAGTAGCGGCTCTAGCTCCTGGTCTGCGAACTGTAGGGAGATCCCAGTCTGGGGGTTAATCGCTCTTGCTTTAAACTGCCTGGATCTGGATTGTGGTCTTGGGGGGAAGTTTGGGGTGGGTATCCAATTTGCCAGAGCGTGTGGAGGCTTTACAGAGGCCACCCAACCGGCGGAAGTTGTGAAGACCCATGTTTGGCCGGAAGCTCTCCTGTCTGGTGGCAGAGTCCTACTGTGGCAACAAGCCCCAAAATCAAGTAATTAAGTGGCAACATGCCTAGGCAAAAGAAACAAAATAAACAGAAAAATTCAACATTGGACTCCTATTTTAGGGGCAAAGAGGCTCAAAGCATGGAGGAGGACTGTGAGGTCAGAACTCCTGCACCAAAAGCCCCAAATGAAAATACAAGCTCGCTACAGGCCATAGAAGACCTTAAGAAGCAGATAAGAGAAGTGGGGGAAAAATTGGGAAGAGAAATGAGAAAGATGCAAGAAAAGTATAAAATGACATTCAACAACCTGACTGAGGAAAACAACACCTTAAAAAATAGACTAACTCAAATGGCAAAAGAGGCTCAGAAAGGCAATGAGGAGAAGAATGCCTTAAAAAGCCAAATTTGCCAGATGGAAAAAAGATTCTCAAAAGCTCACTGAGGAGATTCATTGCTTCAGAGTTGTACTGGAGCAAATGGAAGCTAGTGACTTTATGAGAAATCAAGATGCTGTTAAACAGATCCAAAAAAATGAAAGAATAGAAGGCAATGTGAAATATCTCATGGAAAAAACCACTGACCTGGAAAATAGATCCAGGAGAGATAATTTAAAAATTATTGGACTACCTGAAAGCCATAATCAAAGGAAGAACCTAGAAATCACCCTTCAAGAAATTCTCAAGGAAAATTGCCCTGATGTTTTTAGACCCAGAGGGCAAAATAGAGGTTGAAAGAATCCACTGATCGCCTCCCAAAAAAGATCCCAAAAAGAAAACTCCTAGGAATATTATAGCCAGATTCCAGAACTCCCAGATCAAGGAGAAAATACTACAAGCAGCCAGGAAGAAACAGTTTCAATATTGTGGAAATACAATCAGAATAGCCCAGGACCTGGCAGCTTCTACACTGAGGGATTGAAGGGCAATATGATATTCCAGAGGGCAAAAGAGCTGGGATTGAAGCCAAGGGTCACCTACCCAGCAAAACTGAGTGTCTTGTTTCAGGGGAAAATATGGTCATTTGGTGGAATAGAGGACTTTCACGCATTCTTGAGGGAAAAACCAGAGTTGAATAGAAAATTTGACATTCAGATGCAAGAAGCAAGAGATGCTTGAGAAGATAATCAAGGAAAAGAAATCAAAAGGAACTTATCAAAGTTGAACTATTTACAGCCCTACATGGAAAAACAATAGCTGTGACTTATGAAACCTTTCTCATTATGAAAATAATTGAAGAAGGGTATATGGGCATATGTTTACAGGTATACATGGATAGAGGGCACAGGTTGAATTTGATGGGAAGGGATGATTCTTAAAGGGTGAAGTTAAGAGGTGAGAGAGGAAAGTGGCAAGAGGAGATGGAGAGAGACAGGGTAGGGTAAACTATCTCATGTAGAAGAGGCAAGGGGAAATAGTTGCAACGGAGGGGAAGAACAGGAAGGCAAAAAGGCAAAAGCATATTCTCATTGAAGTTGGCTCAAGGAGAGAATCACATACATACTAAATGGAATATCTCACCCTCACTTACTCTCCTGAGTAGAGGAAAGGGGGATGAGAGGGGGGATGATTGAGGGAAGGGCATTCTGGGGGGAGGGGAGGTTGGAAGTACCCACTATCAAAGAGGGATGGGATCAAAGTAGGGAATGGACCAGGTGGGACGTGAGACGGGTGGGAGGGATATATAAGCAGTCTTTTACAATATAAATGTTTTGCATGGCTATACATGTACAACACATACTGAATTGCTTATCTTCTCAGAGGGAGTGGGTGACAAGGGAGGAAGGGAATGGATCTGAAAACTGAAGTTTTAAAATTAAATGTTTCATAAGATATCCAGGTATTAGGGCTCAGAGATTCACCTTGCCCTAATGGCAAAGTCGAATGGGGTATGGGAGAAGATATGGGAGAGAGCAGATTGGATGAGGGGATATCTAGTGGGACTGCTATTCTGCGGTGGTGGGTAGGGAAAAATGGGGGGAAAATGTAACTCATAATCTGGTGGAAATGAATGATGTAAACCAGAAGTTAATAAAGCATTGTTTAATAAAAAAAAATCGAGTAAAAAAAAAAAAGAATACAAGTCATTCCCCAGGTGATAGATGATAAAAGCATATGAACAAGAAGTTTTTAGAATAGGAAATCAAAGCTATCTATAGGCATATAAAATACTCTAAATTACTATTGATTAGAGAAATGCAAATTTAAACAACTCTTAGGTACCACTTCACACCTATCAGATGGGCTAATATGACAGAAGAAAATGACAAATGTAGGAAGTAATATGAAAAAAAAATGGGACACTAATGTACTATTGGTGGAATTGTGAACTGATCCAACCTTTCTGGAGAGCAATTTGGAACTATGCCCAAAGAACTATAAAACTGCATATTATACCTGTTGACCCAGCAATACCGTTACTAGGTCTGTATCTCAAAGACATCAAAGAAAAAGGGAAAGGAGTTATAGATACAAATATATTTATAATGGCTCTTTTAGTGATGGCAAAGAATTGGAAATTGAGGGAATACCCATCAACTGCGGAATGGCTGAACAAATTATGGTATGTGATTGTGATTGAATACTATTGTGTTGTAAGAGATGCTTAGTAAGATGGTTTCAGAAAACCAAACCAAACCTGGGAAGACTAAAATGAATTGGTACAATGTAAAGTGAGCAGAACCAGGAGAACATTGTATATAGTATAGGAAATATACCTTGATGATCAACTGTGAATGAATTAGCTATTTTCAGCAATACAATAATCCAAGACAGTTCTGAAGAACTTACGATGAAAAATACTATCAATATCTAGAGAAAGAATAGATGAAATCCAAATGTGTATTGAAGCATATTTTTTTAAACTTCATTTCTCTCAGTTTTTGTTGTTGTTTTGATCTGTTTTCTTTTGCAGTGTAGCTAATATGGAAATATGTTTTGCATGACTTCACATGTATAATCTATATCAAAGTGCTTGCCTTCTTAAGGAGGGGGGAAGGATGGGAGAGGAAAGAATGTGAAACTAAAAATTTTAGAAAACGAATGTTAATTTTTTATTTTACATCTAACTGAGGAAAAGAAAACAAAATCTGAGATAAAAAGCACTATTAAAAATAAATAAATTAGAAAACCAGAACATGAAAACAGGTTTTCTTACCCTAAATGTGATTCCCTTTACCGATATCATACTGCTTTTAATGAAAAAAAGCAAACTAATTTAATCAGTCTTTTTAAAACTTGTCTTATTTATGTCTTAAAGAGAACATTACTACCATTTCCTAATACCACCTATGCAAAAACAACTATTGTAACAAAGAAGTAAAACTCTAAAGTCCAAAAGACTGAGTTCAAGTCCTCCCTTTGATGATAGCTTCTTGCGTGACTGTGTCTTGGTTTTCTTGACTAAAAAAAAAAATGCCAACAACAGCAAATTGGGAAGATGGATTTTGTGTTCCTTTTCATTTTTAGGTCTTTAATCCTATACTGTAGCAAGTATCCTGGACAGCATTTATTGCATTCCCTTCCTGTAATCCCCCACCTTTCTTCTGAGAAGAAAGAAATGTTTTATTATCAAATCCTCCGGAATCTCTATTGACCATTGTAATGGGAAGAGTTCTGATTTCCTTTATTGTTGATTTCCTTTGTTATTTTGGTCTTTTTGTATATAATTCTTGTTTTTGTTCCCTTTGCTTTATATCCTTTCATACTAGTATTCCCTAGTTTTTCCTAATTCTCCATAAATCCCTTTAAATTTATTCATCAACAAACACATACACTGAAAATAGGAAGAAGGATGACCTTATAAAAGGAAAGAATGTTCCATGACCTTCTAAGGCTGCTAATTGTTTTGCCATTCCCAAGTTAGTGGACACTCACTTCAGATTGTTTTTTTTAAACAAATGTTTTATTAACTTCTGTTTTACATCATTCATTTCTGCCAGATTTTGAGTTACAATCATTTTCCTCCCATTATTCCCCTACCCAACCTCCCAGAATAGCAGTCCCACAAGATATCGCTTCCTCCAATCTGCTCTCTCCCATACCTTCTCCCATACCCCCATCGACTTTTCCATTAGAGGAAGATGAATCTTTGTGTCCCAATGCCTGCACATCTTATCTCCCAATTATAGTCAAAAGAGTATTAATAATAGTATTTATATATATTTGAAACATCTAATGTTATGACCTCGAATTTCAGATCCATTTCCTTCCTCCCTTGTCACCCATTCCTTCTTGGGAGATAAGTAATTCAGTATATGTTGTACATGTCTAGCTATGCAAAACATTATCATGGTAGATATATTGTACAAGGCTGCTTATAATTCCCTCCCACTCATCCCACCCCCCACCTGGTCCATTCCCTACATGATCCTGTCCCTCTTCTATAGTGGGTACTTCCAACCTCCCCTCATCCCAAGGGTTCCCTCCCATCCATCATCCCTCCTCTCATCCCCCTTCCCCCTATCCTGCTGCAGGTTGTGATATCCCATTTAGTATGTATGTCATTTTCTCCCTGAACCAAATTCAGTGTGAATGTGGTTTTGCCTTTTTAGCCTTCCTTATTCTCCCCCTCCTTTGCAACCACTTCCCCTACATGAGACAGTTTACCCTACCATGTCTCTCCCCATCTCCTCTTGCCATTTTCCTCTCTCACTTCATAATTTCATCCCTTGAGTATTCTCCCTTCCCAACAAATTCAACCTATGCCCTCTATCCATATATAACTGTAACCATATACACACACATTCACATATGTATTCATATGACCACACCCCCTTCTTCCATTATTTTCATAGTGAGAAAGATATCATCAGTCACAGATATTACTTTTCCATATAGGAATGTAAATAGTTCAACTTTGATAAGTTCCTTTTGATTTCTTTTCCCTGATTACCTTCTCAGGCATCTCTTGCTTCTTGCGTCTGGATGTCAAATTTTCTATTCAACTCTGGTTTTTTCCTCAAGAATGCTTGAAAGTCCTCTATTCCACTGAATGACCATATTTTCCCCTGAAACAAAATACTCAGTTTTGCTGGGTAGGTGACCCTTGGGTTCATTCCCAGTTCTTTTGCCCTCTGGAATATCATATTCCATGCCCTTCGATCCCTCAGTGTAGAAGCTGCCAGGTCCTGGGCTATTCTGATTGTGTTTCCACAATATTGAAATTGTTTCTTCCTTGCTGCTTGTAGTATTTTCTCCTTGATCTGGGGATTCTGGAACCTGGCTATAATATTTCTGGGAGTTTTCTTTTTGGGATCTTTTTCAGGAGGTGATCTGTGGATTCTTTCAACCTTTATTTTGCCCTCTGGATCTAAAACATCAGGGCAGTTTTCCTTGAGAATTTCTTGAAGGGTGATTTCTAGGTTCTTTCTTTGATCATGGCTTTCAGGTAGTCCAATAATTTTTAAATTGTCTCTCCTGGATCTATTTTCCAGGTCAGTGGTTTTTCCCATGAGATATTTCACATTGCCTTCTAATCTTTCATTTGTTTGGATCTGCTTAACAGCATCTTGATTTCTCATAAAGTCATTAGCTTCCATTTGCTCCAGTCTAACTCTGAAGGAATGAATCTCCTCAGTGAACTTTTGAGATTCTTTTTCCATCTGGCAAATTCGACTTTTTAAGGCATTCTTCTCCTCATTGCCCTTTTGGGCCTCCTTTGCCATTTGAACTAGTCTATTTTTTAAGGTGTTGTTTTCCTCAGTCAGGCTGTTGACCCTCATTTCATACTTTTCCTGCATCCTTCTCATTTCTCTTTCCAATTTTTCCTCCACTTCTCTTATTTGATTTTTAAAGTCCTTCTTAAGGTCCTCTATGGCCTGCAACCCGCTCATGTTTTCCCTTGGGGCTTTTGGAGCAGGACTTCTGACCTCACAGTCCTTTTCCCGCTCTATGCCCCCAAAATAGGAGTCTAGGGTTGCATTTTTCTGTTTCCTTTGCCTTGGCATGTTGCCACTTAATTGCTTGACTTTTGGGCTTGTTGCCACACTATGGCTTTAAGGCCAGATAGAGGAATTTTCGTCCTGAACGTGTGGGGGGCAACTTCCGTTTCTGGCAAGCTATAAACCCACCCACAACTTCCACCCTAGATCACAATCCAGATCCAGGGAGGTTAAAGCAAGAGCGATTACCCCCCAAGACTGATCGCTGGATCTCCCCACGATTTGTAGGCTGGGAGCCCGAGCTGCCTCTGAAAACTACAAAATGGCGTGTCTCCTCAGTGGCTTCTAGTCCCCAGGGGAGGGAGCTGACGCATTCCCCAAATACAGGTCCCAAAGTCCATAGGACACTAACCTCTTACTTTGTCTTAGGCATGTCTATGTTGATAATTCTGGAGTCGCCACAGCTCCTGGTGTTCTGGGGTTCCTCCAGCGGGCTGCTGGCCCTGCCGCCCTGGGGCTAAAACCTCGGCTCATGGGGACCTGGGCTCGGCTCCTGCGCTCTGCTCGCTGCCGGCTCCCAGACTGCTGCACTGGTCCCTCCTGCAGGGCTGCTGTGCTGTCCTCAGCGGGAGGTTAGCTTTTCTGTGTCGTTCTGTGGGTGCTGGGGCTCCAGAAGTTGTCCAGATTTTTTTTTAAAGCAATTGGGGTTAAGTAACTTGCTCAAGGTTACATGGCTAGTCATTATTTATGTGTGGGTGCTCATTTTCTGAGGCCAGTTTCAATCCCGGGTCATCCCAACTCCAAAGCCAGCGCTCTTATTCACTGCTCCACCTAGCCACTCCTAGATTTTTGCTACCATAAAAAGTTCTTTTTTATATGCAGAAAAATTTTTTTCTATGTGCTAATGGCCCCCTTGATACATATGACTAGTAAGTATGAAATAATATTATTTGTTGAGTCAAGGGAGATGAACATATTCATCTTATTTTTTGCATAATTCTAAATCAATTTGCAGATTGTTTTGACTATTTCACAGCTCCATCAACTATTTATAATTGAACCTGCTTTTCCACAACCCCTCTAATATTGGTTGTTGGCATCTTTTATTATTACAAATTTGCTGGGTATGATGTGAAAATATCACTGTTTTTTAATTGCATTCTTTTCATTATTAATGATTTGAGGCATGTTCTTCACATGGTAAATTCGCCCATCCATCAATAAGTACTTATTAATTATCTTTTTTGTGCTAGACACTTTGCTAGGCACTTGGCATAAGAATGATTTGATTTCCTCTTCTGAAAAGAATTTGCTCATGTTCTCGGTCTTATAATTTTGTGTCAGTTCCTTATTTATTTTGAATTCCAGACTTTTTATCAGCAATATTTGATATTTGGGGCAGTTAGGTGGTGGAGTGGATAAAGTGCTGGGCCTGGAGTCAAGAAGACCTGAGTTAAGATTCAGACTCAGACATTTACTATGTGTGTTACCTTGGGCATATTACTTAAACTACTATTTGTCTCAGTTTCCTCATCTGTAAAATGGGGGTGATAATTGCCTACTTCCCCAGAGTGTTGTAAAGATCAAATGAGATAATAATGATAAAGTACTTAGCATAGTGCCTGGAATATAGTAAGCATTATTTAAATGTTAGCACTCATTATTATATCTGTTTCAACAAGCTCCAATTATTCCATCTCTCTTCCTTTATCTGTCCCTGTGGTCTTTTGTCACATACATATTTCTATATGACATCATTTAGTTGTGTATATGTTGTGTGTGTGCGTCAGTATATGTGAATGTGTGTATAGTTCATTTTCCATTAGAGAATAAGAGCATAGAGAAGAGGAATGGTGCTTTCTAGGATCACTCTTAATGCTTCACATTCTTCAGTGGGTAAAGGATCTGCCACAATGCATAATCCATGAGGGCAAGGTTATATCATAGGATTGTGTATTTAGCCCTGAAAGTACTGTAGAGGTCATTCCCTGCCCCTTAATTTTACAACCGAGGCCCAGAGTTGGTGACTTGATCAAGGTCACACAGGTTGTAAGTAGCGTTGCTGGGTGCACAGGACTCTGCATACGGTAGATTATCAATAACTATTTGTTAAAATACTATTCATTAAAAAACAGATATTTGTTAACTAAATCGATAAATTTCATTCATGTGTGTATGCCAACATATCATTATCCCTGCACTTCATACTAGATGGACTTTATGAGATTTTGTGGGATGAATATAACAAAAACCAAAGTCCATCATGCTATATAGCCCAATGCCTAATGATAAGTTTCTCTGTACCTAGTAAGGTTGATCCTTGGGCAAAAAATGTTGCTGGCCCTGTCCTCGGGCTTTTCTAGTAGGATAAGAACTGCCAGAGTTGGTACTCTTCTCTCACAGCCTTCAATGCATGAATTGAGCATTCATTCACTACATACTGCACACATCACACTTTGCGAAGACTGGAAGATACAAACAGAAAAAGTTAGTTATTAGGGTACAATGACAGAATAATTGGTAACATATCTGGTTTCACAGCATTTCCGCTAGTAAAAGTATATTTATTATTGATGTTGAACCATTGGATAGTGCCCAGGACTTTGGTGGTAGACACTTTCTTTTCTGTCTTGAGTTAACTGTAGCTGTAACACCAAAAGAAACAGTTGCTAGACTGCATTTCCATAGGTTTGCTTCCCAGAATGGTGACAATGGAGGCTGGGCTGCAAGTGCAACTAGTAGACTTGGGGGATTCTGCCATTCTAAAGACTTTTGGGCTTGACTGCTTGGGGCTGCCAATTGATCACTTTTGGTATTGGTGGGGGCAAGGAGAGTGGGCCCCTTCCTTAGTAATTCTGTGACTTTGGGCTGAAAGTAGGCATAGTGGACTGGTAGTCATCTCTATCCACAAAGGCTCTTTGGTTCAGAATCCTAGAGTCTTTATAAAGGTCCAAAGGGAGGTGATAGTTGAGTTGGCAAACCTAGGGTCACCTCCATTCATTGGAAGAAGACTTTAGTGAAGGATCACTCCTAATAGCATCTAGAAATACACTGTTCTCAGGGGAATTCTCAATAAGTGTAGATGTATCTAAAATTATTGAATCTAAAAATAGAACAAAATAGCACATCAGTTAACCAAATTTGTCATTCTATTGGCAATTGTTGTTAATGGTAAAAAAAAATACAGTTGAGGCTGTATTCTCTATACCATTTGTTTTCAAGACTCTGGGTTTGGAAACATTCTCCCATTTTAGAGGCTTGTATAATTTGGGAGAATTATTCTCAATTACTATTAGTTCCAACCCCCATAAGCTATATTCATCACACAGGAGCAGGTAATGGTTGTTTTCCTTTCTAACATTTTTCCCACTGAACTCCCCCACATATCAGGATGAGAAGAGGAGGCATGCCTTGCTGCACAAAATCATCTATGAAGTAATGCTCATAACTAATTCATTATAAAGAAATACTTGGGATTTATGGAAGGGATCAAAGGAAATAAAGCTGGGAGGAACCTTAGAGTATCATCACGTTGGAAACCATTATTTTTCAGATGAGGGAAACTATGGCCTGGAAAGATGAGGTGAATCACCAATTTGCCACAGTTTGCAAGTGGCAGAACCAGGATGTGGTACCAGCTCCTTTGACTCCCAGTCCAGGTTCTAAGTAAATCTTCTGATGGTTAGATCATCTTCTGGAATGTCTTATACTTAGGGCTTAGTGTCTCCTAATTCCTGAAAAGTAACTTAGATTTACAGCTGGAAAAGGTCTTAGAGGTCAACTTGGCCAACCAACTCATGGGCAAATATAGGCCAGGAAAGCGGATTGAAAGCACAGAGAGTGTTTCCTTCCCTTGTCTTGTAGAGGTTATGGAAGTTTTCCAGGGTCATACAAATAAAGTACAGCAGAGGTGGAATTCAAATAACAGTGCAGTTTCTAATCCCTGATCTCTTTCCATTGAACAACACTACCACTTTCACAAAATCAGGTGAACATATTTCTGTACCTTAAGAGAGTTATGTTTGCATCCATGTGGGTACTCTCTTTAGCACAAAAAGAATTGTAAGTCATTCATGCCTCTGTCTCTTTTCAGGCTTTGCTGCCCTTACCTCCTCTCCCTCCACTTTTCTTCACTACTGTATGAGGATATCATTTCATCATCTTCACTCATTCATTCAACCACCATTATTTATTAAACTACCACTCTCTGTTAAGCACTCTACTGGGTGTTAGAGATACAGAGACAAAAATGAAACAGTCTCTGCCTTTTTTACATTGATATATAACATGATGCTTAACATATTATGTTTATCTGTTTTATTTATTTATGTACAGTTATCCCTTTCATATGACAGGGGTTAGGGACATGGCAACCCTGTTATCTGGAAAATCCATGTAAAATTTTTTGCTCCTCCCTTTGTACCAGAGAAGAAGTCTGAAATACTATGGAATTAAAAGATAAAGTATGTTGATATTGTACAATGCTATACAAATATTTTAGGCATTTCTGAGTTTCTAAACTTTTTCCGTGTTGCCTTCTAGCCTTTGTGTGTTGTCTGTGGCTTCCACAAAACTCCTCCAAAATTCTCATTTAATTTCATGTGCCAAATGCAACATATCAGAATCACAAGGGGGAAACTTGTGATGTGGAAGGGATAACTATAGAATATTCCTATATATTATATGTAAAGTAATATATTATGTGAATTATATGTTGTTTCTATTTTTTTTTTTTTTGGGTAGCTAGGTGGTACAATGGATAGAGTACCAGATCTGGAGTCAGGAAGAGCCTTCTAACTGAATTCAAATCTGGCCCTAGACACTTACTAGCTGTGTGACCCTGGGCAAGTCACTTAACTCTGTTTGCCTTAGTTTTCTCATCTGCAAAATGAACAGGAGAAGGAAATACCAAAGTATTTGAGTATCTTTTCCAAGAAAATCCAGAAGGGCATCATGAATAGTCAGTGACAACTGAAATGTCTGAATGGCAAACAAAATTGATATTAAATTTTCTGTATATATGTATGCATAATATATAAGAAATACATAATATATTCTATTCATAATATTTATTTAAATATTCACATATATAATAAATATGTAATATGAACCATATTGTTTGTATTTATATGTAAATGTATATTTATTTGTATTTTATGTATATATGCATATATGTATATGTATACATATATTCATGTATGCATGAACACATGTGTGTTTACATATGCAAATATGTACTCACACAGAATTAAATTAAAAATATAAAGTAGTTATAAAATTACTTTTGGGTAGAGGATCTTAGCAACTACAGAGATGAAAATAGACTTCTGCTAAGAGGTTACATGAATAGAGTTTTGAAAGAAGGTAGAAATTCTAGATGGAGGAGAAGAAAGGCCTTAAAAATTAACTCTGCCTTGTTATTGTTAAAACATTTATAACTCTCCTGACAGAGGACCATTAGGAGATTTACTCATTCAAGGTCCTTATTTAGGAATACACCTGAATAAGGATGGCTTTGGGTAAGTCCCTTTCCCCATAAGTCTGCTTATTGTTTTTCCTTAGCTTGGGGTTTGAGGAAATATGGGTGACATTTCTTTATCTTACTCCTTCCTGTAAATGACGTCAACATGGCCATTGAATCCCCGAGTTTGTCAGACTACCCTAAATATGATATATAATATAGGTTCTTTCTGTCCCACAATTGTTGCAGAATCACTCTGACTTCAGTCTCTCTTAGGTCAACATCCAATGCATGACTGCAGTTTACCAATTCCAACCTATCTTGATACTCATCAACTTAATAAATCACTCTCATTCCATAAATTGGGGGCCAGTTGGCACAAAGGCACAGAGACACAAATGCCATTTAGGGAAAGTAACAAATAGATCAAGTAGCAACTTAAAGGTTGTGAAGAAAGGGGGTATGCAATGAACCTGGGAAGGTAGGGTGAAACCAGATTGTAAACAGCTTAAAAAGCCAGACTGAAGAATTTATATTATATCCTAGTGGTAATAGGGATCCACTGAGGGTTCTTTAGCAGGGGAATGACCAAATTATATTCATGCTTTAGGTATACTAGTTTGGCAACTGTGAGGAAAATGGGTCAGATAATTCTCTATCACCTTTCTTTGTATCATATTAAAATGAATTTCTGGTCTGAATAAATGTTACCCTTGACTACCATATATCTCTGCTTGACAAGGAGATCAAGTGTTTGCTACCTAAGGTCTATCTTTCTTTCTTCCTTCCTTTCTCTTCTTTCTTTCTTTCTTTTTTCCTTCCTTCCTTTCTTCCTTCCTTCCTTTCTTCCTTCCTTCCTTCCTTCCTTCCTTCCTTCCTTCCTTCCTTCCTTCCTTCCTTTCTTTGTTTCCTTCCTTCCTTCCTTCCTTCCTTCCTTCCTTCCTTCCTTTCTTTGTTTCCTTCCTTCCTTCCTTCCTTCCTTCCTTCCTTCCTTCCTTCCTTCCTTCCTTCCTTCCTTCCTCCCTTCCTCCCTCCCTTCCTCTCTCTGTCTCTCTCTGTCTCTCTGTCTCTCTGTCTCTCTCTCTCTCTCCCTAATGATTGCTTTACAACAGTTAAACTTCCCTAGGAAATGGTGATAACCTGTGGCAATAGTTGTCCTTGTATTCATTTCCCATTTGTAAACATCAAGAGTTTGCATAAATAGCTCAAGTTGAAGTTGCCTCATTTGCTTGCCACATCATCTTCTCATTTTTATTCTTTCTTCTAATTTGCTATTGATTTTGATCTTGAATCTAACAAGTTGATGGTCTGACTATACACCAATAACCGATTTGGAAATTAGTCCCACATCAGTACCCAGGCATTTCATGTCTATTAACATATAATCACTTTCTTTTTTGTGACTGTATTTGATGCTCCTCATGTCCAACTATTCCTTGCTCTCTTATTGTTGAAAGTATCCATGATACACAGTTTTGAAACCTGCATAGTTGATAATCTTTTGGGCTTGTTGCTTATTCTTGAATCGTATTATCAAAAGCATTTGTCACTATCTTCTTCTATGCCCACCTTTGCATTGAAGCCATCAAATATTACTTTATATTTTTATCCAATCTTGAGAGTCTTATTAAATTCTTAGGCAAATTTCTATCTTTTAATTCTCTCCTGTAGATGTTGATAAAAAGGCTAAAATTATCTGAACAGGAGTCATTGCAAATGCTTATCAGAAGTATCATAACACAAGATGACTTGATATCCCAAGAAATAATGATTCATCATTGTTTTACTATTGGACATTTTGAATTAGATAGCTATCTAGTTCTATCCATAAGTATCTCAGACCTACAGATTCCAAAATGATTCATTATTTCCCCCCCAAATTCATCTGTCTTTAAAACTTCTCTTTTGTTATTGAGGGTACTACCATTCCTCGAGTCACCCAGATTCTCAGCTTTATTAAGGTTGACCTTATTTTTAAAATTAAAATATTTATTTTTAGTTTTCAACATTCACTTCCATAAGTTTAAATTTTGTCCTCCTCCCTCTGCAAGATGCCTTACAATCTGATGTGGTCTCTACACATACATTTCTGTTAAACACATTTCCACGTTAGTCATGTTGCATAGAAGAATTATCATGGAAGAATTAAAACAAATCGGGAAAACCACGAGAAAGAAAAAGAAAACAAAACAAAACAAAAAAGAAAATAGTCTGCTTCATTCTACATTCCAACTCCATAGTTCTTTCTCTGTATGAGGCTGGCATTTTCCATCTTGTGTCCTTTGTAATGGCTTTAGGTCCTTGCATTGCTGAAAAGGGCTAAGTCTACCAAAATCAGTTATCATACGCTGTAACTGTTGCCATGTACTATGTTCTCCTGGTTCTGATCCATTCACTCAGCATCAGTTCAAATAAATCTTTCCAGGTTTCTCTGAAGTCCGCCTGTTCAGAATTTCTTATAGCACAATAGTATTCTATTACATTCACATAACAAAACGTGTTTAGCCATTCCCCAATTGATGGGAATCCCTTAAATTTCCAATTCTTGGCCACTACAAAAAGAGCTGCTATAAGTATTTTTGTATGTGTGGGTCCCTTTCCCATTTTTCTGATGTCAGAACCAAGAGGCAAAGTAAAACTTGAAAGGATCCAGTAGTAACCTCCTGGAAGAAATACTCAAATGAAAATTCTCAAAAATATTATAGCCCAAATCCAAAGTTCCTAGGTCAAGTAAAAAAAAATATTGCAAGCAGGCATAAAGAAAGAATTCAGATATTGTGGACCCACAGTCAGGTTCACACAAGATTTAGCAGCCACCATATTAAAGGAGAAGAGAGCTTGAATATGATTTTCCTCATGGCAAAGGAACTGGCATTACAAACTACTTAGCAAAATTGAGTTTAATCCTGCAGGGAAAAAATGGGTATTTAATAAAATAGAAGACATTCAAGCATTCCTGAGGAAGAGATCAGAGAGTTGAATAGAAAAGTTGACATTTAAACACAAGACTCAAAATGCATAAATAGGTAAACAGGAGCAAGAAACCATAACAAGTTTAAGGAAATTATATATGTGTGTATGTATTCTATATAAAACCTACTTATATTCCCATGTAATATCATCATTAGGGCAGTTAGAGGGAGTCTATTTAGACAGATGATCTAGTTATGAATCTATTATGTTAGGATGACTTCAAAGGAATGTAGAAGGATAAGAAAGAGGGATGTACTTGGGAGAAGGGGAAAGAAAAAAGAAAAACAGGGAAAATGATCTCACATAAAAGAGGGACGTGAAGAAGAGTATTTATGATGGTAGGGAAATTGAGGATAGGAAACACTTAAAACTCACATCTGAAGTGTTTCAAGAAGGTAATAGTACACACACACACACACACACACACACACACACACACACACACACAATTGTATATAGAAATTCATTTTACCCTAAAGAGAAGTAGGAAGTGAAGGGTCTAAGAAAAAGGAAAGGGATGTAATAAGAGAGAACGCAGACTAAAGGAGGCAGTAGTCAGAAGCAAAATAGACTGTTGAGTAGGAGATGGTAAAAAAGAGGTGGAGAAATAGAAGAGAATTGAAAGGAGGGACATACACAGTCAGCGATCTTAACTGTCAATGTGAATTGGATATACTCACCCACATAATGGAAGAGGATAGTAGAATGGTTTAGAAATCAGAATCCAATAACATACTATTTACAAGAGACATACTTGAAAGAGAAAGATACACAGAAAGAAAAAAACAACAGGTTGAAACAAATCTTTTATACTTTCAGTGAAATTAAAAAAAAAAAGAAAGATATAGGCAGCAGTCATAATCTCAGACAAAGAAAAACAAAATAGATGAACAAAAAAACCCCAGATGCACTTAAAAGAAATATTCAGGGAAACTGTATTTTTGCTAAAATACCATAGACAATGTGTTGCTATCTTTACTGAACACATATGCATCAAATGATATAGCATCCAAATTCTTTAAGGAAATGTTAAATTAATTATAGGAGGAGAGAGACAGTAAAAATAATACCTACTAGGGCATCTCAATTTACTCTCTCCAAGACCTAAATTAATCTAACCATAAAACAAACAAGGACGATGTTAAAAATGTTTAGAATTTTAGAAAAAAGTTAGCCAATTAGGGGCGGCTAGGTGGCGCAGTGAATAGAGCGCCGGCCCTGGAATCAGAAGGACCTGAGTTCAGAGCCGGCCTCCGACACTTAATCCGCACAAACAAAAACCTAGCCGTGTAACCTTGGGCAAGTTACTTAACCCCAATTGCCCTAAAGGGGCGGCTAGGTGGCGCAGTGAGTAAGAGCGCCGGCCTCGGAGTTTGGATGACCCGAGATCAGATCCGGCCTCAGAAAATGAGCACCCACGCATAAATCAAATGACTAGTCGTGTAACCTTGAGCAAGTTACTTAACCCCAATTGCTTTAAAAAAAAAAAAAGTTAGCCAATTACCCAATTAAACCACAAAATAGGAATAATAAAAACCTAAAGGAGAGATCAATAAAAAAAAGTTTTTTTTTTTGCTTTTTTGTTTTTTTTTTAAACTGAGCTTATGAATGTAATTGGAAGCTGATTTTATGGTGAAAAATTAGTAAGTTGTTTTATATTGTTTAATCTAATTAAAAAAAAAGAAAGAAAACCAAATTACTAGTATCAAAAATAAAAAGGATAAATACACTACTAAAGAAGAAAAAAGTAAAGAAATTATCAGGAGTTATTTTGTCAAAATTTATACCAATAAAATTGACAGTCTAAATGGAATAAACATTTACAAATATGTAAAGTGCCTGGATTAACAGAAGAAGAAATAGAATATTTAAATAGCCCAAATCTAGCCATAAATGCGCTCCTTAAGAAAAAAACAAAACCAGAAGTCCAGATGGATTTATAAGTAAATTCTACAAAATACTTAAGGAAAAATTACTTTCAGGCAGAGCCAAGATGGTGGAGTAGAAACAGCACGTCCGAGGAGCTCTCCACCCAGATCACCTCCAAACCACGTAAAAGGGGACTCTGAACAACTTCTGGAGCCCCAGCACCCACAGAACGACAGAGAGAAGCTAACCTCCCTCTGAGGACAGCCTAGCAGCCTTGCAGGGAGCGGCCAGTGCAGCACTCTGGAAGCCAAGCCCAGGCCCGCGTGAGCCGAGGTTTTAGCCCCAGGGCCATTGGGCCAGCAGCCTGGTGAAGGGACCCCAGAACACCAGCAGCTGTGGTGACTCCAGAATTATTAACACAGACATGCCTAGGACAAAGTGAGAGGTTAGTGCCCTATGGACTTTGGGACCAGTATTTGGGGAACACATTGGCTTCCTCCCCTGGGGGCTAGAAGCTGCTCAGGAGACACACCATTTTGCAGTTTCAGTGGCAGCTCCAGCCCCTGGTGTGCAAACTGTAGGGAGATCCAGCGATCAATCTTGGGGGTTAATCGCTCTTGCTTTAACCTGCTTGGATTTGGATTGTGACCTGGGGTTGGGGGGGGGGGAGGTCAGGGCTTGGCATCCAACTTGCCAGAACAGGAAGTTGTAAAGACCCCAACATTTGGGACACCTGTCTGGTGGCAGAGTCCTACTGTGGCAAAAAGCCCAAAAGTCAAGTAATTAAGTGGCAACATGCCTAAGCAAAGGAAACAAAATAAACAGAGAAGTGCAACATTAGACTCCTATTTGGGGGACGAAGAGGATGGAAACTTGGAACAGGACGAGGACAGTTAGGTCAGAAATCCTGCTCCAAAAGCTCCAGAGGAAAATATGAGCGGGTTACAGGCCATAGAGGACCTTAAGAAGGACTTTAACAATCAAATAAGAGAAGTGGAGGAAAAATTGGGAAGAGAAATGAGAAGAATACAGGAAAAGTATGAAATGAGGGTCAACAGCCAGACTGAGGAAAATAACACCTTAAAAAATAGACTGGCAAAAGAGGCCCAAGGGGCGGAGCCAATATGGTGGAGTAGAAACAGCATTTCCAATGTGCTCTGCCCCACACAAATTTCAAATAATGTGAAAGGGGCTCCAAACAACTTCTGGAGCCACAGCACCCACAGAATGGCACAGAGAAGCTAACCTCCTGCAGAGGACAGCCCAGCAGCCCTGCAGGGAGCGGCCAGCACAGAGCTCTGAGAGCAGGCAGCACAGCACGCTGGGAACCGACAGCGCGGCGCACAGAGCTGAGCCCAGGTCCGTGGTTTTAGCCCCAGGGTGGCCAGGCCTTCAGCCGGCTGGAGGGACCCCAGAACACCAGCAATTGTGGCAATTCCAGAATTATCAGCATAGATATGCCTAGGACAAAGTGAGAGGTTAGTGCCCTATGGACTTTGGGACCAGTATTTGGGGAACACGTGGCTTCCTCCCCTGGGGGCAAAAAGCTGCTGAAGAAACAGCTGCACAGAAGCCATTTTGCAGCTTCAGTAGTGGCTCTAGCTCCTGGTCTGAGAACTGTAGGAAGATCCAGCAATCAGTCTGGGGGTTAATCGCTTTTGCTTTAAACTGCCTGGATCTGGATTGTGGTCGGGGGGGGAAGTTTGGGGTGGGTATCCAACTTGCCAGAGTGGGTGGAGGCTTTACAGAGGCCACCCAACTGGCGGAAGCTGTGAAGACCCCACGTTTGGGCAGAAGCTCCCCTGTCTGGTGGCAGAGTCCTACTGTGGCAACAAGCCCAAAAATCAAGTAATTAAGTGGCAACATGCCTAGGCAAATGAAACAAAATAAACAGAAAAGTTCAACATTGGACTCCTATTTTAGGGGCAAAGAGGCTCAAAGCATGGAGGAGGACTGTGAGGTCAGAACTCCTGCACCAAAAGCCCCAAATGAAAATACAAGCTGGCTACAGGCCATAGAGGACCTTAAGAAGCAGATAAGAGAAGTGGGGGAAAATTTGGGAAGAGAAATGAAAAAGATGCAAGAACAGTATGAAATGACATTCAACAGCCTGACTGAGGAAAATAACACCTTAAAAAATAGACTAACTCAACTGGCAAAAGAGGCTCAGAAAGGCAATGAAGAGAAGAATGCCTTAAAAAGTAGAATTTGCCAGATGGAAAAAGAATCTCAAAAGCTCACTGAGGAGATTCATTCCTTCAGAGTTAGACTGGAGCAAATGGAAGCTAGTGACTTTATGAGAAATCAAGATGCTGTTAAACAGATCCAAACAAATGAAAGAATAGAAGGCAATGTGAAATATCTCATGGGAAAAACCATTGACCTGGAAAATAGATCCAGGAGAGATAATTTAAAAATTATTGGACTACCTGAAAGCCATGATCAAAGAAAGAACCTAGAAATCATCCTTAAAGAAATTCTCAAGGAAAATTGCCCTGATGTTTTAGACCCAGTGGGGGGAATAGAGGTTGAAAGAATCCACCAATGACCTCCTGAAAATGATCCCAAAAAGAAAACTCCCAGGAATATTATAGCCAGGTTCCAGAATCCCCAGATCAAGGAGAAAATACTCCAAGCAGCCAGGAAGAAACAATTTCAATATTGTGGAAACACAATCAGAATAACCCAGGACCTGGCAGCTTCTACACTGAGGGATCGAAGAGCATGGAATATGATATTCCAGAGGGCAAAAGAGCTGGGATTGAAGCCAAGGGTCACCTACCCAGCAAAACTGAGTATCTTGTTTCAGGGCAAAATATGGTCATTCAGTGGAATAGAGGACTTTCAAGCATTC
Source organism: Gymnobelideus leadbeateri (assembly GCA_011680675.1). Lineage (NCBI taxonomy): Eukaryota > Metazoa > Chordata > Mammalia > Diprotodontia > Petauridae > Gymnobelideus > Gymnobelideus leadbeateri. Next base: position 230,992 of record WOXC01012407.1, on the reverse strand, counting down.
TTGAGGAAAAAACCAGAGTTGAATAGAAAATTTGACATTCAGATACAAGAAGCAAGAGATGCTTGAGAAGGTAAACAAGGAAAAGAAATCAAAAGGAACTTATCAAAGTTGGACTATTTACATTCCTACATGGAAAAACAATAACTGTGTTTGATGAAATCTCTATTATGAAAATAATTGAAGAAGGGTACGTGGCATATGTTCACAGGTATACATGGATAGAGGGCACAGGTTGAATTTGATGGGAAGGGATAATTCTTTTTTTTTTTTTTTTTGGAGGGCAATTTGGGTTGGGTGACTTGCCCGGGGTCACGCAGCTAGCTTTTTGTTTGTGTGTTGGTTGTCTGGGGCCGGATCCAAGCTCAGGTCCTTCTGACTCCAGGCCCAGCACTCTGCTCTCTGCACCACCTAGCCGACACAAGGAAGGGATGATTCTTAAGGGGTGAAGTCAAGAGGTGAGAGAGGAAATTGGCAAGAGGAGATGGAGAGAGACAGTGTAGGGTAAACTATCTTATGTAGAAGAGGCAAGGAGAAGTAGTTGCAGGGGAGGGGAAGAACAGGAAGGCAAAAAGGCAAAAGCATATTCTCATTGAAGTTGGCTCAAGGAGAGAACCACATACATACTAAATGGAATATCTTACCCTCACTCACTCTCCTGAGTAGGGGAAAGGAGGGTGAGAGGGGGGATGATGGAGGGGAGGGCATTCTGGGGGGAGGGGAGATTGGAAGTACCCACTATCAAAGAGGGACAGGATCAAAGTAGGGAATGGACCAGGTCGGGGGGAGACGGGTGGGAGGGAAATATAAGCAGTCTTTTACAATGTATCTACTATGGTAATGTTTTACGTAGCTATACATGTACAACACATACTGAATTGCTTATCTTCTCAGAGGGAATGGGTGACAAGGGAGGAAGGGAATGGATCTGAAAATTGAAGTTTTAAAATTAAATGTTTCATAAGATGTCCAGGCAGTGGGGCTCAGAGATTCAGCTTGCCCTAATGGCAAAGTCGAAGGGGGTCTGGGAGAAGATATGGGAGAGAGCAGATTGGCTGAGGGGATATCTAGTGGGACTGCTATTCTGGGGTGGTTGGTAGGGAAAAAATGGGGGAAAAATTTAACTCATAATCTGGTGGAAATGAATGATGTAAACCAGAAGTTAATAAAGCATTTGTTTAATTAAAAAATTAAAAAATAAAAATAAAAATACTGTAATGATGGGGCGGCTAGGTGGTGCAGTGAGTAAGAGCACCAGCCCGGAGTCAGGAGGACCCTAATCGGTTCAGCCTTAGATACTTAACACTCACACAAAAATAACTGGCCGTGTAACCTTGGCCATGTTACTTATCCCCAACTGCTTTCAAAAAAAAATACTGTGATGGTTATATTTCAATATATTTTCTTGTGTTAAAAAAAAAAAAGGAGGCCCAAAAGGGCAATAAGCAGAAGAGTGCCTTAAAAAGCTGAATTTGCCAGATGGAAAAAGAATCTCAAAAGCTCACTGAGGAGATTCATTCTGTCGGAATTAGACTGGAGCAAATGGAAGCTAGTGACTTTATGAGAAATCAAGATGCTGTTAAACAGATCCAAACAAGTGAAAGAATAGAAGGCAATGTGAAATATCTCATGGGAAAAACCACTGGAAAATAGATCCAGGGGAGGTAATTTAAAAATTATTGGACTACCTGAAAGCCATGATCAAAGAAAGAACCTAGAAATCACCCTTCAAGAAATTCTCAAGGAAAATTGCCATGATGTTTTAGATCCAGAGGGCAAAATAGAGGTTGAAAGAATCCCGAGATCACCTCCTGAAAAAAATCCCAAAAAGAAAACTCCCAGGAATATTATAGTCAGTTCCAGAATTCTCAGATCAAGGAGAAAATACTACAAGCAGCCAGGAAGAAACAATTTCAATATTGTGGAAACATAATCAGAATAGCCCAGGACCTGGCAGCTTCTACACTGAGGGATTGAAGGGCATGGAATATGATATTCCAGAGGGCAAAAGACCTGGGATTGAACCCAAGGGTCACCTACCCAGCAAAACTGAGTATCTTGTTTCAGGGCACAATATGGTCATTCAGTGGAATAGAGGACTTTTAAGCATTCTTGAGGAAAAAACCAGAGTTGAATAGAAAATATGACATCCAGATATAAGAAGCAAGAGATGCCTGAGAAGGTAAACAAGGAAGAGAAATCAAAAAGAACTTATCAAAGTTGACCTATTTACATTCCTAAATGGAAAAACAATAACTGTGACTGATGAAACCTTCCTCAGAATGAAAATAATGCAAGAAGGCTATATGGGCCTATGAATACATATGTGAATGTGTGTATATATGTTTACAGTTATACATGGACAGAGGGCATAGGTTGAATTTGTTGGGAAGAGATGATACTTGGGTGAAATTATGAGGTGAGAGAGGAAAGTGGCAAGAGGAGATGAGGAGAGACAGGGTAGGGTAAACTATCTCATGTAGAAGAAGCAAGGGAAAGTGGCTACAGGGGAGGGGAAGAACAGGAAGGCAAAAAGGCAAAACCACATTCTCATTGAATTTGGCTCAGGGAAAGAATGACATACATACTAAATGGGATATCTCACCCTGCAGCAGAGTAGGGGGAAGGGGAATGAGAGGGGACATGATGGAGGCAAGGGCATTCTGGGGGGAGGGGAAGTTGGAAGTATCCACTATCAACGAGGGACAGGATCAAAGTAGGGAATGGACCAGGTTGGGGGTGGGATGGGTGGGAGGGAATTATACGCAGCCTTTTACAATATATCTACCATGGTAATGTTTTGCATAGCTATACATGTACAACATATACTGAATTACTTATCTCCCCCGAGGGAGTGGTTGACAAGCGAGGAAGGGAATGGATCTGAAATTTGAAGTTTTTTTTTTTTTTTAAAGCAATTGGGGTTAAGTAACTTGCTCAAGGTTACACGGCTAGTCATTATGTGTGGGTGCTCATTTTCTGAGGCCGGATTCGATCTCAGGTCATCCCAACTCCGAGGCTGGTGCTCTTACTCACTGAGCCACCTAGCCTCCCCTGAAATTTGAGGTTTTAAAATTAAAAATTTTAAATATATATAAATACTATTATTAGTACTATTTTGCATGTAATTGGGAGATAAGATGTGCAGGCATTGGGACACAAAGATTCACCTTCCTCTAATGGAAAAGTCGAAGGGGGTAGGGGAGAAGGTATGGGAGAGAGCAGATTGGATGATTTGATATCTTGTGGGACTGCTATTCTAGGGTCGTGGGTAGAGGAAAAATGGGGGAAAAAATTGTAACTCAAAATCTGGCAGAAATGAATGATGTAAACCAGAAGTTAATAAAGCATCTGTATAAAGCAAAAAAAAGAAAAAAAAAGAAAATTTACTTTCAATACTTTGGAAACTGTTTGAAAAAATAAGTAAAGAAGGAGGCCTTCCAATTTCCTTCTATGACACAAACATGATTTTGATATCAGGGAGAGGAAAATAAATATGGTTTTGATACCAGGGAAAACAAAATAAAACTATAGACCAATTTATGCAATTAATATTAATGCAAAAAGTTAAATACTAGCAAGGATGTTGCAGCAATATATCACAAAATTCATACTACACTAAGGTAAACTTGAGTTTATACCAGGAATTAAGGAATGGTTCAATATTAGAAAAACCATATTGATCATATCAATAACAAAACAGCAAAAATCATTTGATTATATCAATAGATGAAGAAAAATTTTCTGACAAATGCAAAACCTATTCCTATTTAAAATCTCTAGGTAGCATAGGAATAAATGGAGCTATTCATTGTGTAATTATTTTTTTTAATTTTAATTAAATTTAATTAATTAAAAATTAATTTATTTTTTGTTTTCAACATTTATTTACATAAGTTTTAAATTTTCTCCCCACTCATCTCTCCTCCCTCACCAAGATGGTTTGCAGTTTGATGTGGGCTCTACACATACATTTCTATTAAACACATTTTCATATTGGTCATGTTGCATAGAAAAATTATAATGAATGAGGAAAACTATGAGAAAGAAAAAAACCCAAAATGAAACAAAACAAAACAGGAAATAGTCTGACTTGTTCTGCATTACAACTCCACAGTTCTTTCTCTGGATGAAGCTGGTATTTTCCATCATGTATCCTTTGTAATTGTTTTAGGTCCTTGTACACTTTGGCTATTTTTGTGTACAGTGTTCTGGTTCTCCTAATTTCACTCAGTATCAGTTCATATAAGTCTTTCCAGGTTTCTCTGAAGTCCATCTGCTCATCATTTCTTATAGCACAATAGTACTCCATTACATTCATATGTCACAACTTGTTCAGCCATTTCCCAATTAATGGGCATCCCCTCAAATTCTAGTTCTTGGCTACCTCAAAAAAAAAAAAAACTACTATAAATATGTTTGTACATGTGGGTCCTTTTCTCATTTTTATGATCTCTTTGAAGCACAGCCCTAGAAATATAATCGCTGGATTAAAAGACAGGCACATTTTTATAGCCCTCTGGGTATAGTTCCAAATTGCTCTCCACAATGGTTGGATCAGCTCACAGCTCCACCAACTATGTATTAGTGTTCCAACATTATCACATCCTCTTCCACATTTATCATTTTCCTGTTTTGCCATGTTAGTCAATCTGATAGGTGTGATGTGGTACTTCAGAGTTCTTTTGATTTGCATCTCTCTAATCAATAGTGATTTAGAGCATTTTTGCATATGACTATAGGCATCTTTAATTTCTGCCTCTGAAAATTGCCTGTTCATTTCTTTTGACCACTTATCAATTGTGGAATGGCTTTTATTCTTGTAAATTTGACTCATTTCTCTATATGTTTTAGAAATGAGGCCTTTATTAGAGACATTGGTTGTAAAAAATATTTCCCAGTTTTCTGCTTCCCTCCTAATTTTGGTTGCATTGCCTTTGTGCAGAAACTTTTCAATTTAATGTAATCAAAATAGTCCATTTTTCATTTCATAATGTTCTCTACTTCTGGTTTGGTCATATAGTCCTCCACTCTCTATAAATCTGACAGTTAAACTATTCCTTATTCCTCTAAGTGAGAAAGCTCGCTTAGTGAGTAAGTACTAGTGAGAAGCTGGGGTCTTTGGGTTTATCAAAGAGTAGATTGTCATAATCATTGACTACTGTGTCTTGTGTACCTAACCTATTCCACTGATCTACCCTTCTATTTCTTTTTTTTTTAAACAAATGCTTTATTAACTTCTGTTTTACATCATTCATTTCTGCCAGATTTTGAGTTACAATCATTTTCCCACCATTATTCCCCTACCCAACCTCCCAGAATAGTAGTCCCACAAGATATCGCTTCCTCCAATCTGCTCTCTCCCATACCTTCTCCCGTATCCCCATCGACTTTTCCATTAGAGGAAGGTGAATCTTTGCATCCCAATGCCTGCACATCTTATCTCCCTATTACAAGCGAAAGAGTATTACTAATAATATATATATATATATATATATATATATATATATATATATATATATATATATTTATATATATTTGAAACATTTAATGTTACGACCTCGAATTTCAGATCCATTTCCTTCCTCCCTTGTCACCCATTCCTTCTTGGGAGATAAGTAATTCAGTATATGTTGTACATGTCTAGCTATGCAAAACATTATCATAGTAGATATATTGTACAAGGCTGCTTATAATTCCCTCCCACTCATCCCACCCCGCACCTGGTCCATTCCCTACATGATCCTGTCCCTCTTCTATAGTGGGTACTTCCAACCTCCCCTCCCCCCAAGGATGCCCTCCCATCCATCATCCCTCCTCTCATCCTCCTTCCCCCTATCCTGCTGTAGGTTGAGATATCCCATTTAGTATGTATGTCATTTTCTCCCTGAACCAAATTCAATGGGAATGTGGTTTTGTCTTTTTAGCCTTCCTTATTCTCCCCCTCCTTTGCAACCACTTCCCCTTGCTTCTTCTACATGGGATAGTTTACCCTACCCTGTCTCTCCTCATCTCCTCTTGCCACTTTCCTCTCTCACCTCATAATTTCATCCCTTGAGTATTCTCCCTTCCCAACAAATTCAACCTATGCCCTCTATCCATATATAACTGTAACCATATACACACACATTCACATATGTATTCATATGGCCACACACCCTTCTTCCATTATTTTCATAGTGAGAAAGATATCATCAGTCACAGTTATTGCTTTTCCATATAGGAATGTAAATAGTTCAACTTTGATAAGTTCCTTTTGATTTCTTTTCCCTGATTACCTTCTCAGGCATCTCTTCCTTCTTGTGTCTGGATGTCAGATTTTCTATTCAACTCTGGTTTTTTCCTCAAGAATGCTTGAAAGTCCTCTATTCCACTGAATGACCATATTTTCCCTGAAACAAAATACTCAGTTTTGCTGGGTAGGTGACCCTTGGGTTCATTCCCAGTTCTTTTGCCCTCTGGAATATTGTATTCCATGCTCTTCGATCCCTCAGTGTAGAAGCTGCCAGGTCCTGTGCTATTCTGATTGTGTTTCCACAATATTGAAATTGTTTCTTCCTGGCTGCTTGTAGTATTTTCTCCTTGATCTGGGGATTCTGGAACCTGGCTATAATATTCCTGGGAGTTTTCTTTTTTGGGATCTTTTTCAGGAGGTGATCTGTGGATTCTTTCAACCTCTATTTTGCCCTCTGGATCTAAAACATCAGGGCAGTTTTCCTTGAGAATTTCTTGAAGGGTGATTTCTAGGTTCTTTCCTTGATCATGGATTTCAGGTAGTCCAATGATTTTTAAATTGTCTCTCCTGGATCTATTTTCCAGGTCAGTGGTTTTTCCCATGAGATATTTCACATTGCCTTCTAATCTTTCGTTTGTTTGGATCTGCTTAACAGCATCTTGATTTCTCATAAAGTCATTAGCTTCCATTTGCTCCAGTCTAACTCTGAAGGAATGAATCTCCTCAGTGAACTTTGAGATTCTTTTTCCATCTGGCAAATTCGACTTTTTAAGGCATTCTTCTCCTCATTGCCCTTTTGGGCCTCCTTTGCATTTGAGCTAGTCTATTTTTTAAGGTGTTGTTTTCCTCAGTCAGGCTGTTGACCCTCATTTCATACTTTTCCTGCATCCTTCTCATTTCTCTTTCTAATTTTTCCTCCACATCTCTTATTTGATTTTTAAAGTCCTTCTTAAGGTCCTCTATGGCCTGCAACCCGTTCATGTTTTCCCCTGGGGCTTTTGGAGCAGGACTTCTGACCTCACAGTCCTTTTCCGCTCTATGCCCCCAAAATAGGAGTCTAGGGTTGCATTTTTCTGTTTCCTTTGCCTTGGCATGTTGCCACTTGATTACCTGACTTTTGGGCTTATTGCCACACTATGGCTTTAAGGCCAGATAGAGGAATTTTCGTCCCGAACGTGTGGGGGGCAACTTCCGTTTCTGGCAAGCTGTAAACCCACCCACAACTTCCACCCTAGATCACAATCCAGATCCAGGGAGGTTAAAGCAAGAGCGATTACCTCCCCAAGACTGATCGCTGGATCTCCCCACGATTTGTAGGCTGGGAGCCGGAAATGCCTCTGAAAACTACACAGTGGCGTGTCTCCTCAGCAGCTTCTAGCCCCCAGGGGAGGGAGCTGACGCATTCCCAAATACAGGTCCCAAAGTCCATAGGACACTAACCTCTTACTTTGTCCTAGGCATGTCTATGTTGATAATTCTGGAATCGCCACAGCTCCTGGTGTTCTGGGGTTCCTCCAGCCGGCTGCTGGCCCTGCCGCCCTGGAGCTAAAACCTCGGCTCATGGGGACCTGGGCTCGGCTCGGCTCCTGCGCTCTGCGCGCTGCCGGCTCCCAGACTGCTGCGCTGGTCCTTCCTGCAGGGCTGCTGTGCTGTCCTCAGCGGGAGTTTAGCTTCTCTGTGTCGTTCTGTGGGTGCTGGGGCTCCAGAAGTTGTTCACAGTCCTTTTTTACATAGTTTGTGGGGAATCTGGGGGCAGAGAGGCTTGGAAGAGCTGTTTCTACTCCGCCATCTTGGCTCCGCCCCCTACCCTTCTATTTCTTAGCCAGTACTGAGTGGTTTTGATGATTGCTGCTTTATAATACAATTTAAGATCTGCTATGGCTGGGCCACCTTCCCTAGCATTACTTTTCATTAATTTCCTTTATATTCTGAAACTTTTGTTCTTCCAGATGAATTTTGATATTATTTTTCTAGCTTCAAAAATAATGTTTTGATTGTTTGATTGGTATAGCACTGAATATGTAAATTAATTTAGGTAGAATTGTAATTTTTATTATATTAGCTCTGCCTAGCCATGAGCACCTGATGTTTTTTTCCAGTTATTTAGATCTGACATTATTTGTGTGAAGAGTGTTTTGTAATTGTGTTCATGTAGTCCCTGAATTTGTTTTGGTAAGTAGAATCCCAAATATTTTATAATGTCTATAGCAACTTTAAATGGAATTTCTCTATCTCTTTCTGATGGGCTTTATTAGTACTATATAGAATGCAGATGATTTATGTGGGTTTATTTTATATCCTGCAATTTTGCTATAGTTTGTTATTTCAAGTAGTTCTTTAACTTGATTCTCTAGGATTTTCTAATTATATCATCCTATCACCTGCAAAGAGTAATAACTTAGTTTCTTCTTTGCCTATTCTAATTCCTTCAATTTCTTTTTCTTCTCTTATTGCTAAAGCTAAGATTTATAGTACTATATGGAATAACAGTGGTGATAGTAGACATCCTTATTTCATCATCGATCTTATTGGAAATGCATCTAGCTTACCCCATTACATATAATGCTTGCTGATGGTTTTAGGTAGATGCTACTTATCATTTTAAAGAAGGGTCTTAAATGGACCTTTTCTTGAAATGATAATTAGTATTTTTCTAAAACCAAGACCAAGCATTAATTGTAATGGGAACACACTAGAAACCGTCTCAGTAAGACCAGGACTGAAACAAACATGTCCATTGTCACCATTGCTATTGAATGTTGTCCTAGAAATGCTTGCTATAGCAATGACTAGAAAAATAAATTAAAGGAATAAGAATAGGTAACAAGGAAAGAAACAATTTTTTACAGATAACATAGAGGTATACTTAGGCAATTCTAGAAAATCAACTGAACTAGTTGAAATAGTTCACTTTAGACAAGTTACAGAATATAAAATAAATCCAGATAAAACATTAGCATTTCTATATTATAGAATAGAATATCCAGCATGAAGAGATAAAAAGAAAAATTCCATTTAAAATAACTATAGACAGCATGAAATACTTGGTAGTCTGCCTTCCAGAACAAACCAAGAACTTATATGAACACAATTATAAAACACACAAATATAGACAGGTCTAAACAATTGGAGAAATATAAATTGCTCATGAGTAGGCTAATCCAATATAATAAAAATGATAGTACCATCATAATTAATTTACTTATCCAACACCATATCAATCATACTGCCAAATAATTATTTTATAAAGCTAGAAAAAGCCAATATCAAGATATTAAGAATAACAATGCTCCAGAATATCAAAGGAATCAATTTTTAAATAGTGAAGGAAAATGACTTAGTATTACCAGATCTCACACTGTAATACAAAGTCATAATCATTTTTAAAAACATCTGGTCTTTGATTAGAAATAAAGAGGTTGATCAGTGGAATAGATTTGGTACATGATATATGGTAGTAAATGACTATAATTACCCAGATTTGGGGGCAAGCGCTCACTATTTGACAGGAACTACTAAGAAAACTGGAAATATAGTCTGGTAGAAATTAGGCATAGACCAACATCTTACACTGTATACCAAGATAATGGGTAAATAGTTAGGCACATGAGTACATTGGTTAGTCTTAAAGCATTTTAGGGGAACATGGTAAAAAAATTCCTGCCATATCTATGGATAGTGAAGAGTTTGTGACCAAACAAGAGATAAAGAGGATCACAGAAAGTAAAATGTCATAGCAACATCTGGAATGCCATGTATATTTCATCTTGTCCTATTTTAGGACCAAGGATTTCAATTATACTCAAAGTTACATGGAAAGTATGGTAAAAGAATTAGAAACCATGGCACATAAGCTTTGGTGGACCTAAACATGTTACTTTAAGAGATGAGATCACTTGACCATACTAATTGTTTGTCGCTACTATATTTTAAAGGTTACCATGTGGAAGAAGAATTAAACTTGTTTGACTTGACCTCAGAGCTAGGAAAACATTGGGGGAGGGGGAGGTATTTTAGAGAGGTAGATTTAGGGTCTGTATGAGGAAAAATTTAGTAATAATTAAATTTTTCACAAAGTAGAATGATATGCCTGGCTACACTGTGAGTTCTACATCACTGGAAGTCTCCAAGTTAAGTCTATATAACCAATTGCTGAGCATGTTCTAGAAGATTTGAGGATCATGGAATCAACGCTATAGAGCTAGTAGGAACCCTAGGGACCATGTAGTCCAATAGTTTTATTATATAGATGAGTAAACTAAGTGGTTTATTTGACTCAAGTCTTTCACCTTCCAACAAGACTCTTTCTAATATTGCAAAGACCCCTCTTGGGGTGGCGAGGTGGCACAGTGAATAGAGCACTCGCCCTGTAGTCAGGAGGACCTGAGTTCAAATCCGGCCTCAGACACTTAACCCAAAACTAGGTGTGTGACCTTAGGCAAGTCACTTAACCTCAATTTCCCTATCTTTCCCCCTCCAAAAAGCAAAAACAAAAACAAACAGAAGACAAACAAAAAAAGAAAATATACGTCTAATTCCTGCTCATTTACCAATCGGGTTAGATGAGGACTCTTCCAACTTCATTTCCATGATTCATATATTTTCTTTTGTAAAAAAATAAATGAAATCTTATTTGTGTGTATACATACATACATATGTATATAAAATTAGGTCAAGATGATAGAAAGAAGAAGTATGAGAAGCAAAGCATAGTAATGTGCAGATTTTCCCTGGACACTTTTTCCCAGAGGAATTAGTGTTGAACTAGTCTTGAGGGTTGGTGGTGTATATTTATGATCTTACTTTGGTCATTCCTTTCAGCACTGAGACCTCCTTTTCCCTGCCTAGGTAGGCTATTCAGGGATTTTTGGTGTGAATGTTCATTAACTCCACTATAAGAAGCAAATAATTCAAAAGTGATTGGTTTGGTGGCTGATGAGGCAATGGCTGTTCTATTTCAGTTGTCTGTTATGTCAAATTAGAACCTCTCTCGGGCACTGGATTTTTAGAAGAGGTAACTGGAGAAAGAAAGCAGGCCACCGAAAAAGGAGGTTTAAATCCTCTGTCAGCCTCTATCATGGATTGTGAAGCCTTCATGGCCATTTCTCTACCTCTCTGTTACTCAGTGCTGAAAGATTATTCTGTATACAAATGGTGCTTGTGCCTTTGGGGGATCTGTCTGCTTGGTGTCTGCTGTGCTCTTCCCTGGAAACCACGTATCAAAGCAGATTCTCTCCTTCACTTTATTAGTTACCAAATTCCTTTAACAGTTATCACCAAGCTGGGATTTGCTCTAAGAACTATGATTATATTTTACACATCCAGAGACTAATTGCAGTAGTGCCTAAACTACGAATTAAACCTTGAGAATCCTTTCAGTCTCTCCAGGAAAACACATGACATGTACATGCAAAACATTCCTTAGATGATCATGAGCACATTCCTAAAATCTCCTTTTCCCTTTGATTTTGCAGTTGAATAAGGATTACAGGTCATTCTTTTTGTGAACCCTCTTTTTGTTATTCAGTATTACTGTGATCTAACCCTTTGGTTATTGCTCTCCGGATATGATGTTGTTTGTCCTTCATTTTGAAGAGGACCATGACATCACTAGTGATGTTTTGATTCAAGCATGAATTGGATTTAAGTGAGGCAGAGTTTCACAAATTTGTCGGCCTCACACTCTCCAGAACAAATAAAGTTCAGTGTCAAGACAAAAGTCAGGACAACTGGCAGTGGCCTAGGATGCAGAGTATGACCTTGGCATCTTTGATGTCTGCTTCACAGCACCTATTTCAGCTGCTTTCATGGCCATTGGCACAAATTTTTCTCTTCCACCCATTTCTCTGGGAAAAGTCTTCACATTCTTGGGGTAGACATCCCCCTAATTCACTGACAGGTTTGAGGCCTGTCAGTTACCCTCAACCTGGTTTAGCCTTTCTGCTGAGATCATTTACCAGACAGTGGCCACTGTGAGTGTTGGGTGAGAGTAGGCACCAAGGCTGAATGAGTAGTCCTGAAAAGTAGTAGGCAAGCCCTTAAAACAGAGATAATATTGCTCCCTGAAAACCCCATAAACCCCTACCTGGGATCACAATAGCATTCTTAGGTTGTCACATCAGTATTGATTCATCTTAATTTGTAATCTGTTAAAATCCCAATAATATTAACAAACACATGGTTTAGTCATGCCTCCTCTAAAATGAATGGAAGATCATTTCAGTAATCTAGATGAGAGGTTAATGAGGCCCTGCTGTGATTTTGACTTTATCATTAGAGAGAAGAGTTCAAATACGAAAAAGCTTGTAGGCATAGGAAAAGTAAAATTAGGTAACTTGTTGGATATCAGTGGGGCATGGGAGTAAGAGTGATTAAGGAGTTGGGGATAATACCAAAATAATGAACTCTGGAGACTATAACAATGATGGTGACTTTGGGAGAAGGAAGGAAGATGCTAAGTTATGTTTTGGACATTTTGGACATATGTTGAGTTTGAGCTGTCTTTGGGACATTATCTGAAAAATCCAACAGGTTATTGGCAATATGGCAGTTGAACTCAGGAGAGAGATGAGCTGGAGTTACATAGTGTGGTATATAATGTCTTGCACTTTTATTTTTCTCTATCCACATACACATACATACTGTGTACTTACTATATAACACATACACACATATATACACACATATGTCTGTATATGTATGTAAGTATGTATATAATATACATATATACATACACGCATACAGGCATGATACTGGGGAGTCAAAAGACATTGGTTTTATATCTTGTTCTGCCATTATGTGGCTGGAAGCAAGCCACTTCTCTCTGGATCTCAGTTTCCTCTAAAAGAGACTATTTAAGATACCCTCATAGGTCTGATCCAATGTGAATATTTTCTGATTCTTAGAGGGCTGTTTTAGTCTGTAATCCAGGGCCAACTGAGTGCTTGAAGTTGAGCTTTTATCTTCATTGCCAACTAAACCCCAATTCATATAATCATTGAATGTTAGAGCTAGAAGGGAAAAGAAGTCATTTGTTCAGTTTAGTCCCCTTGATTTATGGAGATGGAAACACATTTAGTGATTTATTGAATGTTACACAGTAAGTCTATGGCAAACCTAAGATCACAATTCAGTTCTTCTGGCTTTCAGTTCAGTGTTCCTAGAATTTCCTAGAATATGGAATCACCTGCATTCTAGATACATGGCACCCTGTTAGGATCTGAGCCTCTTAATATATTTCTGCTGCCACAGATCAACTCAAAAGCCTAAATTCTTCTAAAACTCTTGCAATCCTCCAGTCATCTTCTTCAGATCCCACCACTTTATCCTAAAAGTCATCATGGAGGACTTTTAATATCTAACTTTGGGTCATCACCTTCTTTTCCCTCAGGTATCCTTCTTCATCTTTATGTATATAGGTACAAACCACATGTGCGTGTATATAAATATATGTGTATAAGTGTGTATACATATGTGTATATGCATACACATATGTGTAAATATATACCTATGAATATATATATTTTAGAAAAAAAGAAAAATTAGAACCTTATGTATATATAAATGAACACACAGAACCTTAAAAAAAGCCTGTTTTGCAAACGTATGTAGTGTTTTAGGTTTTGCAAAGCACTCTATGTTATCTCCTTTGGTCCTCGAAACAACTGTAAAGTGGACACTCTTCATCTTGTTTTAGGAACAGCTAAGTGGTGCAGTAGATAGAGTAATAGGTCTAGTTCAAGAATCAAGTCCCTCATCCCTTCATCCATCTTTGAGAGAATGAAAGAATCATTAAAGTAGGTCAAATAATTGCCCTGTGTTTGACACAGATAGAACTCCAAAACAGGTGCACATAATAGAAGGTCCTTATCACTGCAACATCATGACTTTGTGTCCAGTTTCTAATCTCTTTCCTTAACTCCTTATACATGTCCTTCTGTTGTCCAAATTATCTATAGTATATTCCCATAACAATATGTATAAACAACAGTTTGTCTCCATAACAATATAGCTTCTGTTTCTGCCTGCAATGTTCCTCACCAAAATACTCTCCAGTATTCCCCCCTTCTCTGGCTTGATGGTTCCATTAATAAGCGTACTTTCTTAATATGCAATACAATTTCCCCTTTAAACTATTAAAAAGCATCATGGTATAGTTGTAAGACTGCTAGATTTGAAGTCAGGTGAAACCTTTGTTCAAATTCTACCTCTGACTCTTAATAACTATATGACCTGATTAACTTGTCCCAGTCCTGATTTCCCCATGTGTAAAATGGAGTGAATGTATAGAACATGTTTCACAAGGTTTTGTTGGTTTGGGGCTTTTTTTAGAATAAAATGAGATACCATATATCAAGGCTTTCAACCCTAGGAATTCTACATACATATCATATCTGTATTCTAGCCATGAATTCCATTCTACCAAGGCTCAGGGATACACAAGGGGTCCCGTTTCCTTTCTTGCATTAGGACCACTAACTCATCTTGTTTATGACTCATGCTTTGTATATTTGGGTACAGATAATTAGACTAGAGGATTTACCATTGTCACTCTTCTTGGATATTGGCTTCTTTGCATCAATGACAGTACCTATTGTTAGTCTTCTTTGAAGGCTATGCCCACTGCTCTTCATGGTGTCTGACTTGAGCTAAAGTTTCACAGTGGATAGATAGAATGCTGGACTTGGAGTCAGGAAGACCTGAGATAAAATCTTGGTTCAGATATTTATTGGCATGTGACCCTGGGCAAATCATTTAACCTTTCTGTGCCTCAGTTTCCTCATCAGTAAAGGGAAGTAAATAATAATTTATTAAGTGCTTATTATGCACTGGGACTGTGCTATGCACTTTAAAAATATTATGTCATTTGATGCTCAAAACAACCATGAGAGGTAGGGACTATTGTTATTGTTCAATCATTTAGTCATGTCTGATTCTTCATGACCCCTTGAAACCAGGCTCTTCTGTCCTCCACCATCTCCCAAAGCCTGTCCAAACTCATGTTTATTGCTTCCATGACACACCATCAATCCATCTTCTCCTGTTCCCTTTTCTTTACCTTCAATCTTTCCCAACATCAGAGTCTTTTCCAATGAGCCCTGTCTTCTCATTATGTGGCCAAAGTATTTAAACTTCAGCTTTAGTATTTGATCTTCCAATGCATAGTTGAGTTAATTTCTTTACCTATTGACTATTTAATCTTTCCATCTCCTGTTTGAGTGCATCATGATTACCTTTCTTCATAAAGAGTGTATTTTTATCCCTACTTGACAGTTGATTAAACTGAGGCAGAAAGAGATTAAATTACTTGCCCAAGGTTACATAGCTGGGAAGTATCTGTAGAGGTGGGATTTGAATTGAGGTCTTCTTGACTCCATGGCACTAATGTGGCACTGATTACCCACTTTAAAAAGGATAGAAAATCAAGTATAGGTTGACATATACCCTTGATCTTATAAAAATAGAACTCAAAAAAGTTCAAAGAAAGGACAGGTAGGATTGTATGGCTTCACATGCCACAAGGGAAGTTGAACCAAAAGGGTAGAGAATGGTTCAAGAATAAAATTCAGAGGCACAAAAAGAAAAGATTCAAGTAAAGAAGAAAGAGGGTAGCTGTCAAGGATACTCATGTCCATGCACAAATAATTCATCAACCAATGTAAATTTTTAAAAGACAAGAATAGAAGCTAGAAGCAAGGGCAGATAATGGAAGAAGAATTATGAAACCTACCATGATCTTGTAACAATAATGTCACTAATGCTAAAACTCAAATAGCATAAACCTGGAATTATGCTAAAGATATTTTCCTTTAAAAATTAATCTATGCTGTGGACAAGACATGCATGAAGAAGGAATAGTACCAATGACCAATGTTACCAGTGAATGGAAGAATGTTAACAGATATAGAAGGGAATACAAAAATATTCAACACTTATTTTTCTTCTGCTCTCTATGCCAAAGGGGAAAAAGAGTAGACAGGAAGTTGAAACAAACCCAAGATGTCTGAGCACATAAGAGAGTACCCAGCTTACCTAAAAAAACTCAAAACGAATAGGACCAGATGAACTTCCTTTAAGAGTTCTGAAAGAACACTTTAGGGTAAAGATGAAGTCTAATTGTTTAGTTATGATCTATGACCTTTAGGAAAATTCACAGTAACATTAGTCCATTGAAGACAAAGGTGGAATGTAAGAGGGACCAAATGTAAAGTCTTCGTCTTGACCAAAAAGTGAATATATAAGTACATGATAGGGGAAGTGTGCCTAGGCAACATTTTGAATAAAAACGATTAGAAATCTTTAATAAACCATAGGTTCTACTTGAGTTAGCAATGCAATATGCCTGCCCAATACCATATCCCAGCCAGACCATGTCAGGTATACTGTATTCAGTGATAGTGGCCATATTTTAGAAATTACATTCACAAGTTAAAATATATGCAGAGAATAGTACCCAGAACAGGAGATCCATGACCATGAGACATAAGAATCAGTTAAAACAGAGGTTTTTAACCAGAGGCCATGGTCTCTGTAAGTATCTATAGATAGATTTTGGGGATCTGTGAAGTTGGATGGGGAAAGATGCATGTATATTTTTACTAACCTCTAATTGAAATTTATAATTTCTTTCTGTTATTTAAAAATATTATTCTAGGTGTCATCAGAATGCTTAAAGGTTGATGATAGCAAAAAAGTTAAGAACCCTGAGTTCTCATTTGACTAGGTCAGATAGTAGAGACCTAGGGCAACTTGACACCTATCTTTATCTACCTGAAGAAATATCGTAAGTTCATGGATTTAGAGATGGATATTCCTTCAGAGATTACTTATCATCTAACTGCTTCATTTTTACAGTTAAGGAATCTGAAGCTAATAGAAGTTAAGTAATTTGATCAAAATCACCAACTGTGATTTGAACCAATATCCGTGGACTTCAAATCCATTGCTTATTTCCCTAGACTTTGTTTTACTTGATTCCAGAGGACAGTAATAAATACAGTAGGTGAGTAGTATTCAAATTTGTGGTAAACAGTCTTTAGAATTCACATAAGAATTTCCTAGTAGGTATTGCCGCTACAAAATGGAGTAGATCCACATGGGTGGTGGTGGGTGTCCTCCAACTGGAAGTTTTCTTTGGAAGCTTAAAGATCCTTTGGCAGCAATTTTATAAAGGAGATTCAAGTTGAGGTATAGATTAGACTTACCCCTTGAAGACCCTTCCAATTCTGAGATATTGTAAATCTGTTAGAATAATTATAATACTCAGTTCTTTGGGGCTAAGAGAGGGAAGGCTCTTATAATGACATCCATGGAACCAAAAATATCCTAAGCAATAAGTGATTTCACTTCAATCACACCAACCATACATTAAGCACATGCTGTCTCCAGAGTATTCTGTTGATTCTGAAGCTTGAAAACAGAAACTCGTGGAGTTTGGGGATGCTCAGAGGAAAAGGTAGAACATCTGTGCCTCAGAGGTTGGGCCAAAATACAGGTGCCTTAACATTTCTTAGGAATTTAAGATGCATTGAAAGGTACCCTTGATTCTGGTATTGAATGATGTTGAGCCCTTGCAGCAAACCTCCTGAGAAAAGGTTTCATGTATGGACATGGAGATGGGGAGATGGGAGTTAGAAATGAGATTCAGTTTTGAATGAGAACATGTGCTTGAGAGGGACTGGATGTATTAATGAGAAACAAAGTGAATAGAAAGTTTATATATATATATACATATATATATATATATATACACACATATATACACATATATACATATATATGTATATATGTCTGTCTGTCTGTCTATCTATCTATCATCTCTCTATCATCTCTCTATATTATTGAGATCTTGATAACGTCTGGGATGTTAGGTGAGAGAACTGCTGTGTGAGAAGGCTGGAGTTTGCAGGCTAGTGGGTATACTGGCATGGTGCAAAAGAAATTATGTGCTACAAAGGGGTCTTGTGTTGTCTCAGGTGTTAATATTCCTTTATGTAATGACAGCAGTATTGGCAAACCATAACAAAGGGTCTAGTTAGATACTGTTTTATGAGGCCATATGAGAATAGCAAGTTTCAATCTCTGCACAAAGAGAAGGTGGAAGAGGGAAAGTGATAGGAAGAGAAAAGCTTATCCAGAATATGGCATATGATGGGGAGAGAGCTTTATTGAAAGTGATTGTCTGTTTTGGGAAACATCAGATCATGTTTCCCAGGGAAGAAACTGATTTCCTAAGGGATGCTATTAGTAACTTTTTTATTGCCTATGTTCCAATGACAAGGCATCTCTTCTATCAAGTATTTTTAGGATACTTCCAAACAGGATGGCCCAGAAAGGAAAGGGTAAATGTCCAACCAAGGATGACCCTCTCTCTCTAATCCCCTTGGGTTCTCATATTCTACCATCTCATCAGGCTCAGTCTGAATTATAAAAGTGATCAGGTCTGGTTGCCAGTATTATATGATTATTGAGAAATAAATTGATTCCATTTTGTCCTTAATAAAACAAATATATATATATATATATATATATATATATATATATATATATATATATATATATATATATATATACTGTCTTCTGAGGCCAAGCAGAATAATAGTAATCCCTCTTCTACTTGACAGCTCTTAAAATACTCAAAAATGAATGTCAGTTTCTTCTTCACTCCGCAGGCATTTATTAAGTGATTACTTTGCACCAGGTATAATGCAAAGCTCTTGAAATACAGAGAAAGGCAAATACTTTGACCTTTGACCTCATAGAACTCAAATCAGAGTGAGGAAAACAGCATGCAAACAGTTATGTACAAACAAGATTTTTTTAATAAGTATATGTAAAGTAATTCTCAAGGCATTTACCTTAGAGGAGAGGGGAATGACAACCAGGAACAGATTCTTGTAATATAAGAGATCTGACCTGTGCCTTGCAGGAAGTAAGGGAAGTGAGGATGCTGAGATGAGACTAGAAAACATTTGAAGCATAGGCAACAACCAGGGAAAGAGTATGGAATCAGGAAATAGATTATTGTGTTCAAGGAACCAGAAGTAGGTCAGTGTAACTGAATCACAGAGCAAGTGATAGAGGAATAAAACATAAGAAATATTTAAAAGTTGGAAGGGACTGGCTGTAAAGTGCTTTAAAAGCCAAACAGAGGATTTTATATTTTCTCTTGGAGTTAATTGGGAGCCACTAGAGTTTTTTGAGTAGGAGGTGACATGATCAGGCATATGCTGTAGGAAAACCACTTTGGTTTCTGGGTGGAAGATGAATTGGAATGGGAAGAGACAAGTCAGAAGAACAATCAGAAGACTGTTGGAATTGTCTAGCATGAGGGGATAAGAGCAAGTACCAGAAGTGAGTAGCTATGTGAGTAGAGAGAAGGGGATGAATAGTATCGATGCTGTGGGAAAAAAATTAACAACTTCTGCTGGAGGGTTAGCTGGTCACACACATATGCACTGAAATTTATAATTCCTCCTAGTTTGGGAAGAGAGGAAACTAAATAAGACCAGCCCTCAAATGTAGAAATGACTTGGCAACAAATTAGACATGTGGAATGAGTGTAAGGAAGGAGTTGAAGATAACACTGAAGTGCAAGCCCAGATGACTTGGAGGATAGTTGTGATATTGAAGGCGATAAAGGAAATTTGGAGGAGAGAATTTGGGGGCAAAGATAACAAGTTCTGTTTTAATCATGTTGGGTTTGGGAAACTACATCGCCAATACGATACTCATAGCAGCTGCATGTGCAGGCTTATATCCAGGGCTGAATCACAAGATATAACAAACTGACTTCCTCAAAGATGAAATCAAGATATTTATTCAGATAACAGAAAGCCAGTTTCACCCCAGTAACAAAGAAGTTTATATACATCACCAATGCAGGGATTGCTGACATCGCCCACACCAGATGAAAAAGCCTTCCCTCTCTTAGGCCTCCCCACAAACAAACTCCCTTAGGCAAAATCCCTCCCTCTCTCTCTCACACCAGCTGCTCTGCTTCACTCTCTCAGCTCTCTCTTCCTTCTCCTCCCACCATGGGGTCCATGTAACTCAAGATGTGGGCTGGACCAGAGCTCAAAGCAGGTCACATGGGTCTATAAAGGGACAAGGAAGATCTTCAGATTCTTTTAACATTACAGATACAACATGCATAATTTGAGATATCCAAAAGGTGATGCAAGATGAGGGTTTAGGAAAGATGTTAAGATTGTATACATGGTCTGAAAATCATCTATATAGAGATGATAATTGAACTTCTGAGAACTGATGCGTGTGATATTACAGACAGAGAAGACAAGAGAACCTTAGGTAATGCCCAAGGTTTGTAACTGTAAACAGGATAAAGATCCAGGAAAGGAAGCTGACAAAAATTGATCAGGCAGGTAGGAAGAGGTCCAGGAGAGAGCTGTGTCATTTAACACAAACAAAAACTGGGCGTGGGGAGTGGGGAGAGTATCCAAGAGAAGAGGGTTGAAGGCAGAGGAGAGGTCAAAAAGCATAATGATTGAGAAAAGCTTAGGGTTGACATTTAAGAGATAATTGGTGACTTTGGAAAGAACAATTTTAGTTGAATCAAGAGGATAGAAGCCAGATTATAGGGAATTTAATATCAAGTTAGAGGAGAGGAAGTAGAGACAGCAAGTATAGATGACTTTCTCAAGGATTTAACCAAGAAGACTATAAATGTAGTATAATAACCATCAGGGGTGATCAAATCAAGTGAGTGCATTTTTTGTTCCTTTGTTTTGTAGGATCAGAAAGATATGAGATGAGACGAGGAATGAGGAGACTAAAAGAAGAATGAGCTTTCAGAGAATGGCCTCAATTTTTTTTCAATGAAGTATGAAATGAGGTCCTCAACTGAGAGGGTGAGGCTTGAGAAAGAATGAATAGGTTTGTAATAGCTGCTGTAGAAAGTGGCATAGCAACCCTCCTCACACCCTAGTTCCTTCCAGATAATGGAACTTCATATGACATGGACTTAAAATCCTTCACCATCTCGGTTACTTTTTCCTGGACAGGTACAAATTGATCAGTGTCATTTATGGTGTATATCAGTTCAGATACATTCTGACTGAGGCAGAGCATAGTAGAATTATCAACTACCTATTCCTAGATATTATGTACCTCTCTGTAGTGTAAGGACATATTACCTTTCTTGGACATCATGTTCAGACTCCTGGCTTATATTGAGACTCATATTCCACTAAAAAGCACTAATCTGTCTTAGGTAAACTGACTTTTAACAATGCTTTACATATTTTGAATTTATTGGGTTTCTTTTTGACTGAACCTAAATGAAAAGCTTATATATATACACATATGTGTGTGTGTCTTATATATTTCATTCTTTTCAAGTCAGCACATAGTTCTATCCTGAATCCTGATTTTATAATACAGTGGGTCATCTTTCCTTTCTGGCTTTGTATCATCTTCAAATTTAATGCCACTTATGTATTTATCCAGATCTTCAAAAGAAATATTAAACAGTAAAAGGCAAAGTATGACTCCCTGGGGCATTTCATTGGAGACCTCTTTCCATTTTCATACCATAGCAGTAATGATTACACTTTGATTTTTAGGAAGTCATCTTACCTTTTTGAGCCTCACATTTCTTGTTTGTAACATGGAGATAATGATACCTACCAAATAGGATTGCCATGGGGATCAACTGAAATTATGTACATAAAGTGCTTTGCATCCATAATGTGATACATAAATGAGAGCTATAGATAGATAACATCCAAATATTTTAAGCAAAAATTAAATATGCCTGATATAACTTCATGGAGACAATAAGGACAGTAACACAAAATCTAGAGTGTGAAGGGATTTTACAGATAATCTTGTCTAAATCCTTCATATTATAAAAGAAGGAACTGAGGCTTCACCAGGTTAAGTGACTTGTCTTAGGTTATACAAATGATAGGTTCTAGAAGCACGATTTAAATATACATTCACTGTCTCCTCATATAACCCTCTTTCAATACCGCCATACAGAATATACAGCTTAAGGCAACATCTGCTTTCTAGAAAGTACCTCTGGAAAAACATTTAAATTATTTAAGCCTACCTCTCAAATGCTTTAGAAGCCTATCCCTTGGGGGCGGCTAGGTGGCACAGTGAATAGAGCACCCGGCCTACAGTCAGGAGGACCTGAGTTCAAATCCAGCCTCAGACACTTGACACACTTATTTAGCCATGTGACTTTGGGCAAGTCTCCCCAATTGCCCTCCAAAAAGAAAAAAATAAAATAAAATAGAAGCATATCCCTCACCTTGAAAACAAATTCAGGAATTTTCTAAGGTTATTAAATAAATAAATGAGGTAGTTAGGTAGCACAGTGGCTAGAGTGCTGGGCTTGGAGTCAGGAAGACTCATCTTCCCAAGTTCAAATCTGGCCTCAGACACCTACTAGCTATGTGACTCTTGGGCAGTCATTTAGCCTTGTTTGCCTCAGTTTGCTCATCTGTAAAATGAAGGAAGAAATGGAAAACCACTTCAGTATCTTTGTGAAAAAAATCCCAAATGGGGTCAAAGAGAGTCAGACATAACTGAACAACAACAACAATGAACTAAATAAATAAATCTATAGCTCCTAATAGTGCTATTTGGATCTGTTAAAAGATCAGTTAAGCTGTCTCAGACAAGATGAATTTCTGGAATAGGAATAGCTGAGAATTTTGAGCTGTAAAAGGAAATGTTCACTTTGGGATAGAGATACGGATTCACAGATGGAAGGCACCTTAAAGGTTCTTTAATATAATCTTCTTATTTTACAGATAAAAATGCTGAGATCTAAAGAGGGAAAGTGACTTGACAAAGGCCATCTAGGTAATAAGTTAGAGACAAGATTTGAACCTTGGTTCAGTAACTCCTAATCTAACTCCACCGTACAATATTGCAGCCTGCCTAAAGCTCCCAAAAGTACTTCTCTGATAATTAATATCAAGTGAGATGTAAAAGGAGACATATGCTCACCAAAACTGTGTGCCAGTGTGATGGAGAGGATCCAGTGCAGAGTCCAAATCAAAAAGGGATTCCCCACGGTTGGTAAAGTCCTCCAGATGCTCATCATTGTGAATGATATTGTGTCGATGGCATCAGGCCCCAGAACAATGAAGAGCCTCCTAAATGAAGTCCAAAATCTCTCAAAGGAATTTGACTTGATTATTCACATAGGAAAAAAAAAACAAAACAAGTGAATGAACATTCCTATTATCCAGAATATAATATACAGTTGGATTGACAGTTCAGAGAGCTAGTGCATCAAATGCATATGTTTTAAACAAATATAGCAGAGGTATAATGGACCCAGAATTGAATAGGAAAAGGATATCATTGAAAAGCTAGCCATGTGACCTTGGGCAAGTTACTTAACGCCAATTGCCCTCCAAAAAAAGCAAAAAAAAAAAACATGTAAAGGATAGCATCCCACAATAGCTTTGGGAATATGCAGTCTTTAAAAGGTCCCAAGCTTCTCCTGAAAACAAAGACAATTTTTTTAACACCACATTCTTTATATGATGTTGTAAGATTGTAAGTCATGGAGTGGTAAATTCCCTGAAAAAACTAAAGTTTAGGATCACCCAGCTTCTCTCCAAGGGCAGTGAAGAGCTGAATGATCGGTGTAATCAGCAAGCTTAACAGACTTGAAATGGGGGATTATACAGGTGAATCATTATAAACAGTATCATTGGAGAAATGCATAAAGAAAATAAAGAATAGGCTGGTGTCCCAATGAGAGTAAGGGATAACTGATGTTACACTGCTAGTCCACTAGAAACTCTCAGTCTTTTCCATATAAATGGTCATCTGGTCATGCTTCTACCATTTTGTATCTAGAGAATCTACTTTTTTTTAAACTTGTGTAAGACTTTACATTTGTCCCTGTTAGATCTAACCTTATTTGATATTACCTGCTGATTTCATCACTACTCCCATGATGTCAAGGACTGCAAGGAAGGCCCTTATCATGGAGGTGGGGTGGATTGGCTTTGGGAGATAGAAGAGAGGACATAGAAGTACAAAGCATGAACAAGCAGGGGTGGTTTTCAAAGAGTGGCTTTGTAGATAGTTCCCATATTGTTTCCTTCATCGAGCCACCAGAGCACTGAAAGATAATGGATGGAGAGAAATGGGTAGTATCAATTTAAAAGGCTCAGAAAGATAGAAGGGGGGGCGGCTAGGTGGCGCAGTGAATAGAGCGCCGGCCCTGGAATCAGAAGGACCTGAGTTCGGAGCCGGCCTCTGACACTTAATCCATACAAACAAAAAAAACCTAGCCGTGTAACCTTGGGCAAGTTACTTAACCCCAATTGCCCTCAAGGGGCGGCTAGGTGGCGCAGTGAGTAAGAGCGCCGGCCTCGGAGTTTGGATGACCTGAGATCAGATCCGGCCTCAGAAAATGAGCACCCACGCATAAATAATGACTAGCCATGTAACCTTGAGCAAGTTACTTAACCCCAATTGCTTTTAAAAAAAAAAAAAAAAAAAAAAAAAAAGAAAGATAGAAGGACTTCAGCTTTCTCTGCAATTGACTAAAAAAAAACCCCAATAACAACAACTGCCACCACAACAAAATACACTTTCTGGATTAGTCTAAGTGTTCTTATTATATTTCTACTTGATAATGTATTTGGAACACCATGAAATTAAATGTACATATTCATTAAATATATAGCTTTGCTGGGTTTAACTCATTCATAAATGTGATTTTTTTTTAATAAATGACTGAGACCCACATTTTATTTTTATTAAAGTACAGCTATTGTTTGCGGAAGGAAATCCCTGGATAAGCTGGTTTGCAGGACTGCCATTAGTGGACAATTTATAAGAAACATAGCTATTTTGTGCATGATGTCTGCCTAAATTCTGACTCTATTTTATACCAAGGCAGCCCCAATTTTTGATCATTGTGATTCAGGGGCTTGTTTACAAAGAACTTCTGAATCAAAATCGATTTCATTTTGACTCAACTTCATTCTCCCAGACACAGAATCTGTTATTTTACAAATTGACATTAGACCTGTCCCTTAATTCATTGGTGGCAGATGCCTACTGGCTCAGCAATTATTCTGTGATTGTCTACAGATGAACAGGGAAGAAAGATCAGAAGTAGTAAGAAGTTCTGTCATGGATTTTGCCTTTGTGAATCAACTTGGTTGAAGTAATTTCTCTGTCTCTGCCTCTGTCTTTCTGTCTCTGTGTCTGTCCCTATCTGTCTATCTATCTCTCTCCTGAACCTCTCCATGGTGTTATGTTGTTTGCCATTCATCTAGGTTTTAAATCTTAGAAACAGTCGTGACTTCCCTCTTACCCTTCACTCTACCCTGTGCATTCAGTCAGCAGCCAAGTTTTATTAATTCTACTTCTACAACATCTCTTACATCTTCCTCTTCTCTTTACCCGTAGGGCCACCTTCTTGGTGGCAGATAGAGAGACCCCAGAGTCAGGACGACATGGGTTCAAAGGCCTCAGACACTTACTATATATGGCTCTTGGCAAGTCACTTGGCCTCTGTCGCAGTTTCATCATTTCTAAAGTGAAGATAGTAATAGCAACTTCCTCCAGGATTATTGTGAGGATAAAATGTTATAGTATTTCTAAAGTACTTTGAAAACCTTAAAACTCTACATAAATACTAGCTATCATTATCACCATCAATATTGTTATTATTATTATTATTATTATTATTATTAATTAGCCCTAATCACTTTTCGTCAAGACTATTGTCATATATCTGGAGGTGGAATGGCTCTTACCTACTTTCAAATCCAAAACCCTCTTTATACAGATGAGGAAAATTAGGGCCAATGAGATTAAATAACAAGTATCAAAACTACAATTTTAACTCGTAACTTCAAACCTAACACATAATTCCCTCTCATTATTTTGCCTGTTTTCATTATGCTTCTCTTCCCTTGTCTCTCCCATCTATACTCCACATAATGCAAAGACACATCTGATCATGTCCCTCCCCTGGTCAATAGCATTAGGTGCCTATCTGTAGAACAAAGTGATAAAATGCAGACTCTTCACCCCAGCATTTAAGTCCTTTCAGAATCTATATTCTGCTTGCCTGTCTAGGTTTATTTCATAGAATGTATTTTTGTAGATTTAAAATTGGAAGAGAACATAGAAGTTATCTTGTTCAACCCCCACATTTTACATGTGAGGAAATTGAGCATCAGAGAGACGAATTGATTTTCTCAAGGTCACAGTTATTAAGCAGCAGATGTTATTGGAACCCAGGCCTCTAGCTTCAATAGCTGCATTCTTCCAATTGCACCCAAGATGCTTCCATATTACTCTTTATCATGGACTTAATATTCTAGCCAAACTGGGCTACTAGTAGTCCTGTAGTTTTCTTCTGCATTCGTATAACCTCCCCTCCATTCAAAAAAAAGTTAAAATTCAATTCTCAGTTTTCCTGTGTCTACAATTCAGTTCTTCTTTGTCTCTGACTTTAAGAATACTTATCTTTCTTCAAGGCTTAATCCAAATAATGTCTCACCAATAACAGCCTTCTTTCCTGATCCCCCAAACTGTTAGTATATTCCCCTTCAAACTAATTTATCTTTAATTATATTGACACATTTTTCAACCATTTCTTCATTAGTATATAAAATTTTGAGGGCAGGTATAGTTTCCTTTTTATGTCTTTGTCTTCTCATTGCCTAGCATGGTGCCTTGTCACAGTAGGGGGTTAATAAAAATTATTAAATTGAAATGATTTATCTGTAGGGCCTCCCCTTTCCCTTGTCAGTGTCCCGTCTAAAAATTTTGAGTTTTTGAAATAGCCTATTTTTCCCCCAAATGCTTTAACTTTATTAATTATTAATTAATTAATTATTAATCATTAACTGGTTTACATCATTTCTGTCAGATTTTGAGTTACAAATGTTTCCCTGTTTTCCTCTTACCCACCACCCCAAAATATCTGTCCCACCGGATATCCCTTCCTCCAATCTTCTCTCTCCCATATCTTCTCCCATACCCCCTTTGACTTTTCCAGTAGGGCAGAGTGGATCTCTATGCCCCAATGCCTGAATATCCTATTTCCCAATTACATGTAAAATATTACTAATAATAGTATTTGTATATTTTTAAACATTTGAATTTAAAACTGAATTCCAGATTCATTACCTTCCTCCCTTGTTACCCACCCTTACTGGGGAGATAAGCAATTCAGTATATATTGTACATGTGTAGCTATGAAAAACATTACCACAGTAGATATATTGTGAAAGACTGACTATATTTCCCTCCTTCCTATCTCACCTCCCACTTGGTCTATTCCCTACTTTGATCCTGTCTCTTTTCAAAAGTGGGTGCTTCCAACTTCCCTCCTCCCCAGCTTGCCCTCCCCCTCTCATCCCCTTCCCCCCTACTCTCCTGTAGGGTAAGATACCCTGTTTAGTATGTATGTCATTCTCTCCCTGAGCCAGATTCAATGAGAATAAGGTTTTGTGTTTTTGCCTTCCTGTTCTTCCCCTCCATTGCAACCATTTTCCCTTGCCTCTTCTGTATGAGATAGTTTACTCCATTCTGTCTCTCCTCATCTCCTCCCACCATATTCCTCTCTCACCTCTCAGTTTCACCCTTTAAGCATCATCCATTCCTATTAAAATGGTCCTGTGCCCTCTATCTATGTATACCTGTAAACATATATACACAATTCACATATGTATTCATATGCGCATATACCCTTCTTCAACTATTTTCATACTGAGAAGTTTCATCAGTTACAATCATTGTTTTTCCATGTAGGAATGCAAATAGTTCAACTTTAATAAGTTCCTTATGATTTCTTTTCCGTGTTTACCTTCTCATGCTTCCCTTGCTTCTTGTATCTGAATGTCAAATTTTCTATTCAACTCTGGTTTTCTCTTCAAGAACACTTGAAAGTCCTCTATTCCACTGAATGACCATATTTTCCCCTGAAACATGATACTCAGTTTTGCTGGGTAGGTGATTCTTGGTTTTAATCCCAGCTCCTTTGACCTCTGGAATATCATATTCCATGCCCTTCAATCCCTCAGTATAGAAGCTGCCAGATCCTGTGTTATCCTGATTGTGTTTCCACAATATTCAAATTGTTTCTTCCTGGCTGCTTGTAATAACCTCTCCTTGATCTGGGGATTCTGGAACCTGGCTATCATATTCCTGGGAGTTTTCTTTTTGGGATCTTTTTCAGGAGGTGATTGGTGGATTCTTTCAACATCTATTTTGCCCTCTGATTCTAAAACATCAGAGCGATTTTCCTTGAGAATTTCTTGGAGGATAATTTCTAAGTTCTTTCTTTGATCATGGCTTTCAGGTAGTACAATAAGTTTTAAATTATCTCTCCTGGATCTATTTTCCAGGTCAGTGGTTTTTCCCATGAGATATTTCACATTGCCTTCTATTATTTCATTTGTTTGGATCTGTTTAACAGCATCTTGATTTCTCATAAAGTCACTAGCTTCCATTTGCTTCAGTCTAAATCTGAAGGAATGATTCTCCTCAAAGAGCTTTTGAATTTTTTTTTTCCATCTGGCAAATTGGGGTTTTTAAGGTATTCTTCTCCTCATTGCCATTTTGATTCTCTTTTCCCACTTGAGTTAGTCTATTTTTTAAGGTGTTATTTTCCTCAGTCAGGCTGTTGACTCTCATTTCATATTTTTCTTGCATCTTTCTCATTTCTCTCCCCAATTTTTCCTTCACTTGTCTTATTTGCTTCTTAATGTCCTCTATAGTCTGTAACCAGCTCATATCTTTCTTGGAAGCTTTTGGTGGAAGAGTTCTGACTTCACTGTCTTCCTCTTGTTCTGTGCTTTGATTTTTTTTTTTGTTGCCAAAGTAGGATTTTAAAGTTGGGGTACTCTGTTTACTTTGCTTCCTTTGCCTACTCATGTCGCCACTCAGTCACTTGACCCCTGGGCTTTTTTTTTTTTTTTTTGGAGGGCAGTTGGGGTTAAGTAACTTGCCCAGGATCACATGGCTAGGTTTTTCTTTGTGTGTGCGATAAGTGTCTGAGGCCAGATCAGAACTCAGGTCCTTCTGACTCCAGGGCCGATGCTCTACTCACTGCGCCACCTAGCCACCCCAACCCCTGGGCTTTTTGCCACAGTAGGACTCTTCCACCAGCCAGGGGTGCTTCTGTCCCAAATGCTAGGGTTTTCTCAGCTGCCGGAGGTATTACTTGGGTTCCCTCTATGAAGCCTCCAAATGCTCTGGCAAGCTGGTTACACATCCCAGGACCTCCACCCCAGACTGCAATCCAGATCCAAGCAGGTTAAAGCAAGAGTGATTACCCCCCAGACTCTTTTCTTTGTCCCCCTACAGTCTGTAGGCCAGGAGCTAAAGCTACAATGTGTTGCTGGCTGCGCCTAAGTGTCTCAGAGGCTTCTTGCCCTGGGGGCAAAAGCCGATGCGCTCTTCCCACTACTGTTCCCAAAGTCCACAGTGCACTGACCTCTCACTTTGTCCTTAGCATCTATGTGTTGATAATTCTGGAAAAGCCACAGCTGCTGGTGTTCTGGAGTCCCTCCAGTTGGGTGCTGGTCCAGCCCACCCTGGGGCTAAAACCTCTGGCTCATGCAGAGGTTCAGCTCTGGGTTCAGCTTCCAGAGCACTGTGCTGGCCACTCCCTGCTGGGCTGTCCTCAGCAGGAGGTTACTTTCTCTGTGTCATTTTGTGGATTCTGTAGCCCCAGAGTTTGTTCAGAGTCCCCTTTTACATGGATTGGGGAAGTGGGGAGCTGGAGCTGCTTGGAAGGCCTGTTTCTACTCTGCCGTCTTGGCTCTGCTCCCCAAAATAGCCTAAGTTTTTATTTGGTAGCATGGGGGTAGACCAGTTATTTCAACTTTGGTTCCTGACCATTTCTGGACTCACTATTGATCGATAGTGCAGTCGTTCTAGACAAAACAAAGATCTAGTCTCATAAATTTATCTAAGCTCCTGTGAATTTCCTCCTTCTTTCTTTGCTTTTTCTTCCTCTCTCTCTTTCTCTTTCTTCCTTTCTCTTCTTAAAACTAAGAATCACCAGGAAAAGAAGATAAGAGATTTCTTCTCTGAATAGTGACTCATCCCAAACAGGTGGGCTAGGGAGCAGGAGATTGAATGGTGGGCGGACCGTAGAGGATCCTCAATACCAACATAGATGTAAGTTAGTTTCACAAAACTCTGAATAGGAGAAAAATTAACTTGCGGAAGAGATAGATGTGTTCTTGATGAGAGAAAGGAATCACTTCATTCTGACTCATAATTTTCTTTATGCTTAGCATTTCAGCTATAAAAAGGTCCTTCCTTAGTTCTTATTGTTGGTACTTTGTATTCCCAAAATCTTACTCTGATGTTTCATCATTGTGTGAAAGTGTCACTGAGATCTTGAAGACTCTGCCAGCAGAACACATGCTCTGGAAGGTTCTTTGAGTCTGAAAATAGCTTAAAGGATGACCCAGTGAAAATCTTTGTGTGTCATGTTATCAGTTCATCAGCCAGTGTTCATTAAAAGCACTTGCTATGTACTAGAGATACAAATACGAAGAATTTAGCAAGTGAAGCTCTCTCTAGCCACAATGAGCTTATATGCTAGTAGTATGCTATAATATACCATAATGAGAAATATACACATATATTCTGTATACATGTGCATATTATATGTATGTATCCATATATACATGTGCAGGTACATAATTAATGTACATATATACATGCATGTTGTTGCTGTTATTCAGTTATTTCAATCTTGTCTGACTCTTTGTGACTCCATTTGGAGTTTTTTGGCAAAGATATTAGCATGAATTGTCATTTCCTTCTCCAGTTTATTTTACAGATGAGAAAATTGAAGCAAACAGGGTTAAATGACTTGCCAAGGGTCACAAAACTGGTAAGTGTCTGAAGCCAGATTTGAACTCATAAAAATGACTCTTCCTAACTCCAGGCCTGGCACTATCTGCCTAATTTCTCCATACAAATATGTATATACAGACATATGAACAGTTCCTACTCATAAGGCTAATGGGAGATATAATAAATACATATATAGTACATGTATAAGTGTGTGTATGTATATATATATATATGCATATATAAGTACACATATATTATATATCACAAACATCAAGTGAATGCAAATATACACAGCATCATTAAGTATAAAGCAGATAAGAGATAAGACCCTAGAAGTTGAGGGAAATTAGGGAAGATTTTTTTGGTAGAAGATGGTACCTGGGCTATCTATTAAAGAAAGAGAGAATATAACATTCTTAAGAGACAGGAGATTGAATTATGTCACCATGGATCAACTCCATCGATATAGGCTAACTCTGTAGGACATATCATCATCACTTATCTGACTTACTCTATTTGAGAATTCTGTGTGAGAATTGACTGAAAATTAATATGCCTTTATCCTGGCAGTGGGGGGCATACCATGTAGATTCTTTCCCAGAACATTAGCATCCAGGACCACATAGAGCAAATGCTAAGGGATGTAGAAAGAAATGGCAGACCACTTCAGCCAAGCGACCAAAAGATTTACCTGACTGTTCACCTCCAACACTTTTGCATGCATACTGATATGTAAATGTCACAGTTATGAGCCAGCTTAGTAATCATACACTAGTGCTGTTTTTGTTCACTTGGTTTCACTGCTTCTAGTCTCCTCTTTATAATCTCTCCTTCCCATAGCTGCCAAGTTGATGCTGCAAAAGCATGACTCTAGCCATGTCACTACCATATTCTTTTACATCTGACCCTTCTCTCCTCTTATCCAGTCATCTTTGTTCAGGGAGTCATCTTCTCTGGCCTAGACTATTATAATGTCCTCCTAACTGGTTTCCCTGTCTCAAGTCTTTCCCTACTCCATTCTATTTTCCCTATTGCTACAGGTTATTTCCATTAAGCTCAGTAATCATATTATTGCTCTTATCAACAAATGTCTATATTTCATATGCATATCCTCCTTACCTTTGTCCCATAGAATCCCATCAAAGCTCACAGCATGTTCTACCTCTTCTCGGAGGCCTTTACTCCCCACAGTTTCCCAGCTTTCTCCCCCTGAATTGATGTCTCAGTGCAAGTGCTATTTCTCTCCAGGAGGTTGCAAAGTCCTTGAGGCCAGGGATTACATCAGCTTTGACTTTGTATCTCCAAGATTTTACTCTGAACTTTACACTTCATTCTTGTCTGTCAAATTGAACTGAATAGTAGCAGGGATGTTGAAAATTTCTCTTGCCTGACTCAGATGAGGATGGAAATATTTTCACTTATATGGCCCAAGTTGTGTTCATCCACAGAAATGTCCATTGCTCATTGTATATATGCTTTCTAAGGATCAGTCTAGATAAGTACTATTAGCCACCAGCTGAGGAATCTCCTAAGTAACAGCAATATAGAAAAAGTACTGGCTAGGTCATAAGGAATTACAATTGACTTCAATAGAGAAAATATCCACTGAAATGAATGAATGAATGAATGAATGAATGAATGAATGAATGAATGAAAAAAAATTTATTAAGTGCTGATTATGTTCCAACCACTATGCTAAATGCAAGGGATACAAATATGAGCAATTAAGACAGGTTACTGTCTTTAAGGAACTTGCATTCTAATAGGAGAAGAAAGTCCATAATGGGGACTTAAAATGGGGGTATAGCTGGTAGCATGTTTTGGAAATAGGGAGTGATTGTGGAGGCCTGAATTCTGACAAGATAAAGTGACATTTCACTAATCAGAGTCTAGTGTCCCAGGTGAAGAATCTAGGTTCAGGTGGAAGGGGGATGAGGAAGATGGCTGAAGTGTAGGTTCAGTGGTCTAGAAATAGTGAGGGTTTAATAAAGAAGCCTAGAATTGGGCAAGACAAGGTGACTCTCCTTAATCAGAACTAGGATGGTAAGGGCACAGTCCTGGAAGCAAAATCAACAGAACTTTAAATAGTGGAGCAAACATTCAAAGATAGCTTTTTAAAAACCATAATAGCTTTATTTTTTTTGGGCAAATATTTATATTTCAAGAGTTGCAATGGAAATATGTAGACAGAAGTGGCTAAACTTTCCTACCCGCTTAACAGAGTTAGTTCATTCTGACACACTTAGAGGGTATGAATCCTGAGCAGGAAATCTTGTAGAGGTAGCATTGTCAAATATCAATATTCAGTCAGTTTACAAATTTGATTCAAATAGGAATGACCCCTTGTAATGCCAATCAAAGGCAACTTCCAAGGTTCAGAATACCAACATAGTAGCTCTCCATTTTATTCAGGGACAAATTAAGGCAAAACATTCACAGAATAGAGAAAATCAAAATATAGTATCCACCAAGTGTGATTCAACAATTTCTAAGTACTACTCCACCCCTGGGCAGTATATTCATTTAGTCAGTCACAAAGTCTCTCTTCTCAAATGGAGATTAAGATTAGTTTCCAATCATAAACAACGTATGTTCATTTGGTCAGTCACAGAGCACAAAATAAGTCAAGTTTCCCACCCCTGGATCACAATTGAATTACAATTATCATCAGTTATCACCAAGCACCTTCTCAAAAGGGGCAGTGGAGAGTACAAAGGCCATCTACTACTGAGTTAAAGCAAGATTAAGATATCATCACAGCATTTAATACCCAAAGAGAGTTCTTTTCTTCATCTTGACCCAAGGCAAGTTCTCAACAATCTCTGTTCCCAGGGAAACAAAGCTTAAGGAGGCCACAAGATACATTGCCAGTGTCCTCATCAATTCACTCTCTGCTTTCAGAACAGTCTCAGGACCCCTGAAAAAATCAGCAAGACCCTCTTCCAGGATTTCTGTAAGCATACAACAAGAAAATGCTTCTTCAGGGCTTCTGAACCAACAGCAAGGTTCCAGGACCTCTGCAACAACAGCACTGGCCTTCACCGGTGGATGAATCTGGCAAAACAGCATCAAAACAAACATATAAAATACTGGCATCACAGCCATGTCTCCTTAGGCCTTGGCAGCTCCAGGTGGCAGTTCTCAAAAGTCTTGGGCAGCTTGAACTGGCCCTCAGCAATCCTCCGTGATGCTGCTCCCAAAAGTTCTTCTGGCCTCTTTCTGCTTGGACCTTCTCTCTTCTTGTGCCTCTCTAAATCCATGGCACCAGTTCCTCCCAGTTCAGCCCCCTCTTTTCATGTCAACAAGTCCGTCCCACAAGTGGGATTCACAAGCTCTGGGTTTCAACACTCAACCAGAAAACCAAGCTAATACAGGGTCATCTTTAAATTCCATTACTATTACACCCCTTACCTGAATCTGGACAAAAGACAGACTCAGAAGAAAGGACTAATGCCAAATGACAGTTAAATCCAAAGGTGGTTTCCCTGTTAAGCTGTGATTCTGGGAATTTTTGTGATTTCTACCTTAATTAGGCAACAGCAACAAAAATCTACTCCTATATGGCAAGTTACTTTTAATTTCTTTTAGACCTACAGTTACAAATCTACCAGGCAAAAGAAGAATTTTACTTCCATTAATAGTTTCTGTGTAACAGAAAAAGCTTATTTTGAGTGCTTAAAAAAAACTATTAGTTTTTTATTTCTTCAACTTTATTTGAGGGAAATGCTACTTACAGATTCAACCAGTTTTTTTTAACTATGACTTATTAAAAGAAAAGCATCTTTAGTCTCAGGCTAAAGCAATATTTTCATTTTAAAATGCTGCTGTTATTCTGTACTATCTAATGTTGCATTATACTGAGTTCAAACAAAGCAAAGGAAAAGTAGCTAAATAATTACGGATATTAATAGGTCTGAAGACATTATTTTCTTCTTAATATATTGATCTTATGCTTTTCTGTCTACTACAGACCTTTCTTATTGCCCATGAGGAGTTGTACACAAAGTTACCCTAAATAATGTTTGTCATTGTTTGTGACTGCTTCAAAAGAGGTCCAGCTCCCTTTGTACCTTGATGCTAGAACTGAAAATAATAGAATCATTTTGGATGGTATTTCAGCAGTGTAGAGCAAGTCACACAAATAGTTGCTGGGAGATAGCAAAAGAGGTTTTTAGAGGGGTTTTTTGGACAAAAAAAGCAGAAACAAAAAAATAGCAATAAAATAGCAGAATTTTGCTGCTGATATATGTGTTCTTGCCTTAAAGCACTTTACTTTGGACTAATTGGGTCTTCTGACTGACTATAGGAGAGAAAAGAAAACCTAAATGTCTTTGAGGACTTGGGAGCTGTGATTTTGAGTGACTTCAGACTCCTAAAGTGCCTTGAAATTTGTTTTATTGTTCTGGGAGATAAATCAATGAGGAACGAGAGTATAACTAAAATCTACTTATATATCATATACACATATCTTAATATACATATAACAAAACCCATTTTCAAAATATAGAGTTATAAAATAATGATTGTTTTTATTATTTAAAATTAAGGCAGTTGTTGTTATTGTTCATCCTTCTTTTTCAAAGAGGACCATTAACATTTCTGGGTGATGTCTTAATTTGTCCACAAATTAGATTTAAGTATAGCAGACTTGCATAAAGTCATCACCCTCATTCCCTCTTCCTGTGTCTTTGAAGAATAGGGACAACACAAAATTCAGGATGACTGGTGATGGCTTAGGATGCAGTGGATGAACTTGGTGTCTTTGATGTCTGGTCAAACTCTAAGCATTCCATAGTGCCTATTTCAGTCATCTTCATGGCCATTGGAACAAATTGTTCTCATCTGTCTGTTCAGCAGGGGGATGTCTTTGACCTAACTCACTGGTGGGTTTGAGGCCTGTCAAGGCAATGTGGTACAGAGGAAAGTATATTGCATTATAGAATTGGAGGACCTCGTTTTAAACTCCACCTCTAACTCTTACTCTCTGACCTTAGGCAAGGCAAGATAACTTCTCTCAACACCATTATTCCCCCTTTATAAAAAATGAGCCTGGGAAGTGATGTTCTGTCTTCTAGAACTAACCTCTGTCTACCTTGCAACTTTATGGCTACAAAACTTTGAATGGTCCTCATGCCAAAGGAAGACAGTTAGTGGAATTGCATGTGTTAAACATCTAGCTTTAAGAGCCAAATTAAGCTTACAGTTTCCATTTGAAATAATATTGTTGGTCATTGACACTTCACCTGGACAATTATGCTTGGTCTTTCCTTCACCTCTTGACTGATACGGATGTCCCATTTAGAACAAAGCCTCTGGATGTTTAAGAATTCGTTAAAGACAGTTTGTGTGTGCTGAAAAGTGATTCATCAACAAATTTGCAATTAAAAAAAATTGTGAGCCAGAGGTGAAAAATTGAGTCCCAAAGCCGAAGTGAATAACAGATTATAACTATCTAACACTGTAGAATGGTCTGAATTGCTATCACTTTTTAATAACTTTCTTTTCCTTACCTTTTGTCTTTTTTCTGTATTCTTTTTATTCATCCCTCAATAATACATAATGACAAGAAATCAAAATGTATTTTTATAAATTTTTCATAGACTCTCAGATTTGGCAGGGACCTCAGAGTCACCTAGTCTGACCATTACCTGACCAAGGAAATCTTGGTCCAAATAACATTTAGTCTCTGTTTGTTGAAAGTGAGAGTGAGCTTTCCTTTTCCCCCAAGATGGCACTGAAGGCAAAGAAGAAAGCTGTTTTACCCCCCAAGACAGAAGCCAAGTTCAAGGCTTTGAACACCAAGAAGGCAGTGCTAAAGGGTTTCCATAGCCACAAAAAGAAGATCTGAACATACCCCACCTTCCGGAGGCTCAAGACACTGAGGCTTCGAAGACAGCCCAAATACCCTCAGAAGAGTGCCCCTCAGCAGAACAAGCTCAATCACTATGCCATCATTAAGTTTCCTTTGACCACTGAGTCTGCTATGAAGAAGATTGAGGACAACAACACCCTACTCTTCATTGTGGACGTCAAGGCCAACAAGCATCAGATCAAACAGGCTGTAAAGAAATTTATGACATCGATGTGGCCAAGGTCAACACACTGATCTGGCCTGATGGAGAGAAAAAGTCATATGTCCATCTTGCTCCAGACTACGATGCTTTAGATGTTGCCAACAAAATTGGAATCATCTAACTTACTGTGTCCAGCTGTATCCTATTCCACCTACAATAAAAAGTTTTCCAGAAAAAAAAAAAGTGAGAGTGAACCCAAAGGCCCTGAGGCAGACCATTCTGCTTTTGGACACTTCTAGTTATTAAAAATGTTTTTTTTTAATATATAAAATTCTAATCCTGGTTTTCTACTTCCATTTACTGCTCTGAGTTTTGTTCTATAGGTCTAAATAGATACAGTTAACTTTCTGCATGACAGCTCTTCAAATACTTAATTCTCTCACTGTCTTTGTGACATCCCTCAGATTTTCAGTGTCCTTCCTAATATTTGGTACCCAGAACTGAAAAAGGCATCCTTGGTGTAACATGACTAATGGCATGGTGGAGAAGTGTCAGGAAAACTCATCTTTGTGAATTCAAATCCATCCTCAGACACTTATAAGCTGTGTGACCCCAGGCAAGTCACTTAACACTGTTTGCCTCAGTTTCCTCATCTGGAAAATTATCTGGAGAAGGAAATGGCAAAGCACTCTCTATCTTTGCCAGGAAAACCCTAAATGGCGTCACAGAGTCAGAAACGAGTCAACAACAGCACAATGTACTGTAATATACCTCTCTCTTTCTACATCTTTCAGTGAAGAACTCTGGCTGTCATATTAGGGAAAGTCACCATACATGTTGATACTCCCTCAAATACCCTACTCCTCTCATTTTCTCAATCTCCTAAATTTCCATGACATACTCTGCTATTCCATCTCATCTAGAAGAATAATCCTAATCAATGTACACAAGTATTATATGTCTATGGTCAAGAACTTTGAAATTCCATTATCCAAAGATAAACCTCCTGTAATTTTATCTCTCCCTGTGCCTTAATCCTCCTGAACTTACTCTTCATTCTCAGTGTTACTTGAAATCACTGCCTCCATCAGGACTTTTCCTTTGGAGACACTCTCCTTTCCTTATCTTGATCTCTTTGTAAACTATTTGGACACTACACTATATTCTGGAATCTTTTGTTCTCTTGTCATAGTTATGTTTACAGTTTATCAAATCCCAGTCCTAACATTCTCACCATCTGCCATGTGCTGTTACATGCACACTGCTGAACAGAGCTAAGTTAAGGTCCACTATAAATTTATATAATCTAATCTCAGCTGGGCCCTCTCTACATCAAGGCAATTCTTGTCATCCTCCCTAATTGATTCTCCATAATGATTATTTCAAATATCTTTTTTCTTCAAGACTCCCACAATAGTTCCTCCCCACCTCCTCTCTGAGAGGTTAGCTTTGCCTAGCAGTGAATCAACTTGACAGTCAAGACTACTGGGTTCTTCAAGCAAGGGAATGCCTCGTCCATTATCTATACCCAGAAGTGAACTTGGTAGGGAAAATGTTTTGCAGCAATCACTTTAAGTTTGAGTCTGCTTTCCCCCGGGACTAAGGCAGAGAGTGTGTTCCTTTTTTTTAGATGGTGTACATTTGTTCTTGCTCTGCCTTGTCAGTAAATATCTCTTTTGTACAAGCTTGTTGCTGTTCAGTTGTTCAGGTCATATCCAGTTCCTCATGACACCATTTTTTTTGTTTTGTTTTGGTAAAGATGCATGGATTAGTTTGCCATTTCCTTCTCGAACTAATTTTACAGATGAGGAAACTGAGACAAAATTAAGTGACTTGCCCAGGGTCATGCAGCTAGTAAATATCTAAAGCCTGATCTGAACCCAGGTCTTCCTAACTCCAGGCCTGGTACTCTATCCACTGTCTCACCTAGCTACATTTTATTTTGGCATTGGCATCGATTAGTTAAATTATATTGGAGACATTAATTTTTAATTGATATTGCAGAACATATTGTATAGGGAATGAAGCTACCCCATAATACCCAAGAATTACACCTAGAAACATGAGGAGAGATGGAGCCAATTAAAATCTGGGTATCTATCCTGCCAGTGTAAGTTAGGGTTGAGAAAATTGGTCCAGAACCTATGAATATATGTGTATTATGTATATATTTGTGTGGGGCAGGTGGGTGGTATAGTGGATAGAGTGCTGGGCCTGAAGTTAGGAACACCTGATTTCACATCCAGCCCTACTAGCTGTGTGACCCTAGGCATGTGACTTAATACTCTCTGCAGTCAGTTTTCTCCTTTGTAAAATGAGCTGGAGAAGGAAAAGGCAAACCATTTCACTGCCCTTGCCAATACCCAAATAGGGTCACCAAGAGTCAGATATGACTGAAATGACTGAACAATAAATCATATTTCCATATGTACATAGTATAATCCCTATACTTTTATAAGCTCCTTGAGGTCAGGCACTACACTTTGGTCTTTTTTTTTAATCCTCAGTGCTTAGTAAGATGTTGGACACTTAGAAGGTGCTTAACAAAAGCTTGAGGATTGATTGAGAGAATAAAATTTAACTTTTTAAAAAATTTGCCATCTAAAAAGTTATTGACTAAATGAATTTGGAGACTACAACGCTTTTCAGATCATTTTCATAGCACTGTTATCTTAATCAGGACCCCTTTATCCTAAACTTGCATAGTTTACTTAAACAAATAAAAACAAACAACACCTGCAGAACATCTTTATCTCCATTAAATGTCATCTTGTTTAATACGTTCCAATATTCTAGTCTGTTGAAATAGTTTTCAATCCTGAATCATTCAACATGTTAGCTATTCTGCCCCATTTCTAGTCATCTGCAAATTTGACAAGCATGTCTTTGATGACTTCATGAAAAACATTGAAAAAATTGAACAGCTTCTGTCTAAGGGCAACTACTGAGATCATTCAGCTAGAAACCCTTGTTCAAGCTGATATTGAATACTCTTTGGCTATGGTTTTTTATCCAGTTCATAATTCTTTCATATTTATAATCATCTAGACCAATGATGTCAAACTCAAATAGAAAAGAAAATTACTTAACTTACCTAAGAGTCCCTGCATGCTGCCTATTAACTTAGAAAACCATGTATTAACATTACTTATACTCTATTGTATTTTTATTCATTATTTCCCAATTACATTTTAATCTGGTTTGGGCAGCACTTGGGAGCTGGGGTTGGTAGACCTCATATTTAACACATCTGATCTAGGTCATACCACTCTATTTTAGCCATAAAGAAGCATATGAAACTGAATTTGGTGTGTATGTATGAATTCTAATATATTGTATCTGTGTACTTTCCCTGATCTACCAGCTGGGTTATTCTGCCTTAAAATGGAATGAGTTAGTCTATCATGATCTCTTCTTGATGGAGACAGACTGGCTTGTAGTCATTACATTATGCCTTTTTTCATAATTTTTATATTTTTTAATTTTTAATTTAATATTTTATTTTCTCCAATAACATGTTAAAACAATTTTTAACATTTTTAAAAGTTTTGAGTTCCAAAATCCTATCCCTCCCTACTTCCCTCCTGTGCTTCCTCCCTGAGACAGTAAACAATCTGATAGAGCTTATATATATGCAGTCACATAAAACATTTCCATATTAGTCATTTTGTAGTGAAAAACAACATGCTTCTGTCTGTGCTTCAGTCAATATCAGTTATTTCTCTGGAGGTCGATAGTGTACTTCGTCATTAGTCCTTTGGCACTGTCAGATCATTGCATTGCTGAGAATAGTTGTTATTCACAGTTCTTCATCGTACAATATTGCTGTTACTGTTACATTCTGGTTCTGCCCTCTTCACTTTACAGCAGTTCGTGTAATTCCAGGTTTTTCTGAAATCATCCTGCTTGTCATTTCTTAGAGCACAGTAACATTCCGTCACAATCATAAATATAGTTGTAATGATAATCTCCCTTCCAATTCCTTCCAAAAGTTCAATGCTTTTATCATCTATGGATGGAGATTACAATAGTACCTATGTTTTAGGATTGTTGTGAAGACAAAATGATATCAAGAATTAGAACTCTATATAATTGTTGGCTATTATTTTTAATGGTTCATCTGATTTATTGCCTCTATTGAATATAGTCATTCATGAAACTTTGTGTCATGTAGCATACCTTTATCTTGAATTTAGTTTCCCATGAACTATGTGACCTCTATTCTTCCTTCATTGTATCTGCTCCCTCTGTGAAACTAGACTTGGCAGGTGGAGAGATCTGTTTGTTGTATTTATAAAAAAAAAAGTTTCATGTTTCTTCTGCTTAATTTTAAAAGGAGATAATTTTAATCTTTTAAAAGTAAATTTAGTTGCTTTTTTCTTTTTCCAAATGCTTCTAACTTCTGATTTACATCATTCATTTCCGTCAGATTTTGAGTTAGAATTTTTTCCCCATTTTTCCCCTACCCACCACCCCAGAATAGCAGTCATACAGGATATCCCCTCATCCAATCTGCTCTCTCCCATCTCTTGTCCCATACCCCCTTCAACTTTTCCAGTATGGCGAAGTGAATCCTCGAGCCCCATTGCCTGCACATCTTATCTCCCAATTATATGCAAAATGACATTAATCATAGTGTTTATATATTTTAAAAAAAATTGATTTTAAAAGGAAGATAAGCAACTCAGTATATGCTGTACATGTGTAGCTATGCAAAACATTACCATAGTAGATATATTGTAAAAGACTAACTATAGGCGGAGCCAAGATGGTGGAAAGGAAGCAGTAACCTCGCTGAGCTCCTCGATCACTAAGTCTCAAAGGGTGAATCTGAGTAGATTCCGGAGTGATGGAGCCCACTGGAAGACAGAGCTTGGCAGAGTCCAGCCCAGGAGGTTGCCCAGTGTGCCCAGACAGGACGAGCACAGAGCGTGTGGGGTCTACACAGCTCAGACCTAAGAGCAGACAAGCAGACTACACCAGAGAGAGCAAAAGCCCCAGCCTGCAGACTTACCAAGGACGAATCACAGTCATCTCGCAGAGGGAAAGGATCATTGGAGCCAGGTAGGAGAGTCGGGACCCCAGTGGAGAGAGTGGCTTCTCAGGCTGCATTTGGCCCCCAGCCTGGAAGTTTAGAAACTGCCTGCCTGTATAATACAGGGGCTGGAATGGCAAAGTAAATTCTAGCTGCTCTGATCCTCCCATCCCTCCTTCATGAAGCAGAAAACCCAAAGATAAATCTCCCACCCAGATTGAAATCCCAAGTTAATGGAAATAGCCTCAGGCTTGAGAGTCTCCAAAAAGGGGTGTAACTGAGACAGCCATGAGTCTGAAGAGAAGAGAGGGAGGGGTCGCAACAAGCCCCACCTCACCTCACTAACAAAAGCCTACTTATAGCCCAGGGGTATAGAGGCAGAAATCTGAAGAGGTCTGACTCACCCCCACCTATACATCTACATTCCTCACTGATTTCCCTGACTTAGCCATAAACTAGCCACCCAGAGGTATTCAAAGTCAAGGATCAGGCCCTAAACTCATAGCCTGAGAAACTAAGAAACAGGAAGTCACAATGGGAAGGAAGGAAGCTGAAAAGGAGAAGGGGAAGGCAAGAAAGTCTATTAGAGCCTACTATGTAGGGGAAGAACAACTAAATACACAAGACAATATAGACTCTCTACCCACACCTGAGACCACAGAAGGAAACATGATCTGGTCTCAAGCCCAAATAACATCCCTGGAGGAGATAAAGAAAAATTTTAAAGACCAAATCAGGGAAGTAGTGAACACCTTGGAAAAAAGTCTCAGTGAAGAAAACAAATCCTTAAAAAGTAAAATTAGTGAAGTAATTGAAGAAAATACCTCCCTAAAAAAGGAACTTCAAAAACTAACTGAAGACCGTAATTCCCTAAAAATTAGATGCAATAAAACTGAAACTCAGAACTCTATGATGCAGCAGGAGGCAATCAAAAGACTGACTATATTTCCCTCCTTCCCATCCCACCTTCCACCTGGTCCACTCCCCACCTTGATCCTGTCCCTTTTCAAAAGTGAGTGCTTCCAACATCCCTCCCCCCCAGCATGCCCTTCCCTTCACCAACTTCCCCCATCCCCCTACCCCCCACACTACTGTAGGGTGGGACACCCTATTTAGTATGTATGTCATTCTCTCCCTGGTCCAAATTCAATGAGAATAAGGTTTTGCCTTTTTGCCTTCCTGTTCCTCCCCTCCCCTGCAACCTCCTTCCCCTGCCTCCTCTACAGGAGACAGTTAACCCCATTGTCTCTCCCCATTCCCCCTCAGCACATTACTCTCTCACCTCTTAACCTCACCTTTTAAGAATCATCCCTTCCTATTAAATTTGACCTGTGTCCTCTATCTATGTATACCTGAAAACATATATACACAATTCACATATGTATTCATATGCTCACATACCCTTCTTCAACTATTTTCATACTGAGAAAAGTTTCATCAGTCACTGTTATTGTTTTTCCCTGTAGGAATGTAAATAGTTCAACTGTGATAAGTCCATAGTGATTTCTTTTCCCTGTTTACCTTCTCAAGCATCTCTTGCTTCTTGTATCTGAATGTCAAATTTTCAACTCTGGTTTTTTCCTCAAGAATGCTTGACAGTCCTCTATTCCACGGAATGACCAAAATTTCCCCTGTATACTCAGTTTTGCTGGGTAGGTGATTCTTTGTTTTAATCCCAGCTCCTTTGACCTCTGGAATATCATATTCCATGCCCTTCAATCCCTCAGTGTAGAAGCTGCCAGATCCTATGTTATCCTGATTGTGTTTCCACAATATTCAAATTGTTTCTTCCTGGCTGCTTGTAATATTTTCTCCTTGATCTGGGGATTCTGGAACCTGGCTACAATATTCCTAGGAGTTTTCTTTTTGGGATCTTTTTCAGGAGGTGATCTGCAGATTCTTTCAAGCTCTATTTTGCCCTCTGATTCTAAAACATCAGGGCAATTTTCCTTGAGAATTTCTTGAAGGATGGTTTCTAGATTCTTTCTTTGATCATGGTTTTCAGGTAGTCCAGTAATTTTCAGATTGTCTCTCCTGTATCTATTTTCCAGGTCAGTGGTTTTTCCCATGAGATATTTCACATTGCCTTCTATTCTTTCATTTCTTTGGATCTGCTTAATAGCATCTTGATTTCTCATAAATTCACTAGCTTCCATTTGCTCCAGTCTAATTCTGAAGGTATGATTCTCCTCAAAGAGCTTTTGAGATTGTTTTTTTCCATCTGGCAAATTCGACTTTTTAAGGCATTGTTCTCCTCATTGCCTTTTTGAGCCTCTTTAGCCATTTGAGTTAGTCTATTTTTT
Source organism: Gymnobelideus leadbeateri (assembly GCA_011680675.1). Lineage (NCBI taxonomy): Eukaryota > Metazoa > Chordata > Mammalia > Diprotodontia > Petauridae > Gymnobelideus > Gymnobelideus leadbeateri. The sequence continues at coordinate 186,568 of WOXC01012407.1, read as the reverse complement.
AAGGTGTTATTTTCCTCAGTCAGGCTGTTGACTCTCATTTTATACTTTCCTTGCATCTTTCTCATTTCTCTTCCCAATTTTTCCCCCACTTCTCTTATCTGCTTCTTAAGGTCTTCTATGGCCTGTAACCAGCTTGTATTTTCATTTGGGGATTTTGGTACAGGATTTCTGACCTCACAGTCCTCCTCCTATTCCATGCTTTTATCCTCTTTGCCCCCAAAATAAGAGTCTAATGTTGCATTTTTCATTTTATATTGTTTCGTTTGCCTAGGCATATTGCCACTCAATTACTTGACTTTGGGGCTTGTTGCCACAGTAGGACTTTGCCACCAGCCAGGGAACTTCTTTTCCAAACGTTGGGGTTTTCTCAACTGCCGGAGGTATTAGTTGGGTGTCCTTTGCGAAGTCTCCACACACTCTGGCAAGATGGTCACACACCCTAAGACCTCCAACCCAGACCACAATCCAGATCCAAGAAGGGTAAAGCAAGAGCACCTACTCCTCAGACTGATCGCCAGAACCCCATACATTTCACAGGCCAAGAGCTGAAGTGGCAATGTGGCAATGTGGTGCAAGCTGCACTGGCTCCTCAGTGGCTTCTTGCTTCCGGGGAAGAAGATGAAGCATTCTCCCAACCAGTCCCAAAGTCCATAGGGCACTGATCTCTCACTTTGTCATAGTCATTTATGTGTTGATAATTCTAGAAACCCCACAGATGCTGGTGTTCTGGGGTCCCTCCAGCTGGCTGCTGTTCTGGCCGCCCTGGGGCTGAAACCTCCAACTCACGCAGGCCTATGTTCGGCTCCCAGAGCGCTGCGCTGCCCGTTCCCTGCCAGGCTGCAGGACTGTCCTCGGCAAGAGGTTAGCTTCTCTGTGTCATTTTCTGGGTTCTGGATCTCCAGAGGTCGTTCAGAGTCCCCCTTTTACATAATTTTGAAGTGGTGTGGGCTGGAGCTCCCTGGAAGTGCTGTTTCTACTCCACCATCTTCATTCTGCCCCAAATGTAGTTGCTTTTTACTTCCATATAGCCTTTAATAAATTGGATTCTTTGGTTTTATGGTTTTCAGGAAGAAAAACCTGTCCAGAGCTCTGAAAAGGCTACACTTTAGAGTACATACTATACTATAGAGTATCAGCTCATACTCTGACCCACAGTTGGGGACATAGGACCGAATATTTGCTCAATTTGGGTGAATGAATGAATTAAAAAGAAGATCATAAGTTACTTACGTGTCAAGGATGTACTAACATGATATACAAATAGAAAAGGGAGAGTAGACTTTGCCTATAAGGAGATTACTTTCTAACAGGCAGAAACAATATATAAGGGGAGAAATTATGGCCAGAGTGGAGTATTTCTGCTTGGGAAGATATGAGAAGAGTGCACTCACCTCAGCCATAGGGGAGTAGATTGACATATCCTTTCTGATGGCCATTCCAGAGTTGTAATAATTATGATTCAAGGACTCAGTGATTCAGGAACCTCTTTGGCTCTGGATCAAAATGGTTAAACTCATCTAGCTATCTCTCTTCCTTGAGTGGACATTGCTGGGTTGCCAGTGCTATACTGATGAACTGCCTTGAAAAACTTTATAGCTTCCTACATAAAGCTGTCAGAAAAACAGAACCAGGAGAGTTTAAGCTCCTGAAATGTGAACCATATTGATAACCACCAAGGTAGCTTGAATACTGATGAAAACCTGCCTCTTAAACACCCAGGGGGATAGAAATGATGGGAAGGAATTCAAGGCTACACCTGTGAATTGCGCTCTCTCTTTCCCTCCCTCCCTCCCCCCCCTCTTTCTCCACCTTTTCCTTTCTCCCTTACTCTCTTTCTCTTTGAATAAGTTTGCCTCAGAGATTTTATCTTTACTCTGAGGATACTTGAATTTTAAAATATTTGCCAGTATTTTTACATGGAAGGAAGATAGATTCACAAATCAAACCTGGGGCAATTAATATGTAATGCACCCTTAGTTGGGTAGAGGTGGATCACTGCCCCATGGAAAGATATGCTAATCCTAGGATATATGCTTAAATGAGTGTCTGTTTTGGAGTGGGAAGGGTGTATAAGGTAGACCAGAGGAAGAGGTTACTCAAAGCCAACTGGTAATTTCTTTAATTAATTACTTCTTTTAATTAATTATTTTGTTTCCTTTTTAAAACTTTTCCCCTTTGGTAGTGAAAGCCTGTAAGTGAATTGTTGCGTTGCTTGTATACTGTCACTCAGTTTCACTGTGTGATTAGGACATCATCTTAGAGATTTTATCTCCCATACTTCCACTCTTTCCTATTTTCCCCTTCGTTATTATACTCAGGGACAATAACAAATGTGGGTTCTTCCAGCTCCTTTCTTAATTACTCTCTTTGCTCTATGAATTATTTTTCCTACTGTTGTTCTGTAGGAGTCTCTGTAAGGTGACCGATTTTCTTTCCTAGTCTGTTTGTGCCAACTCCTTTTTTGCTCAGATCAGAAACCATGTCCTAGAGGCCTAACTCTTTTGCTTCCAGAGCTAGCTTCCTGAGGCTCCAGTTTCCTGATTGGTGAGTGCCTTTCATTTCCCACTAAATCTCAAGCAAGCTGAAAGCTTCTTTCATTTTACTCATCAGTTATCATAGTTATCATCTCACCAATTGCTGTCTCCATGTTTGTACCTTCCTCACTCCCTGCCTCCTGAAACTGCCTAGCTCTGAAACCATAGTTAAGTCAATACTATCATTGCTACTAGAAATGTTAAGGCAATCTACTGTCCTGTAGCTCTACTCACATCCCTGTAACTTTCCAAAAGAAAATGTCTCTCCACTATTCCCTTAAATGTATAATCGCCCCACTAAAATAAAAGCTCCTTGAGGGCAGGGACTATCTTCCTTTTGTATTCATATCTCTAGAACTTTTTATTAAATATTAATAAATATTAAATACTTAAAGATTTATACTTACTGATTTATTCAGGTATTCATTCATATATCTGAATGTAGTTTTCTTTCTCACCATACCAGATGTTGGGGGAAGGGGAGTTTTCTTCTGATTTCCTGTCCAATAAAATAGCTGTGTCCTAGGCTCTAACAATGACTGTAGTATGACTTTTACAAGTCTAGTTTCAGCATCTGGACTAAAGCTGACTTCCTTGGAGAAAATTAAAACTGAAACATAGCATTTAAATATTTACAAATCATTTTGCATGTATTGTTTCATTTGATTCTCTCCAAACTTCTTGGAGATATGTGCTAAAAGTATAATTTTCCTTATCTTAAAGATGAGGAAACTAAGGCACTGAGAAGTATGTTGCCCATGTGCACACAGGTCTTCTGTGGTAGAGATGAGATTCAAGTCCAGATTCCTTCTGAGCTTCCCAGTCCAGTCTTCTTTTCACTCTATTCTGTGGCCTGTCTTGAGTTTAAACATTTTTAAAATTTTTTTTCTTTATTTCATTCTTAATTTATAGAATAAAACAAACATTTCCATGACATCATATAATAAAAAGATGAGTGCACATGAAACTGCAAATCTATTATGTATTTTTTATTCCTTTTAAATATATAATAAAGTTGTCATGTAAATTTCTTTTTCCTTTATTTCTTCCCCTCAGAGATAGCTAACATTAGACACAGAGACACAAATATATATATGTGTGTGTGTGTGTGTGTGTGTATAAATATATACACATATGTGTGTCTGTATATATTTATACACACACACACACACACACACACACACACACACACATATATATATATATATATATATATATATTTGTGTGCCTATGTGTAAAATCATTTTATACATATGTTTGTTTGTCAGTTCTTTCTCTGGATGCAAATAGCATTTTTCTTCATATGTCCTAATATTAAAGATCAGATAATTAAACCTGACTTTATAGTTGAAAGTGTCAGAGAACTTAGAATGATGGGAATTCTCTCATTCTCTTCAAAATCAGAAATTAGTTTCTAAAGGAACTAGACACTTTGGGCTCCAGATAAAGTTATGGTTGTTTCTCCTGGTTGATTGTACTCAGATACTTTAAGTAATTAAATGAAATCCTATGTTTTACCTTTCCAGTATTTGGGAGTGACTGGTCATGGAAGTCTTGAAAACTGTGCAAAGTAACAATTGAGTTAGATTATTTTCCCTTGTTCAAAGGGGCCTCACTAGAAAACTGTATCTGTTCATTTTTTCCCATTATCGATTTTTGCAGCAAGTATCAAGAAGACACTTATCTTAGGTTGTTGTCTGTGCTATTTTTTTTTTTTTAGTTTCTGTTTTTGATATAAGAAATGGGTAGGTGCTTACAGAAAACATAAAGATGTCTGTTGTGTCCTAGACCTTGTTCCATTGGTCATTCTCCTTCTTTAATCACACATCTTTATTTTCTCTTTCTGTATTGGCTTTCCCCATAATCAGGTCTCCCATATCCTATAAGAAATCTATTTTAGCTTCTCTCTTAAGCAAAAATAAAATATAAAACTCCTATAACCCTGCTCTTCTGAAAATTTTCTAAAAAGAACATCCTATACTTCTTACCTCTACTTATTCACTACTTTCTTCAACCTTTCTTGAACGTCAAGGCTCTGGTACCTGACTTCTGTCTCCAGTACAGTACTTCTGTCCAGTCCTTCTGTCTCCAGTTCTGCCTCGAGACCTGACTGTGTCCAGCAGGCATTCATCAGTAAACAGGGATAGTTTCATTTCTTCTTGGTCTATCTTTACACTTTTAATGATTTCTTTTCTTGTTGTTATTGCATAGCCTTTCTAGAACTATGTTAAATAATAGCAGGGTGAGTCAGGGTCCTTGCTTTACTTGTCTGTTGAGAAAGCTTCTAGTGTATAACCAGACACTTAATGAATGTTTTTTTATGGTAGCTTGAATTTCTGATTTTCTTCTAAGTCCCTCCAAATTTTAAAACTTATGATCTTGAGATTTTTTTTCATCTCCAGTTATGGGAAATAATAAGATGGTGATCTCTCTGTTGCACGTGATAGATCAAAATTGATTAAAATCCCAAAGTCAGCCTTATCAATGCCTACAATGCTAGAGCACTATAGATTTAATACATACCAGAAAACACTCCAAAATAATGCAAAATATACTGGTTATACAGATGTAACGTGTTTAAGACATTTGATATAATGATAATACATTTCTGCTACAGGTGTTCCTTCAGAGGAAAGACAACTAGATCCTAAAATATTATCACACCCTTGTTGGGAAAGTGTGTTTCCATACACACATTTATGTATATATGTATAAATCAAATATACATATATCTACTTTGTATATGCATGTATAAAACATATGTACCGTGTATATATGTAAATCCATCTGTACATGTACACATACTACATACATATGCACATGTATACACATACACACACTTTGTATACTACTGACTTGCTGAACAAACTGCACCTTTAAAAATAATGTCCTGTTTCAATGAAGATGAGAATGATTCATATGAATAATATTTTACAATTTGTGTTTTATAGATTGTAAAATATCTGTAATAGATGATGAAGAGGCAGAGAAATGCTATGCAGTACTTGATAAGAGTCTATAAATTAAGTCAACATAGGAATACATGCAGGGACTTCAAAACAAGGGGGAAAGGAGCTAAGAAGAAAAATGGTTCAGGATTAAGAAATAAAAGAGACCAGATGCTTATAGACTAGTTAAATATCTATTAAGAGAATGATAAGGGTCTTGGTATTTGAATGTCATCCATAATAACAACTCCTATTTACACCATGTATTTTGGTTGCTAGAACTTACATTTGTTTGGTGCCATAATCAAAACCTAGGTCTTTCTGGATCCAAGTCTAATGCTTTATGCACTATACTGAGGTGATAATAAAGGAGTGGAAGAGGAAGAGAGAAAGGAGGAACATGAGGAAAAATAGAAGGTAGAAAGAAAATATACAGAGCTGGCCATGAGATCTTGGGCAAGTCGCTTAAACTCTCCCAGACTGAGTTTCTTCATCTACAAATGGGGATAATAATAGAATTTAATAGAAATAGAAATAGATAATAGAAATTACCTCACAAAATTGCTGTAATAGTCAAATGGTGATTTGTAAACATTCAAGCTGCTATAGCATGGCAACATGCAGTGCTGTTTCAGTGTGGTAGAACCTTCTGGAGCTTATACACTGCAAATATCAGCCTCAAGAGCCCATGATCATATCCATGCCAGAATGAAGCATTGTAGTAAGACTATATGGAGAAAGAGGAACTTTTATAGAGATTAGCATAAAGTCTTGTACTTGTGTAAATATAGTCATACAATCATAGTGGATCAGACTATGGTCCATCAGACTGAGATCCCTGAGAGTGTGGATTGTTTGGTTTTTGCCTTTTTTCTACCCCCAGTTCTTAGTGTGGTGCCTAGAACATCATAGGTGCTTAACAAATGGTAGTTGACCTGACTTCCTGATTAGGTGTATATGTCTAGAAAAAAGTACAGGAGAAAATGAGCTCTGATTTTAAATGGATTACTTAGTATTGGCTAGTCACCAGTGTGAAATGGAATAAAAAAAGAATCAGATCTAGGGGTGTACTTTCAGAAGCATAGCATCTAGGGCAGCAAGTTGTTGCAGTGGATAGAACATGAGGCTTGGAAGCAGAAAGACTCTTCCTGAGTTCAAATCCAGTCTCAGACACTTATGAGCTAGGTGACCTTGGATAAATTGCTTAACTGGTTTGTATCTTTAAAATGAGCTGGAGAAGAAAATAGCAAACCACTCCAGTACCTTTGCCAAGAAAACATCAAATGAGGTCACAAAAAGTTGGACACAACTGAACAACAGCAACAATGTCTAGAGCATAGTTCCTGTGGATCTGCTAAAGTCCTGAGTGCAGCCTGAACCAGATTAATATATACTTGGGAAATATTCAACAAATCAATAAAAAACACAATAAAACACAAATAACATTACATTTCAAAACCCAGAATGTAGGTCGCAGGGATCCTTATGTGTGGATTAGTTGTCCCCATTTGTATTTGAGTTTGACATCACATAGTAAGACATAATCTCACTGTCTTATGTTGTAGTCATGCCACACCTGGAATGTCATATCCTGTTCTGGATGCCACATTTTAGGAAATTAATTAACTAGAGCAAGGTAACTACAGAATAGTGAGGGACTCAAGCCCTGATAGATAAGGATCACTTGTAGAAAATTGGAGATTTTTTAGACTAAAGAGATAACTAAGGGTAGAAATGGTCATTGTTAGCAAGTATTCAAATTATTCCCATGTGGAAGGATTGAGTTTGCTAGCACCAATGGGTGGAAAACCAGGCAAGATAACTTTCTACTGGGTAGATACACTAAACTCCTGTAGCAGCAAGCACCCCAACATCCCCAAGGTGGCTGCCAACACAGGTTCTTAGATCTGCTTTTCTAAAGGAAAGCAACTCAAAATGGGTTAACAAGCTTACTTTAATCAATCAAACACATCATTTACCTAGTTCAGGGGAAAAAAGTCAGTACCCCAAACTTCAGAGTATACAAGCAGAAGTTACAAGACAGGGAAACAAATCAAGCAGACAGGTTTCCAAACTGTCCAACCATTACTTCAATACCAAATCACAGTTACCAGAGAGGGAAGCATCAACATTTGGGTTTTCAAAGCCAGGGGGCTCTCAACGGCTTCCCAGAGTCTCATCTGGTCGGATCACACAACACTTCTGAAAGTGAGCGCTAAAGCAAAGCCTCACATCAGGGATTATATAGCCTTCACCTGGCTCAGAGAATGTCACAACCCTCTTGACCAACTGCCCAATCACACAGTATCAAGGTGTAGGCATTCCTTAAAACCAAGCCTCCTGCCACAGGCTCCATGTGACCACATTCAGCCTATTAGGGGGCAGAGTATAGAAGGTTCTGAGTCTCTTAAGCCTATCAAAGGACCTAGGGCAGGGAAGATCTTTAAATTTGCATTTCCATTAAAACTCCTATCAGAAGTAGAATGGGATTCCTTAGGAAGCCCTATATTTCCCTCACTCATATTCTCCAACAGGATGTTGGATGACCATGGAATCAGAACTGGAAAGGCCTCAGGTATTGAGTTCAACACTGATTTTACAGATAAGAGAACTGAAACAGAGATGAACGGACTTGGCTAAGATCATACAGCTAATAAGTAGCAATTGACACTGAAGTCAGAACTTCTAATTCCAAATCTAATGGTCTTTTTTTGTTCACTTTTTCTTTAATGTGTTTACCCTCCATACTTTTAGAGATTACTCTTCTTTCCTGAGGGCTGTCTTGTATCAATGTAAAATAGTTAAGAAAAAATCATAATGCAGTGACCTCATCTTAAAGTGTATGTAGCAGTTCACATGATCCCTCCATCTATCATTAAAAAAATGAACAGAAATTTATTTCCTCTCACAACCCACCCCACTGAAAGAAAGGAAAGCAAAATTCTTTTACTAAATACATATAGGCAAGAAGAACAAATTCCCCCAATATCTGTAGGCAAAAAAATATTCATATCTCATTCCATGCCCTTAATCCATCACTTCTATCTAACATAGCATATTTCATTGTTGATCCTTTTGCATCACATTGGGGATGCTGTTGAAAAGATCTATGTTTTAAGTGCAATGGGATTAGAGCAGATCTAGTGCTGGAAAGGACCTTAAAAGTCATCCATTCCTACTTCTTTATTTTACAGAGGAAACCAAGACCCAGAGAGATTAATTGACATGCCCAAGTTTATACAGTGGCAGAGCTGCAATTCAGACTCAGGCCCTGTCTTTCCATAGCCTTGTGTTGCTTCCTTCCCAACACTGATTTCAATTCAATCTAATTCCAGTTGGAATTCAATTCAATTTCTTTTATTTATTTATTTTCACTTCATTTGTTTGGAAACTCGAGAATTATGGGATGGGAGAAGGGGAGTTATTTTTCATGTCTCCTCAGCCACCACACTTACCATTATGCTTGGGTCAAGTTCACTTGCTTCATCACTTTTACTGGGTTCTTGTCCAACACCAGAAATCAATGTGTAGCTATGAATAGACTGGGAACATGCCTATTCTTCAATAAGAATCCAGCAGTAGGAGCCCAGAAGACTTTTGAAGGCAATAGAAGCAAAAAATAAAAACCAACAAATAAAAACAAAACAAAACGAAATATCCAAACATATAGAATTTAAGCTTGCCTTTGCTGGTATTACAGTTAGGACAAAATAACACACAGATTGATTGATGTTCCTTTTTTGGTCCCTCCATTTGTGTAGTGCAGATTTAAAACAGTTGGATCCCATTGCCTCTGTCCCTACATGATGTAAAAAAAAAAAAAAATGCCAGAACATGTTTTTAGCTTCTAAAATTGTTGAGGGAGAAGCATTCCTGAAGAATGAGAGAAACTTGTCTTAATAATAATGATACTAATAAAATTGTTTAAATTCTCTTTAGTAAAAAAGAAATTTAAAAAATGAAATCAAACGTCTCTACTTTCTTTTCTCGATTTTCCACTGGTATAATAGCTTGTATTATTTTAGTCCTGGGTTACACAGGCTCATATACCTGTTTGTTTTTTGTATTTAAATGTTTCCCTTTGTCTCTAAGTTTCATGCTTACTAATCATAACAGCCCTTGAGATGAAATGAATGAATGAATGAAAAAATATTATTTTTTTTTGCTTTGGTTGAGTGGTTATTATGTGCAAAGAATTCTGCTGAGTGCTGGGGATAGCAAGAGAAAAGAAAGACAGTTCTTATTCCCAAGGCACTTCCATTCTAATAAGGGGAGGCAATATTTATAGAAGGGTTCTTTTGGAAATGGAATTGATAGACCCAGTGGTTCTTAGGATGAAGTACCCGATCTAATGGCACAACATCTCTTTTTGTATGGTTTTCATGGCAGTGAGGCAGAGTAGAAAGATATCTATTTCTGACATTTAGTCATTTGATGGTGCCAAGGACTTTGGTATTAAGAACTTTGTGATGAGATTCTAGTAGCTGTGATGACTAAGGAAGTTGGTGATCACCACAGAGGCAGTTACATATTTGAATTTTAGTAAGAGCTGCTCACCTTGACAATGTCTTGGGGAGATTGAGTTGGGAGCAGGGTTGATGATCTGAGTTAATTTTATTTCTGAAAGCTTTTGAAACTACTTGCCTGTCAGTGGCAGTTATTCAGAGCTTGGGATTCTGGAGTTGGAGGTGGAAGAAGGCTGTGCAGCTCTTCCTTATAACCGATGCTCCCCTCTTCCTTCATCCCCACTAGTCATTATCATAAATATGTACCCTAATGCTCTTTTTTCTACACTACATTTCAAAATTATTATTTCTGGTGACAATGAGGTGTTGCAATGGATAGAGCCTCATAACAGAAGTCAGGAAGTCCTAAGTTCAATTGTGGCCCAGGAGCTTAGTAGCTGTGTGACCCTGAACAAGTCATTTAGCCTCTATCTGCCTCAATTTCCTTACTGTAAATTGGGAAAAATAATAGCAGCTGTCAGGTTTGTCACAAGGATAAAATGAAATAATATTTGTAAAACACTTCAAATCTTAAAGCACTACATAAATATTAGCTATTGTCATTGTTACTATTATTAAAGATACTTGTGCTTGTACTAAACCTTCACATACCTTATTATGGTGTGAAGAATACAAGTGTTTGGCTAGTACATTTACTCTTATAGATTCCACCCAACTGGGCAGGCTTCACATATAAACTTAGTTTATCATTGACTGTGTTTCTGATCACTGAAGACCAAGCTAAATAAATTTAGAGAACTTCATCTCCAAAGGTAGGCCAATAGGTGAGGGATATTTTGTGCATGCTGCAACTTCTATATACCATATACCTAAGCATGGAAGGGTGATGATTTGCGCTGGTGAGAAGGACTGACATACCAGCTTACACAAAAAGTGGATGCTTGAAGGCCTCCAAAGAGGGAAAAGCCCGACCCAGTTTCCCAAGGCAGCCCATTCTAAATCAGGACAATTCAGATTGGTCAAAAGTTTGTACTGACATGAAGCCTAAATTTATCTCTTTACTCCTGGTTCTGTTCTTAAGGGCCAAAAATAATAAATATAATCCTTCATTTACATGCCAATCCCTCAAAAATACGTGAAGACAGCTATCATGTCTCCTCTCCCTCTTCCCCACTTGTTCTGGTTCCAGACTAAACATCCTGATTTCTTTCAACTGATCCTCGAATAATTTGGATCCAAGGCTTTTTCTATCCTAGTTGCTTTCCTCTTGATACACTCTTAATATCCTTCTTAAATTATCATGCCCAGAACTAAACAACATTCCACAGATGAGGTCTGACCAGGGCAGAGGATAGTGGACAGAGGACAGAGGACAGAGGCAGAGGACAACTATCTCCTTCCTATATCACCCTCCAAGAACTTCAGATACTTCATCTATAAAATGGGGATAGTGCCTACTGTAGCTCACAGCAGTATTACAAGGAGAGCACTTTGTGTACCCTAAAGCTTTGTGAAGTGTGACTTGTTATGAACGTTATCATCACCATATTACCTGCTTGGATCGATTAGCAACTACAGCTGTGTTGCAAGCAACATCCCAGGTTGATGAGAAATATGGACTCAGTCTTTGAGGGGCTTAATCTAAAGAATAAATCTGAAGTAGATTCATCCAGAACATCACAGAAAACATGTCTACCCTTAGCAAAAGTGCCATCAGATGCATTTTACGAGCCCTCTGGCCAGAAACTCAGTTTTATGCCTCATCTAAAAGAAGTGATAAACAATCCTGCCAACAAGTTGCTACAAACCCCTTTAGGAACTTCATATAAACTCTGATTATATAAGCTAGACAGAGCTTACAAAAAAAATCCCACCATTCCAGGGAAGAACTCTTCCTATTATTAGGAAACAAATTGGTTTTCCAATACATATTGTAAATACTGGACATGCTTACCTGTTCTAACTTCTCACTCAACTCCCCCTACCTCCCAAGTAGGATTACCAAGGAAGTGCTAATAAAATGTGTATGGGGTGGTTCATGCCCATTTCAATATTATTCTCTTGCTATTCAAGCCAGTGAATAGAAAACAAATTTAAATCATGATAAAAGCCCAGGCAGATGCTATCCATAATGTTAACTACTTGTCATTCCCAGAGATGTATTTTGTCTCCCTTGGGAATGAAATTTCTCATCTCTCCTTACTGTAAAGCAGTAACATTTATTGTCTCTGAGCAAAAGCTACAAGACGCTCGCTTGGTTGATGTGTTTTCTCAGAATAGAGTTTTACAGTTTATAGTTTCCTTCCTTGGCCACCTGTCTCTGCTTTCAGCCTATGTGACAAGGATGCATTCTGGTTTGGAAACAGTGATGACTGAGGGGGTAAAATTAATTGAAATTGCACAGCCATCTCTTTTTCTTCCCTCTCCTCCCCACCCCCAACTCTTTTCTCACTTTGTCCCCTAAATCAGAAACATTTTGGATTTGCCTCCAGTGAATGGTCCTAGCTCAACCCCTTCCTTGCTCTACCTTGAGAAAGTCACTGCCCTTCTTCAGATATAAGTTTCCCCATCTGTAAAATGAAGTATTACATGACTAGCATGGCCCCTTGTATCTCTATAATCCTGGGATTAGTGCAGATGTACTCTTCCTAATTGTAAATACTGGACATGCTTACCTGTTCTAACTAATCCCTAAGGTTCCCTGGCCAGCCAAGTTACTGATGCATTATTCATATTGGAGTGAAAGGTCAGTATTAGTGACTGCTTGGCAACAATGGTGTTTCTTAAAAAACAAAACAAAACAAACAAACAAACAAACAAACAAAAAAACCGACAGTGGATGAACATGGAACAGCAAACGGAGCAGTAGGTTGAGAGATGGCATCAGACCTTTATTCTGCCATGAGTAGCTTTGGGGAAGTTAACCTTGCTAGCCCTGACTTTTCTCTCTTTTAAGATAAGGAGTGCACTAAATAATATCTAGTATCTTCTATCCCTAGCATCCCTTGATTCAAGTGTTCTGGGGAAGGGAGAGCAGCTATATGTTGGTGCAGAAAAGCATTAAAGAAAAAAAGATTGGAAACATTTGGGGGATTATGGGATGATGGGGTCTGACATTTATATAGCCCTTCAAATCTTACAAAGCCTTTACATTCATTATTGCATTGGAGTGTCACAACAACTCTGTGAGGTTGATAAGAAAGGTATTATTAATCCCATTTTATAGTTGAAGAAATTGAAACAGAGATGTTTAATGACTTGTCCAAACTCACACTGCTAGGGACTTGAAATTAAGTGTTTGTGACTCCAAGTCCTGTACTCTTTGCCAGATTTTGTTTCATCTTCAGCAATTTAGAGTTCGATTGATACTGGATTTCCTGTGACTAAAAGGGCATCAAATAATCTATTAACTACCCTTGTTTCAATCTCTCTACTCCTTTCCCCACCTCCTTTGCTTTTCATAGAGCAGCTCACCAGTGGCAGGAGGACCCATGGGCTATAGCTCATGGTTGTTCAGTGAAGATATGATGATAATGGTTCTGATGACTGGAGACCCCTTCCTTTTTTTTGTTTTTTCCCTTACCAGGACTGATGAGGAGATAGAGGATGAAAGGTGCAGATGACAATTGGCATGAAGATGGGGACAAAAGACTTGTATGATTCCTGAAAATTAAATAATGGATTTCAAAATATCTGAACATGAATAAATTGCCTTGGAAATTACAAAACAAGAACATCCTTTCCTATAGTATTGAGGGAAATGTTCTTATTTACTCCTTATTTCAGGTATGATAGTACTCCTATACCTGTTCTACTCCTCCATGAATATTGTGAAGATAGACTTACGATACAGTGTAGAACAGCTAGGTAGCACAATGGATAGACAGAGCTCTCGGCCTGGAGTCCAGAAGACATGAGCTCAAATCTGGCCTCAGACACTTACTACCTGTATGTCTCTGGGCAAGACGCTTAACCCTGCTTGCCTTAGTTTCCTCATTTGTAAAATGAGCTGGAGAAGAAATGGCAGACAACTCCAGTATCTTTGCCAAGAAAACCTCCAATGGGGCACGAAGAGTTGGACGTGACTGAAAAGTGACTGAACAGCAACAACATTGATGAAGGTAATTCTGGACTCTTGAAGACTAATACCAGTGTGTCATATACATTCAAGAAGGTTCTATGAAACTGGAATGTCTCAGGCCATGATCTTGGTGTTGGATTATATTTCTTTCATCCAACAATGAGCCTGACGAAAAATAGAGACACTCATTAGAGAAGATTGCAGTGCAGTTGGAAAGACTACTGAATTTGGAACCACCATGGATTCAAATCCCACGTCTTCTACTTCTTACTTGTGTGACCTTGGGCAAGTCACTTAGCTGCTTTAGGCCTCAGTTTTTCATACGTAAAATGATGGGGGTTAGACTCGATGGTCCCTTCTAACTTCTGTGATGTATGATCACAAGGTAATGATTTTTTTCAGCTTCAGAAACCCATGAAGACAGTGGGTTAAGTAAGGGGTATGAAGAATTGTGAGCTACATTGACCCAGCCATACCACTCCTAGGGTTATATCCCAAAGAGATCATAGTAGTGGGAGGAAGAACCATATGTACAAAAATATTTTTAGCAGCCCTTTTTGTGGTTGCAAAGAATTGGAAACTAAAGGAGTGCCCATCAATTGGGGAATGGCTAAACAAGTTGTGGTATATGAATGTAATGGAATTTTATTGTGCTATAAGAAACGAGGAGATGACGGATTTCATAATTACCTGGAGAGACTTATACAAACTGATGCTGAGCGAGAAAAGTAGAATCAGAAGAAATTTGTATACAATTACAGACATACCGTATCTGTGACGACCAACTATGACAGACTGGACTCTTTTCAGCAATGTAGTGATATAAGTTAATCCCGAATGACTCAAGAAAGTGAGAAATGCGCCATCCAGAGATATAACTAGAAAGAACTGAGCCTGAATCCTGATGGAAGCAAACTAAATGATCTTGTTCTTCTCATTGTTTGGTTTTACTTCTTCCTTACCATCTTTCATCCCACCTAGTACAATATGCCTTTGTAATTGGAATAATGTTTAATATGAATGCATTTGCAGACCCTATACTGTACTATATGCTGTCATGAGGGGAGGGGGGAGGGAAGTAAAGGAAATTTGAAAATCAAGGAACTATGGAATTGAATCTTGTTAACTGAAACTAAACTAATAAATTAATTAAAAAAAAAAAGAATTGTGAGCTACAGAGGCAAGAGGACTCACTTTGAAAAACAAACAAACAGATCAGTCCTTAAATTAATGAAGACAGCACTTTGGTTCTCAGCCACATTCCTCCCCTGCCCATCTTACTTTCCCTACAGTCCTCAAAGACACAGACATGTGGCCACACTATTTAAGGCACAGCTCGCGTCTGACCCCTTTTCTGAGGTGTTTGTCTTGAGTAGCTTCCAGAGCTTCTGGTACAAGCTGCTGCTTCTCTGCTGCCCGCAACTTCAGTCGAACTACGGGGATTAACACTTTTCTGAGATCAATTCCTGCTGTGTCTTCTCTGCTCTTGGGGAGAGATTAAGGAATGAAAGTAAAAGACAGTTTTCTTTATGCCCAGCATATGGGTATTATCTTGACAGAGGAGAGTCACATGAAGGTCATGGGCAATGCTAGTCTTAGTACTGGAGGAAAAATGAAGAATTCTGAGTGGTCTATGATCTAATCACTGTAAAATTAGGGGCAAATCTACAGCTGTTCCTTCCTGTGACTTTCTAAGAAGTGACTGGTGTCTTTATCAACAAGCTATTTGGTTGCCAACTCAAAAATCCAATCCAGCAAACATTTAATGGATGATTACTATGCAACTAGTACCATGTGAAATGCGGCAGGAAGGATGGACAAACATGAAACATTCCCTGTCTTCCAGGAGCTTACCAGACTCCTAAGCAACATTCTCATTTATCTCCATGCAAGATTTCAGACATTATACTTTCAATTCAATTCCACATGTCTTTATTAAGCATCTACTGTGTGCAGATAACTAACCTAGGCATTGGAGAAAATTTTAAAAAAATTAGATAAATCATGGCACCTCCTTTAATGGAACTTTCCATATAAAAAGAGGATATCACCCACACACGTAATGTGATATGAGACATGTACATCATGCATAACAAAAAGATTTGTAAAAAAATTGGTATTTAAGATTGAAGGAGAAAAGAAATATTATTTATTGGGGAAATTCATGAAGACTTCATGAGGAGATGCAATTTGAAATGAACTTTAAAGTTAAGTACATATTCAGCAATGATTTGGGAATGGAATAGCACAGTATTCCGGTATTCCATAGGCAACAGAAAGAGAAAAGGCATGAAAACACAAAAGTGTGAGATGATTATGAAGGGCAGTGAATCAGTCTTGTTAGTGTTTCATATGTGACCGTAGTAGAATGAGATACTGGGAAGTAGTGTGGCACCAGTCATAAAGAACCTGGAAAGCCACACTAAAGAATCTGAAATTTTTACCTGGTGAGCAAGAGGGTATCATTTCTGCATAAGGGAAATTAATTTGACAAAAAAGGCAAGGATAGTTTGGAGAGGGAAAGAAGTAAATTTGATGAGAACTGCAATAGGTTAGAGAAAAGAAACCGATGTCTTATACCAAGTTGGTGGCTGTGGGAACAGAGAGGAAGGGATGACTGTGAGGTATTGTATAGCTGAAATCAAAAGAACTTGATCGATTGTGAGAAGTGAATAAGAAATACTAAGATTTCCAATGTGGAAGGCTGGGTGAAAGGTTATTTCCTGGACAGAAATAATAAAGTTGAAAGGATTTTGTTGGCATAGGGAGCTCTCCAGTAGGGAAACTCCTTGTATAAATAAATACCTTGTGCAGTTCAGCACCTTCTCTGTAATTTAGTCTTGACAGCTATATGGACTTTGGTTTGAGATGTCATATAGCTAGTATATGCCACATGGGGGATTTTAACCCAATTCTTCCTGGCTTTGACTGACTAAAACAAATAGATTCTCTTTTAGAAAAAAAAAAATATTAATCCCTAGACCCAACACCTCATCTATCTGCTATGACCAGGTGTTTGGACAGTAACTCAGGGAGGAAAGTGACTGGGGGGGAAATAAGGAAGTAATGGTCATCAGTCTGTAGCCTAATCCATCTATCAATCCAGACTCTACCAGACAAAGAGCAGGATACTCACTTCTTCCTCGATCACGCTAACCCTGCATTTGATGCTTATTTGCTTACTGCTAGGAAGGAGGAGGAGAATTTTTGGTCATGATCTGAGATATCTGTATCTGTGTGTAAGTGTGAATTGGCATCAAGTTGTCAACCATTTGCCCTAGTCATTATTCTACTCACCTGTGCCTGACATTAGTCTGGCAAAGAGACTATCTGCAGACCTTCATTTGAGAGGGTGGTTGGTCTTGTTACTGCATCCTTGAATTTATATGGTCATTTATTTCTACTCAACCAAGAACAAGAAGAGAGAAATGAGGAAGGGGGTTTAAGAAAACATAGATATAATTTTCTTGTACTGTATTTAAAAACACACATTATTCTTATAAGGCTCTTCAAGATGATATTGGGGCAGCAAAACATAGTGTTGACTCCTGTTCTCATTCCCTAGGGATGACCCATGTCTCCCCCCCCCCCTTACTTTTATAAGGGTGGCTTGCTATTGAATATCCAATCTCTGATATGTTCTTGACAATTGCTGATAGACAAACTAATCAGTTTTCTGGTACAGAATCCTTTGTTAATGTGCGAGACACAGAAGACTGAGGAGGTGAGGGAAAGAATGGAGCTTAGCCAACTAGGACATTTTTTTTCCTCTAACAGGATCATAGAATTTACAGCTAGAAGGAGCCTCATAGATAATCTAGATCATCATGTCCACTTTACAGATAGAAAAATTATAGCTGAAGGAGAAAATGACTTGCCCAGAGTTACATAGAAAGGAAGTAGCAAACCAGGTCTAGTTTGCACCAAGGTAGCACAAATCTCACTATACATTACTCAATTAACTGCTGTTTGTCTCTGTGTTTATAGATAAAGGTGTGTGTTTTCCTTGTTTCTCAAAGCCCTTGTTAAGGCTTGGATTTCAACAGAAAACTTGAATCTATGATTCTAAACAAAGGAAAGAAGCTTTTTGTGACTGGTTTGCGAGCCGGGGACCCAGATTCCTGTGATCTGCTTTCTACCTTGGAGCCTAAAGGAGAATTTGGTAGTTCTTGAAGTGTTAAGAAAAAAAATCACAATCAAAGAAAGTCTCCCTCAACATAACAGTCATCCTTTAACAACTTATCCAGTATAGACAAAACATCAAATGCCTTTTTGTGTAATGATATCTTGAGCCTTAACATGATTGAGCAGCATATAACTATTGTGTAATATAACTGAGTTACATGCCATGTGAACTCTGGACAAGCCATTTGGCTTCTCAGTACCTTAGCTGACTTACTTGCAAAATTAGAATATTAATTCTTAGGTTAAAAAATCCAGGATAATTTAAATGCAGAATAGCTATGGTATCATGAGAAGAACACTAGATTTAGTCACTTACTGGATTTTGCCCTTACTAGAATTGAATGCTGCCTATCAAACCGCTGCCTATGATACTGAGTAAGTTACCCCTTCCCTTTAGGCTTCAGTTCTTTTATCTGCAAAATAAGGGTGTTACATTAAATCAATACTGTTAAACTCAAATAGAAACCAGGCCACAAATTCATATGGAAGAATCTCTGAGTGTCCCATATTGACTTTGTTTTAAAATGTAGTGTGTTTTGGGGTGGCTAGGTGGCACTGGAGTCAGAAGGACCTGAGTTCAGATCCGGCCCCAGATACTTAACACAAACAAACAAAAAAAACCTAGCCGTGTGACCTTGGGCAAGTTACTTAACCCCAATTGCCCTCCAAAAAGAAAAAGAAAATGTAGTATGTTTTATTGTATTTTTATTGTATTTTATTATTTTGTTAAATATTTCCCAATTAATTTGTTTGAGTAGCACTCATATGATCTCTAATAACTCTTCCAGAAATAAATCCTCTATGGTTGTAAGCCTTTGAAAAAGTAGGTATTCTTCATTAAAGGAATGGCTTTCAAGGAGTGATTAGGGACATATTGCAAAATGTAGATGATATGAAATAAAAAAGGTACCATTAAAACTTTATTTTTTAAAGCATGAAATAGGAATTGATGTATAACTGTAAATGAAATCTAAATATCCTTGGAAAAATCAGATGATTCTACCCTGACCTGGGACTAATGAAGACAAGATACATTAATTCAAGCAAGTAAATGATGATAGAAATGCAAACAGATCTTGAATAATACATTTTAATTAATAATGTAATTTGATTTCTGCTATAGTTCCTTTGGTGAACCTGGTATGGGAAAAGATTCACTGAGCTACATTAGGTGCAATGTATAGAATATTTGACCTGGAGTCTAAGAAAATGAGTTCAAATCCAAATATATATACACACACACAAGTACATACACACAACCACACATGCAAACAGATATACACATGCATTATGTAGATAGAAACTAGATCTGTGATTTCTTGGGAGAAGACAATTCTTTATAAGGAAATTCCCTTTTCCATTGCATGTTGGCACCTCCTGTCTAATTTAATTTTGAGAGCTGACTAGACCTAAGTGAATGCCCAGCATTACTAGACTATGGCTATCTAGACAGTCTGCAAAGCAGTTTGGAACTGTGCCCCAAAAGTTATGAAACTGCAAATACCTTTTGAGCCAAAGGGATCCATGAAAGAGAAAAAGAATACTATACATACAAAAAGTATTTATAGGAATTCTTTTCATTTTAGTCCCAACCTGGAAATTAAGGGGTTCTCACCAATTTCATGAATGGCTAAAAAATGTGGCATATAAGTGGTATAGAATATTGTTGCACCATAAGAAATGACAGAAAAGATGATCTCAGAGGAAATAGACAAGATGTCTATGAATTAATGCATAGTGAACAGAGCTAGAAGAATAGTTAAATGATAACAACAGCATTATAGAGGAAGAAAAATTAAAAGACTTTAGATCTCTGGTTAATACAATTATAAACTACAAGTCCAAAGTACTGAAGATGAATCACATTGCCCATCTTCTAACAGAGAGGTGACTGGTTTAAAATCCAGATTAAAATGTTCATTTTCAGACGTGACCAATGGGGTAATTTGCTTTGCTGGCCTGTGCAAGTTTGTTGTGAGAGTTTTGAATTAGTTAATTAATTTAATTAATTGTTTTTTTTTACTTGTTTAAAGAAGAGGGAAATAGGAAGGAGAAAATAAGGAATTAAAGAAAGAGCCCAATAAACTTAAAAGATAAGATTTACACATAGCAGGGACCTCAGAGCACATCTTTTCTACCCTATTCCTTATTCAGTCAGTAAATATTTATTAAGGACAACTATGTGTCAGATTCTGTGTTAAGTGCCTGGGATACAAAAAAAAGCACAAAAAGGCATTCTCTGTACTCAAGGAACTCACAATATAATGAAGAATGAAACATGCAAATAACTATGAACAATGAAGCTACATATAGGATATTTTGTGTGCATGTGTGTGTGTGTGTGTGTGTGTGTGTGTGTGTTTTCACCATATTTTATAGGTGTGGAAACTGAGGCAAAAAGAAAAAGATAGAACTTCTCCCAAATCATAAAGATTATTAGCACCAGAGTCAGTATTTGAATCTAAGACTTCTGTCTCAAGAACTAATGTTCTATCCTCTATAATGAGATTTTTTCACTTATTTTTGTCTCCTTATGCATCACAGTCCTCTGATGCATATATAAGCAGGTAAGGAAAAATAGAGACCAGCAGAAGTTCAAGAGTGCAGTAATAAGGCTATACCCCCTTTGCAAAAGGCCTGGAAATGTCTCAGGCAAGTCTCAGAGTCAGGCACTGGGTGTAAATGACTTATGGGCGAAAAGAGTGCTGGCTGTAGAAATAATAAATATCCTTATATAAAAAATAAAGGAGACAGATCCACATCTACAGTCATCTGTTCCTAAATCTCATAACACACTATCTGCACAAGCCCTATGCACATTTGAATTTGTATTATAGTTATTTGTTGTCCTGATATACTGGACAGAGAGCTTGATAAAGTCAAGGAGACATGGGTCTAAATCTGCCACTTAGCAGCTGTGTGACCATTGGGAAATCACTTAATTTCTCTGAGCTGCAATTTCCTCATCAGTAAAACAAGCTATGCATTTCACATGCACTTGTGAGGAAAGTTCTATTATTATCATGAAAAGACAGTAACTTCCTGAAAGCAGGTACTTAATTATCTGTGTATCTCCAGTAGACGTTGAATTGTGGCATGTAGTAGCTGGCATTAAATAAATCTTTGTTGATATATACTCACATAGGCGTCAGTGAAGAGGTAGGCAGTAGCCTGTAGGAAGACAGAATCATGGCATATTTGATTGTAGAGTAGTAAGATGCAAGGTTGAGAGCATTTTGGTAGGAAAAATCAAGGAAGGCTTCATGCAGATGCTGTTTGCGTGGCATCTTAAGGGAAGAGAGGAGGTTCTGGGAGGCAGAGGTAAGGAACAAGTGCATCCAAGGCACCTAGAACATTGTGTTGTGTGAGGAACACAGATAAGTGCAATATGACTGGGTCATAAAGTGAGGAGAGAGATTTATGTTCAGTTAAGTTTGGAAAGATAAGTTGGTGCTGTAAGACTTTAAAAGCTAAGCAAAGGACATTTTATCCTAGAGGTAATAGGAAGTCATTGGAGTTTATGGAATCAGGGAGTAATATGTTCATAATCAGTGTTTAAGGGAACTTAGATTGGCAATGCTGAGGGAGAGAGACTGAAGTAGGTAGACATGTAGGACAGGGAGACTAATCAGGAAACACTTGACATACCTAGGCAAAACAGAAGGAAACCTTACTGAAAGCAATAGCGGTGTGAGTAGAGAGGAGGGCTCAGATGGAAGAGATGGTATGAACTTTGAAACAGCAAGATTTGGCAGCTGATTATCCAGTAAATTGGGGACAAGTGATAGAGGGTAAATGAAATCAAGGATAATGTTAAATTACAAGGAATGATAGAATCTTTGACAGAAATAAGGGAGTGTACCAGCTCATTTTACAGATGAGGAAACTGAGACAAACAGGGTTAAGTGAATTTCCCAGGGTCAAACAGCTAGTCAGTGTCTGAGGCTAGATTTGAACTCAGGCCTTCCTGACTCCAGGCCCAGAGCAATATGTGTCCTTGTATCTTTTTTATGATTTAAGTTGTATACTCCTCAAGGGAAGGACTGTGTTCATTTAACTTCATGCTATAACATATTTGTGTGTGTGTGTGTGTGTGTAAAAGAAAGTTGAGAGTTGTTTAATATATGTCAAGTGACTTTGACAGTCATACCAAATGTGATTTTTATTTACTAAAATGTCTTGATATAATGATTCACTCTGAATTTTCTTCTTTAGGTTCAGCAGGTTTATATAATAAAAACAATACTCATGGAAAAAAATAAATAGGAGAGCTTAGAAGAGGGAAGGGTATAAGGCAAGGGTTCTTAATTTGGAGTTTAGTATATTGATTTCTATAAATAGAATTTATAAATAAATAGGTTTATAAACTTGAATGGTATAAAAGTCACATCCAATGGACACACACAGGACAGACAATGGAGATATATGAAGAGGCAACACAAAAACATTTCCCAATAATACCAGGTGCAGAGATGCCTGGACACCTGGTAATGAAATAAGCATTTATTCCCTAACTACATGCCAGGCACTGAGTTATGTACTTTTAAAAAATATTATCTCACTTGATCTTCAAAGCAAGTCTGGGAGGTAGATGTTATTATTATCCTAGTTTTACAGTTGAGGAAACTGAGGTAAACTCATTTAAGTGATCTTTAAAATGTTTGCATGGGTAGGGAGCAGTGATTGACTAGATAACCTCTTAAATTTCTTTCAGCTTTATATCTATGATCTGTGTTAGGAGGGAGCCTCTGATTCACACGTTACATTTCCTTAGCATTTTTTAAGCCTTTTCCAAAGAATTTCACATTAGAAGACCAGTTTTGAATAGTTGTGTAACATAGTTAAGACTCACTGTCTTCCACTGAGTTTAGTCTTGCCATCCATTTAGATTCTCTATGTCCTGAGTTTCGAACAGAACTCAAAACCTTTTGAGGCTTTAATTTAATTTGCTCCTGTGGATTCAATCCCCCTTCTAAATGCATAAGGACTTGGAAATTAAAGGAATAAATAAGTAGTATACCTGGGGGGCAAAATACAATGTGGATTTTGTGAAATCCAATATGTTTGAGAAACACATTGCTTGAGAGGCTTGGTATGACTGATCCAGATGCCACTGGCTTCATCCATCCCTGGTTGATAGTACATTATGTTCAGGACTTATCAAAATGCAGTCAGCCTGCATTTCACACACATACACACACACACACACACATACACACACACATACACACACAGCTTACAAGGTCCCCAGTGGGAGATGCCTCAAGGACTATAGTCATCCCTTGACTAAGAATGGTTAGAGATGACAGCCCCTTAAAAAGGGAGGAAAGGAAGGGGGTGGGCATGGGAAAGGATTGCAGTTTTCCTGAAGGAAAAAAAAAGTACATGAGAGGAAGGCAAGGAGGCAAGGGAGAGGGAAAAGAATAAAAACAAAACAAAACAAAAAAAACCTGAGTGAAGTTTGCCCTGTAGAAATTCAGCTTGGTGTGTTTGCACTGTAGAGAACTTCAAAGCCCAAAGAATCAAAGAGATGGAGGGTGTTAGCCTGCGGTAAGAGGTGAACTCACTGCTTTTCTACAGTCAAAGAAGAGGAGGGTGCACTTTGGGGAAGGGGGAGAATTAGTATGGAGAGAGAAGCAACAGATAATGTTGACATTCCTCCTGGATGCAGCCTCTTTTTCTTGCTTTCTTCTTCACTCCATCCCCCTCCTTGTGCTTTTCAAGGGACTGAGGCAATGCAAACTAGAACCTTTAAAAGAACCAGATTCCATCAATTCTCTGAGCAAAATGAATGAGCCAGGTGGGGCCTATCACTTTGATTTCTATACTTGCTGTTCCTTAGAAAATTTGTCTGACAACCCTAGGAATCAAAGCTGTAAATGTGCAGCCAAGACAAGCAAGAATTTGCAATTAATTTCCTTTGTGGAATCATCTTTAATATTGTGATATATAATGGTAATCGTACAAGGAATTTATGGAGTCCATTAAGATTTGCAAAGCACTTTTACAACTAGTATCTCATTTCATCCTTCAAGTAGTAGGTACTATTATTATATCCATTATTATACCCATTTTATAGATGAGAAAACTGAGGCTGAGTGATGAAAGTAATCTGCTTAGGGTTAAACAGCTAGTAAGTGTCTGAGGTTGGACTTGAATTCAGGTTTTCCTGACTCCAGGTATATGAATCACTCTGCCTCATCCATGTGAGTTGCACATATGGCTGTCTTGTTTCCTAGGCAGCTAAGGGCACAATGGATGGAGTTCTGGACTTGGAGTCAGGAAGACATAATTTTACAATCCCTGCTTCAGAAACTTAAAAGTTGTATGACTGTAATGGTAATGGGAATTTGAAGATCTTCCCTGCCCCTTGTATTTGCAATCAAATAGGTACTTAGCACCTTGTTCCAAGTTCAAGATTTTCTTAAGTATTAAGACCCAGAACTTGTGAAACCCACAGTGGGATGGACTTGTTGATGTAACAGGAAGGGGCAGAACAGGGAGGAGCTAATACCATATATAAGGCAAAGACCAAGCTGAGAGAGGCCAGAACTGCTGGGAGCAAGCATCTGGAGACTGGTTACTCCAGTTACTGCTGGAGAGAGAGAAGAGAACTGAGAACTGAGGAGAGAAATGAGAACTGATGACAGAACTGAGAAATGAGAAGAGAGGAGAACTGGGAGGAGGCATGGCTGTGGTGTTGGTGTTTTGTTTGTCTGTTTTGATGTTACTTTGTCAGATTCATCTTCTGATGGAGGATGGTGCTGTTGTTACAGAAGCCCTGGGACCTTGCTGCTGGTTCAGAAGCCCTGAAAGAGGGTTTTCTTGTTGTATGTTTATAGAAATCCTAGAGGAGGGTCTTGCTGATGATTTCAGAGTTCCTGGGACTATACTGATGATTTATATTGATTCCTCAGACCTTGTTGTTAGGTCTTTGTTGATTTCTCAGGGAGAAAGTGAATCTATGAGGATGCGGGCAATGTGAATGAATGTTATTGTGGCTTTCTTAAGCTTTGTCTCTCCAGGAACAGAAACTGTGAAGGACTCGAGGTGGACCAGACACTGTGAGCTTCAGTATGGAACAGGAACTGCAGAAGAAGCTGGACAAAGAACTGAGAGCTGTCTGCCTTTGAACTCAGGAGGCAGTTGGATAGATTTGGGCAGGAGCTGGGACTACAGAAGAGGAACCATGGAAGCTAAGAGCCTTCCTCGAGTCAAGATGAAAAGACCACTCCTTGAGTATTTAATGTAAACTGAGAAAATTATGACTTACTGTGGCCTAGGGCTGGAGAATTCTGACCTTTATATTTAGATGACTGAGTTAAGGACTTCTAAAATTAAGAAGAAAGAGGACTTTTTGGTTGAAGAGATTAAGTCAATGTGACCTAGGGGTGAAGAACTTTGTACTTTGTGTCAATTAAGGAGTTTTGTCTCCTTAAGGATGGTTGAAGTAAGCACTTACTAAGTGATTGTGTTACTAAATGAATGTCATCCTTTGCTTAAAACTATGTGATCACTTTGTTGAAAACTATGTGGCCATTTTATTGATACATTGTTAAGTCATAACATTGTGAATGCTGTACTTTGATTTCTGTGAATGTTCACTATACTGTGTAATCAGAACCTTGAAAGCTGTTCACAGCAGTAGTCCTATGGGAAGTTGCTCCTGCTTGGCTTGACAGTGACCCTGAACAAGTTACTTAAACTGCTTGATTCAGTTTCAACATCTTTAAAATGTCAATAATAATGGCTCCTATCCCCCAGGAAGGTTGTTATTAGGATCAAATGTGTTAATATATGTGGAGTGTTTTGCAATCCTTGACAGATTATATAATGTTAATTATCAGCATCACCTTGGGGCCAGGCCTGGAGTCAGGAAAACCTGAGTACAAATTCAGCTTCAGACAATTGCTAACTGTGTGACCCTGGGTAAGTCACTTATGAAACTTTTCTCAGTATGAGAATAGTTGAATGGAATATAAATGTGTGTGTGTTATATGTATGTATACACATACACATATATGTATACATATATCTATGTGTATATGTATACATGTATGTATGTATATATACATATGTGTGTATATATGTATACATACACGTATATGTCTATACAGGAGGGTATATGGACATATGAATATATATGTTAGTTTGTGTGTATATATGTATACAGGTATACATAGACAGAGAGCACAGGACCAATTGAATAGGAAGGGATGATACTTAAAAGGTAAAATTGAGAGGTGAAAGAGGAATATAATGAGAGGAGGTGGGGAGAGACAGAATGGGGTAAATTGTCTCATATAGAAGAGGCAAGGGAAAACTGTTACAATGGAGGGGAAGAACAGGAAGGCAAAAGGGAATGAGTCAACTTTACTCTCATTGAATTTGGCTTATGGAGGGAATGATATACACACTAAATAGGGTATCTTGCCCTACAGGAGAGTAGGGGGGAAGGGGATGATAGGGGGAATGATGGAAGGGAGGTCAGGTTGGGGGGCAGGGAAGTTGGCAGCACCCACTTTTGAAAAGGGACAGGGTCAAAATAGAGAGTAGAACAAGTGGGTGTCAGGATAGGAGGGAGGGAAATATAGTCAGTCTTCCACAATATATCCACTATGGAAATGTTTTGCGTAGCTAAACACGTACAACCTATATTGAACTGCTTACCTTCCCAGGAATGGTGGGTGGTGAGGGAAGAAGGGAATGAATCTGGAATTCAAAATTTTTAAATCAAATGTTTAAAAAAATGTTATTTTTATATGCAACTGGGAAATAAGATATATAGGCACTGCAGTATAGAGATCCATCTTGCCCTACTGGAAAGTTGGAGGGGGTATGGGGAAGGATATAGGAGAGAGCAGATTGGTGGAGGGGGCATACAGTGGGATCACTGTTTTGGAGTGGTGGGTAGGCGAAAGATGGGGAGAAAAATTGTAACTCAAAATCTTGTGGGAATGAATGATGTAAACTAAAAATAAACATAAAATTTAATTTGAAAAAAAACAAAAAAAGAAAAAGAAAAACGGCATGGAGAGGTATCAGAACTCTGATCAGTACAGAGCATATTCCTTTAGAAGTGATAGACTATGAGTATGGAATTAGGCATATATTTTCTGACATAGGCAATGTGTTCATTTGTTTTGCTTAACTTTACTTCATTTATAAAAAGAGAATTCTATTGGGAGGGGGCAGTCATTGTAAAATGAGAGCGATATAAAAAGGCATCAATAAAGCATTTATTTAAAATAATAATGAAAATAGATCCTGAAAAGAGAACCTAAGGATCATTGGCCTCTCAGGAAAATATGATGAAAAAAACAACCAGAATAGCATGTTTCTGGAATCTGTAAAGGAAAATTGCTCAGAATGGAATGAGAGGACACATCTACATAGAATAGATAGGATCCAAAGTCTTACACCAGAGAAGAGCCCCAAGTTTAAGTTACCCAAATATGGCATCAAAGTCTCAGAATTCCTAGGTTATGTAGAAAATGTTGACTGTAGCC
Source organism: Gymnobelideus leadbeateri (assembly GCA_011680675.1). Taxonomy (NCBI): domain Eukaryota; kingdom Metazoa; phylum Chordata; class Mammalia; order Diprotodontia; family Petauridae; genus Gymnobelideus; species Gymnobelideus leadbeateri. The sequence goes on along the minus strand of WOXC01012407.1, from coordinate 158,845 downwards.
AGAGATAGATCATTTACCAAGGGAAGTCTAGTCAGAATCATCCAAAACTCTTCACTTTTAAGGAGGAAAAAGGAGAGAGACTAGACGTATGTTTTCCTTAGTATCAGAAACTCCTGGAGGAGGAAACTTCTAATGATGCAGGTCAACACCTTCTCAGCATCTTTTTAAAATGAAAAGTTTGAAAACTTCTCACTTTAGAAAGTTGCCTAGATCACAGATTTGCCTAGCCAGTGGGTTGAGATGATAGAGGGGAGCAGTAACCAAGCCTTCCTGGCTTCAAGGCTGTATGATCTACATTCAATATACAATAGTGCTTCTGCATTACTAATCCAGAACTATTTTTAAACATTTTATTTTTTCCAATTATATGTAAAGGCAGTTTTTAGCATCCATTTTTGCAAAAATTTTAGTTCCAGAATTTTTTCCCTTTCTCCCCTCACCCCTTCCTAAAAAAGTAAACAATTTGATATAGGTTATATAGGTGGAATCATGTAAAATATATATCCATATTAGTCATAGTTGTGAAAGAAGAAATGACCAAAGGAAAAATATTTTAAAAAATTAAGTAGAAAAGTATGGTCTGAAAAAAAAATGAGCAGGAAAAGGAAATGGCAAACCACTCCAGTATCTTTGCCAAGAAAACCACAAATGGGGTCATGGATTGTCAGAAACAAACAAACAGGGGCATCATCATCATCATCGTCGTCATCGTCGTCATCATTGTCATCATCACAAAGCCAATGGCAGGTATGGGAAGCAGAGTTATACAAAGCACATTCTCAATTTTTCTAACTAAATGTTTTTTTTTTTCAATGTAGTAGAATGTAAACTCCTTGAGGGCATGCGCTGTTTTCATTTTTCTTTTTTTTGTTTGTTTTTATATATATATATATATATTTCCAGCACAGGACTTGACACAGAGCAGGAGATTAATAAATGCTTGTTGAATTGAATGGAAGATGACATACTATGTCTAGTGTCAGAGGCTTTGAAAAGCTATCCTTTGTAACTGGATTTTTTTCCTTCTTTCCTTCTTTCCAGCTCTTGTAATTCCTAGTACCTTTGAAATTTTGACTCAAGCACAGCCACCTACTTGAGATCTTTCTTGAGTACCCTACTTCTCATGCTATATATTGTTGTTCAGTTATTTTAGTTGTGATCCACTCTATGTGACCCCATTTGGGTTTTTCTTGGCAGAGATATTGGAATGGTTGGCCATTTCCTTCTCCAGATCATTTTACAAATGAGGAAACTGGGGCAAACAGGTTAAGGGACTTGTCTAGGGTCAAACAGTAAGTGTCTGAGGCCAGATTTGAACTGATGAGTCCTCCTGATTCCAGGCCTCATGCTGTGTGTGCTATGGTGCCACCTAGCTGTTCATGCTATATTCCACTCCCCCTATTCCTTCGCTATATATACATACACATACACATATATTTGTGTGTGTGTGTATATATATATGTGTGTATATATATATATATATATATATATAAACACACATATATATAGCTACTATATATATAACTATCCATATACTGTGATTAATATTCAATTATGATAATTTTCTATTTATTTATCTATGTACATAGATTTCCTCAATAGCTGATAAAGTTCTTCAGGAAAGGAACTGGTTTCATTTTTGTCTTTGTATCTACTGTATTTAAAACAGTGTTTGGCACATAGGTGCTTAACATATGCTTACTGAGTTGAATTGAATTGAAACCTATTGCATCTCTCTTTTTTTTTTTTTTTTTTTTTTTTGCTTTTTGGAGAGCAATTGGGGTTAAGTAACTTGCCCAAGGTCACACGGCTAGGTTTTTGTTTGTGTATGCATTAAGTATCTGAGGCCGGATCCAAACTCAGGTCCTTCTGACTCCAGGGTCGGTACTCTACTCACTGCGCCACCTAGCCACCCCCTATTGCATCTCTTAAAGAAAATTCTTTGCAAACCTTAAAGCACCTTATAAAAATCATAGGTATTATTACTCAATAAATACATTAATTATAATTAAACAAGCATTCTTTACTATTCTAGTCACTGCACTGTAATTCAATGACAAACCACAGAAATTTGGATATGGAGTCAAACGATGTATTTTACAACGTTGGCAATTCTTTATTGTCTAAGTGACCTTAGGGAAGTCATTCAACCTCTTACTACACCACTTTTCCTACTTAAAAAATGAGACAATTCTGGGGCAGCTAGAGGGCACAGTGAATAGAGCACTGGCCCTGGAGTCAGAAGGACCTGAGTTTAAATCCAAACTGAGACACTTAACACTTACTAACCATGTGACCTTGGGCAAGTCACTTAACCCCAATTGCACTGTCTTCCCCCCTCCAAAAAGCAAAAATAAAATAAAATAAAATAAAAAGAGACAATTCAAATAGAGGATGTCTAATATTTATACCTTACAATTCTCACTCCCCACAGTAATTATAGGACCAGAAAGGCAAACTTTGTTCTTCTGAGAGTGCCAATTCATACATGCATAGGTAATTCCTAATGTATTGGGAACATAGGATCTAGGTCGGCAAGATACCTTAGCGCGCATCTAGTTCAACTAATTTGATAAATGAGGAAACCTGAGATCAGAGAGAGGATGAGATTTGTTTAAAGTCACACAAGTATTAACAGACAAAGACCAGATCCAAATTTGGTTTCTTTGTCTCCCTTTCCACTACATTACAAGTTAAAATGATCATAATAAAAAAAGGACATTTTTCCCCCGGATAGCATTTATTATGATAAGCATTTCACTTTCAGATCATGTAGCATTTTCCGCATTCAAGAGAAAAATTAAACAAATGCTGTATCCACTACAATACCAGTGGAAGAAAATAAAAGCCAGGTCTGGGTGCTACCAAATTTGGGTCTCAGCTTCTTCCTCCTGAGGTGCACACAGATCATTAACATTGTTAATGTCCTCACTAAATCTGCTTGGAGAAAGTGACAAGACCAATTTGTTACTGACAGTGCAGTTGGGGAGTATGTTCAAAAGTCATCAGTCTTGCTCTTGTGCTCCTTGAAAGACTGCATGGTTCCTGTCAAGTGGACATGCTATTTGCTTAGAAACTCTCTGTTATTTCTTCCATCTCCTCAGCTGGCATCCCAGCAGAAATCTGGGATGCTTTTCATTTCCAGCCCTAGTCGCAGCCAGAAAGTTCTGACAAGCCCAGGAAGTATTGAAATATGTAATCCAAAGCCAAAGGGAGAAGTCTTCACATCAGTACCTACTGTTGCTGATCAATATCTCATACTTCAGAAGATCAGTAATTTTATCCAAGAGGGTATTCCCTCTATGGACACAGATTGCAGCCCTGAAACAGCTTAGTAAATGGTTTCGTGAATTTCTGTGGTCAAGATGTTCTTCAGCTGTGGGCCAGCTCCTCGGTGATAAGCTTTTGGTGCTTATCAAGATAAGTTTTCAGATGACATACAATCAGTCTAGCAGCAGCAAGCCTGGATTTGAAGCTTTTTACCTGGATAGGATCTGCCAGAACCTGAATCCTGATGTCATAATCTCTGAGGGGGGTCACCTACAATGAAGTAATGGAGGCTGAGATTAATGGAGTTAATGAACAGTCATTATCATTATAAACCATGAGGATTATGCGTCATAGCCCATACAGCATCCTAGAATTTCAGAATTCAAAATGGCCTCGGAGGGGAAGGTAGGTGGCGCAGTGGATGGAGCAATTGGCACTAGAGTCAGGAGGACCTGAGTTCAAATGTGGCCTCAGAAACTTACCAACTATGTAATCCTGGGCAAGTCACTTATCCCCCATTGTCTTGAAACAGACAAACAAAATGACCTCAGGGATCACCTAGTCTATCCAATATATGAAAAAAAAAATACCCTCAACAATCTGTCTTAAAAAGGGTCATCTCCTCCTTTCTTAAGACCTCTAATGATAAGAAACATTCTACCTCCCAATGTATCTCATGCCACTGATGATTGACTTAGTTTTTTGAGATATTTTTTAACGTTAAAGCTAAATTTATGTCTTTGGCACTTCTGTCTGTTGCACCTTCACAGAGGCCAAAGAGATCAAATTGAATCCTTCTTTCAAATGATCATATCTCAAATACTTAAAGGCAATTCAGGAAAAAATATTTCTGTATTCGCAAGGAGAAGGTAGCATGTCAGAAGGAGCTAGAGATGGAGAAGGGCTTGATGTAGATAAGAAGGAAACAGAGACATTGAAGGCAGTTTGGTTGCTTCAGAATTTATGAAGAGTTACAGAGATTTAATTCAGAAGAAAGAAGGTAGGGATATCGTGAGTAAAACTTAAAGAACAGTTGGAGATGAAAGAGGAATTCAGCCTGAAGGAAGGTTTGGTCTGAAGGAGAAAATGGATTGAAGAGAAAGAACCTGAAGATTAAAATTCAAGGAGAAAGAAAAAGGCATGTTAAGTAAGATAAGGTAAATAAAATATATTTATAAAACAACATAAGATATTAGTGAGAGATGGAAAGGAAGTGATTGTTATTATGAAGATATTACAAGGTGATAAAAATGAATTGAAAATTTGTAAAAAAAAAAAGATTCTAGGAGGTGAGATGTAGATGTCAGCAAGCAAATTGAAATATAAAACTGAGGATGTCATTGAGTATTGTAAGCAGGATGAGTATCATGATTCCCAAAGAGAGTGCAATGTCTGTGCTTCTGTCATAGCCAAGTGATTGCTCCCTATGTTCAAAATGCAAGCTTCATTTCTGCTGTTATTGCTTTGCTGTTGTTGTGGTTGTGTTTTGTTTTGGTTTTCCTTAAGAGAAGGTGGAAGGACTTGATCAATGACTCTTCATAGTCATGGTTATCAAGTAAAATGAACAAAAACAGAAGGGGAATTTCAACCAAATAGAAAAGAATTGGAATTTCAGGGGAAACTGACCTGTCAGAATTTTTGAAGAGTAGTAGATACAGAAGACCAAAGGAAGAAAAAGTACACATGTATTCTTGAAGCTAAGAAAGAAATCAAAGGTCTTCCAGAAGAAGAAGTAGTTGGGTGCTCTGTGGAGGAAGCACATATTTATCCTGTAAGAATGATGAAGCAGATCCATAAGATCTTGTTACATGAGAGATAATTCAGTTTGTGCCAGAAGAAGATGAAAGTAAGTCTGGTTGATGACTCTCAGCTCTGGTACTGAGGCAGCAATTTATCAATCTGTTACCAATAATAGAGAGGTCTGTTATCCTCCTCAGGGAATGTATACAAGAACCTCCCAAGACACCTAAAAATGTCACACTACTACTCACTTCTGGTAATTCATATGAACATAAATGCCATTGCCAGTGGGAATCTAAAAACATTCCCAAAGTTTACAGAGTCTTAGGCAAAAAAAAACAAACAAAAATAAAACAAACAAAAAAACCGAAGACCATAGGAGAGATGCATTTTTATCACATTGAAAGACAGGAACACATAAGAGAAGCTGATTTGGGAAATGAACAACTAGCTGGATGAGAAATGGTGCCTGAGAATGAAATCTGGATTCCTGTAAAGGCTTAAAATATAGAATGACAGATTCCTGGTCAGGGATGGAGCACACCTAAAAGAGAGAAAGAGACGGGGCAGCTAGGTGGCGCAGTGAGTAGAGCGCTGGCCCTGAAGTCAGAAGGACCTGAGTTCGGATCCGGCTTCAGACACTTAACACATACACAAACAAAAACCTAGCCGTGTGACCTTGGGCAAGTTACTTAACCCCAATAGCCCTCCAAAAAGCTAAAAAAAAAAAAAAATTAAGGGCGGCTAGGTGGCGCAGTGAGTAGAGCGCTGGCCCTGGAGTCAGAAGGACCTGAGTTCGGAGCTGGCTTCAGACACTTAGCACATACACAAACAAAAACCTAGCCCTGTAACCTTGGGCAAGTTACTTAACCCCAATTGCCCTAAAGGGGCGGGTAGGTGGCGCAGTGAATAAGAGCACAGGCCTCGGAGTTGGGATGACCCGAGATCAGATCTGGCCTCAGAAAATGAGCACCCACGCATAAATAATGACTAGCCCTGTAACCTTGAGCAAGTTACTTAACCCCAATTGCTTTAAAAAAAAAAAAAAGAGAGAGAGAAACAAAGAAATGTAGAAAAAAGAAAGAAAAGTGAGAGGTAGGAAGGAAGGAAGAAAAAAAGGAAGGAAGGAAGAAAAGGAAGGAGGGAGGGAGGAAGGAAGAAAGGAGGGAAAGAAGGAAGGAAGGAAGAAAAGGAAGGAAGGAGGGAAAAATCTGGTAAGAATGGATTTGCCTTTTGGCTTCCAAGTATAATATAAATGCATTAAACAAAGAAGACTGAGAAAAGGAAAAAAAAAACTGTCAACTTATAAAGTTTCTGTAATTGCATGAGGGGATTCAAAAGCCAGATCTGGAAAACATTTAACTTAATTTCAATGGAAGTAGTAATTCTAGGAATAGAATTGAACTTGTCATAGCTGATAGACCATCTGGACCAAAAGAGGAAACAGATCCTAAGCCTGACAGAGATGTATGATAGAACTGTGATGGGGAGCTTCAATTATCTAGACATTTCAGGGGGGTGCTAAGCAGGGTTACAAGAACTAAGATTCTATAAGGGAAGGCTGGCTGGTGGCGAGGATGAGAGAGAGGAAAAATTTTCCAGAATTAAATTCTGAAGACAAAGGGAAACAATTCTGATAAGGAGCAAAATAAAGTATTTGATTCTCCTTCTGACCAGTTGTTTACCATCTGTGGACTGAGAGCTCCAAGAGCAATGGCTGCTGCTGCTGAGTCAGTGGCTCCTAAGGCTTGATCCTGGTTTGCTGGGGTCTGCATTGCACTGTGCTCTGCTCTCACCCAGGTGTTACGGACCTTCCCTTCTGACATTCCAAGTTGATGTTGGAGTTCATGGGCTAAAGGGTCTGGAACCACCCCTGCTGCTACTGATTCAGGCCTGCTCCTGGTTTTCTGGGGCCCTGTCTGAGCTGGAATGGGCTGGGCTGGGCTCGCCTATGCTGGACTGCACTCCATTCTCTCCCTGCTGCAACAGACCTTTCCTGCTGACCTTCTATGTTGTCTTGGAATGGAAAATTGTTTCATTCTGTCCTTTTTGGGGTTTTGCCCCTACAGAATTTGTTTAGAGTCACTATTTAAAAGTATTTGGAAGGGTTTGGGAGAGAGCCCATGTGAGGCCCTGCCTTTACTCAGCCATCTTGACTCCACCTCTTGCTTTCAGTGATTTCTTAATTAATTTGAGGAACTTTTCTTAATCCTCATCCTTCTTGACTTCTTTGTAGAATTTGACTCTATTACACTGTTTTCTTGGTCTCTTACTTGATTGGTTTGGCCTTCTCAGTCTCTTTTGCTGATTTATCATCCACATTCCAAAGCTGTTTCCTGGGCCCTATTCTCTTCTTTCTGTACATATTCCCTCTCAGCTCCCTTGGATTCAGTTACCATCATTATGTAAAGGATTCCCAAATGTGTATATCCAACCCTCTTTTCTCTCTTTAACTCCACTAAGGTGTCATAAGCCACCTTTTGGATCTATCAAGCTGGATGCACTAGTCACCGCAAATAATATGTCTGAGACAGAGCTCATTAAACTTTCTTCCCAAAATTGCCTCTTCTTAATTTCCACATCTCTAAGGATTTCACCATACTTTCCTATTGCTACCATCGTTCCAGTCTTCTAGATTCATTCATATTCTTTTTAAAAAATATATCATTTATTTTATTCTGAACTTAAGAAATAAAATAAGCATATAAATCATATAATAAAATAGAAAAAATAAGATGATTGTGCATGAAACTGTAAATCTATTGTAGAGAGCTTGTTATTCCCTTTAAATATATGAGAGCTGTCATGTAACTTTTTCCCCTTTTTATATCTTCCCTCTCCTCATAGAGATGGCTGCCATTATATACAACTGTGTGTGTGTTTGTATACACATGCATACAAATGCATAAATATCTAAATGTGTCTATGTATATATGTATTGTATATGTGTGTATATATGTATGTATGTGTGTGTAAAATCATTCTATACATACTTTTATTTATCAGCTCTTTATCTGAGTAAAGAGAGTGTCTTACTTCATAGGTCCTTTATAGTTAATTTAAAATAGTCAAAATGACTTAGGTCTAAATTCTTCTCAAAACAATATTGCTGTTGATATTTACAACATTCTCTTAATTCTGCTCATTTTGATCTTCATTATTTCATAGAAGTCTATCCATATTTTTCTAAGATCATTAAGCACATCTTTTCTTATAGAAGTGTAATGTTCCATAATGATTATATACCACAACTTGTGCAGTTGTTCCCCAATTAACATATACCCAAAATATCTAATTCTGTGCCATCACACAGAGAGCTACTATAAATATTTTGGAACACATTTTTTTTTCTTTTTCCCTAATCATCTAGGGAAACAGACCTAGTAGTGGTATTTCTGGGTCAAAGAGTATAGACAGTTTAGTAACTCTTTGGGCATAATTTCAGATTGCTGTCCAAAATGGTTGGATCAATTCATGGTTCCAGAAACAGTGAATTAGCATCCCAACTTTTCCCCATTCGCTCCACCATCTCTTGCTTTCCCCTTCAATAATTTTAGCCAATTTGAAAGGTGTAAAATGATATCTCAAAAGTGTTTTAATTTGCATAATCAATAATGGGTTAGAACATTTCTATCATGTGACTATAAATTGTTTTGATTCCATAGAGAACTGCATGTTCACATCCTTTGGTCATTTATCAGTTGGGGGATGATTGATATTCTTATACATTTGACAAAGTTGTTTGTTTGAGATATGGGCCTTTAATCTGAGAAACTTGTCTATAATTTTCCCCAATTTTCTGCTTTCCTTTTGAACTTGGATACATTCATTTTATTTGTAGAAAAGCCTTTTTAATTTAATGTAATAAGAATTATCCATTTTACACCTCACTCTGCTCTGTCTCTTGCTTATAAATTTTCACCTGTATATAAGTCTGGTAGATAATATATTCCATGTTCTTCTAATTTTCTTATGTTATCTCTCTCTGTATCTATGTCATGTATCCATTTTGACCTTATTTTGGGAAAAGTTGTAAGATATTGTTCTATCCAATTTCTGTCAGACAGATTTCTAGCTTTCCCAGTATTTTTTACCAGATGATGAATTCTTATTCCACAAACTTAAGTCTTTATACTTGTCAAATACAAGGTTATTGTAATCATTTGTTGCTGTAAATTTTATATCTACTCTGTTCCTCTGGTCTACCTTTCTTTTTCTTAGCCAGTACCAGATAGTTTTAATACTGCTTTATAATGTAGTTTAAGATCTGGTACTACTAAACCACCTTCCTTTATGTATTTTTTTCATTAGCTCCTTTGTTATTCTTGACCTTTTGTTCTTCCAAATGAATTTTGTTATTATTTTTTCTAACATAGTAAAATAAAATTTTGGTAATTTAACTGGTAGGGCATTGAATATATAAATTAGTTTGGGTAAAATTGTTGTTATTCTTAATTATTTTTTTATTTTTATTTTTTGTCTTTTTACCAGGGGAAAGGCAGGGCAATTGGGGTTAAGCGACTTGCCCAAGGTCACACAGCTAGTAAGTATTAAATGTCTGAGGTCAGATTTGAACTCAGGTCCCCCTGACTCCCAGGCTGGTGCTCTCTTCACTACACTGCATAGCTGCCCCTATTTCTCCAATTATTTAAATCTTATTTTAATTGTGTATATATATATATATATATATATATATATATATATATATATATATATATATATATATATATATATATATATATATATAATTTTGTTCATATAGACTCTGGGTTTGTTTTGGAAAGTATACTCCCAGCTATTTTATACTATCTAGAGTTATTTTAAATGGGGGTATTTCTTACTATCTCATCTTCCAGGGTTTTTTTTTCCCCCTATTATATAGGAATACTGATGTTTTATATGGATTTACTTTATATTCTACTCCTTTTCTAAAATTATGTATTGTTTTAACTAACTTTTTTCTTGAGTCTTTCGGATTTTCCAAGTATATCATCATATGGTTTGCAAAAAAAGAGAGTTTTATTATCTCATTTCCTATTCTGATTCCTTTGATTTCCCTTTTCTTCTCTTATTACTATTGTTAGGACTCCCAAAACAATATTGATATAATATTGCTGACAGTGTGCATCCTTGTTTCACACCTGATCTTACTGGGAAGATTTCTATCTTATCCCCATTACAAATAATGTTTGTTGATAGTTTCAGGTAAATACATTTTATCAATTTAAGGAAAAATCCATTTACACACATTCCTCTAAACCATTTTTATTAGAAATGAGTATTGTACTTTGTCAAAAACTTTTCTGCATCTATTTATATAATTATATGATTTTTATTACTTTTACTATTGATATAATCAATTATGTTAATAGTTTTCCTAATGTTAAACCATCCATACATCCCTGGTATAAAATCCCATTTGGTCATAATTTATAATCTTTTAACATACTATTGTAATTTTTAACTGGTATTTTATTTAGCATTTTTGCATCCATGTTCAATAATGAAATTGGTCTACAATTTTCTTTTTCTGTTTTTACTCTTCCTGGTTTAGGTATTAGTATCATGTTTGTTTCACAAAAGGAGTTTTGGTAGGACCCCTTCTTTGCCTATTATTCCATATAATTTATTTAATATTGGAATGTTGGTCTTTAAATGTTTGATAGCATTCACTTGTAAATCCACCTGGTCCTGGAGCTTTTTTCTTAGTAAGTACATTTATGGCATGTCAAATTTATTTTTATAAAATAGGTCTATTTATATATTCTATTTCCACCTCTGCTAATCTAGGCAGTTTATATTTTTGCATATATTTTGACATTTCACTTAAATTGTTAAATTTGTTGGAATATAATTGGGCAAAATAATTCCTTAGAATTACTTTGATTTAATCTTCCTTAATGATATATTCACCTTTTCATTTTTGATACTAGTAATTTGGTTTTCTTCTCTTTTAAAAAATCTTATTAACCAATGGTTTATCTTTAAAAAAAAACATTTCCTAGATTTATATATTAATTCAATGGGTTTTTATAGTCAATTTATTCGCACCTTTAATTTTTTTGGATTTACAATTTAGTGTTTGATTATGGATTTTTAGTTTGTTCTTTTACTAGCTTTTTTTTTTTATTTGCATACCCAACTCATTGTTCTGCCTTTTCTTCATTTTATTCATGTTAGCATTTTAAGATATAAATTGTCCTCTGACCACTGTTTTGCTGTATCCTATAGGTTTTGATGTGTTGTCTCATCATTATCAACCTCTTTAATTAAATTATCAATTGTTTCTATGATTTGTTCTTTAATCCACTCATCCTTTAAGATTTGGTTATTTAGTTTCCAGTTAGTTTTTAATCTGTGTTTCTGTGGTTCCTTATTAAACACAATTTTTATTGCATTGTGACCTAAAAGGGATTCTTTTAGTACTTCTGGGTTTTTTGTTTTAACTATAAAAACTTTATGCCCTAATGTATGGTCAGTCTTTGTAAAGGTAACATGATCTGCTGAGAAAAAGGTATATTCCTTTCTATTCCCATTCAGTTATCTGTAGATATCTATCATATCTAGCTTATCTAAAATTCTATTCACTTCCTTGACTTCTTAGGTTTTTTTTTTTTTTTGGTTAGATTTATCTAGTTCTGAGAGGGGAAAATTAAAAGTCTCCCACTATTATAGTACTACTGAATGTTTCCATATTCATTCATATCTATTTCTGTAATTTGTTTAGCTTTTCTTTTAAAATTTTAGATGGTGTAGTATTTGGTGCATTTATTCATACTCTTCAAGTTGTTCTTGACTTCAGTCATTAGCCAGTTTTTTTTAAACAAATGCTTTATTAACTTCTGTTTTATATCATTCATTTCCGCCAGATTTTGAGTTACAATCATTTTCCCCTCGTTATTCCCCTACCCAACCTCCCAGAATAGCAGTCCCACAAGATATCCCTTCCTCCAATCTGCTCTCTCCCATATCTTCTCCCATACCCCCTTCGACTTTTCCATTAGAGGAAGGGAAGTCTTTGTGTCCCAATGCCTGCACATCTTATCTCCCAATAATAAGCAAAAGAGTATTAATAATAGTATTTATATATATTTGAAACATTTAATGTTAAGACCTTGAATTTCAGATCCATTCCCTTCCTCCGTTGTCACCCATTCCCTCTGGGGAGATAAGTAATTCAGTATATGTTGAACATGTCTAGCTATGTAAAACATTACCATAGTAGATATATTGTACAAGGCTGCTTATAATTCCCTCCCACTCATCCCACCCCCCACCTGGTCCATTCCCTAAATGATCCTGTCCCTCTTCTATAGTGGGTAGTTCCAAACTCCCCTCCCCCCAAGGACGCCCTCCCACCCATCATCCCTCCTCTCATCCCCCTTACCCCTATTCTGCTGCAGGTTGAGATATCCCATTTAGTATATATGTCATTCTCTCCCTGAACCAAATTCAATGAGAATGTGGTTCTGCCTTTTTGCCTTCCTATTCCTCCCCTCCCTTGCAACCACTTCCCCTTGCTTCTTCTACATGAGATAGTTTACCCTACCCTGTCTCTCCCCATCTCCTCTTGCCGCTTTCCTCTCTCACCTCATAATTTCATCCCTTGAGTATTCTCCCTTCCCAACTAATTCAACCTATGCCCTCTATCCATATATAACTGTAACCATATACACACACATTCACATATGTATTCATATGACCACACACCTTTCTTCCATTATTTTCATAGTGAGAAAGATATTATTGTTTTTCCATATAGGAATGTATTCATTCAAAGTTCAACTTTGATAAGTTCCTTTTGATTTCTTTTCCCTGATTACCTTATCAGGCATCTCTTGCTTCTTGCATCTGGATGTCAAATTTTGTATTCAACTCTGGTTTTTTCCTCAAGAATGCTTGAAAGTCCTCTATTCCACTGAATGACCATATTTTCCCCTGAAACAAAATACTCAGTTTTGCTGGGTAGGTGACCCTTGGCTTCATTCCCAGTTCTTTTGCCCTCTGGAATATCATATTCCATGCCCTTCGATCCCTCAGTGTAGAAGCTGCCAGGTCCTGGGCTATTCTGATTGTGTTTCCACAATATTGAAATTGTTTCTTCCTGGCTGCTTGTAGTATTTTCTCCTTGATCTGGGGATTCTGGAACCTGGCTATAATATTCCTGGGAGTTTTCTTTTTGGGATCTTTTTCAGGAGGTGATTGGTGGATTCTTTCAACCTCTGTTTTGCCCTCTGGATCTAAAACATCAGGGCAGTTTTCCTTGAGAATTTCTTGAAGGGTGATTTCTAGGTTCTTTCTTTGATCATGGCTTTCAGGTAGTCCAATAATTTTTAAATTGTCTCTCCTGGATCTATTTTCAGGTCAGTGGTTTTTCCCATGAGATATTTCACATTGCCTTCTAATCTTTCGTTTGTTTGGATCTGCTTAACAGCATCTTGATTTCTCATAAAGTAATTAGCTTCCATTTGCTCCAGTCTAACTCTGAAGGAATGAATCTCCTCAGTGAACTTTTGAGATTCTTTTTCCATCTGGAAAATTCAACTTTTTAAGGCATTCTTCTCCTCATTGCCCTTTTGGGCCTCCTTTGCCATTTGAGTTAGTCTATTTTTTAAGGTGTTGTTTTCCTCAGTCAGGCTGTTGACCCTCATTTCATACTTTTCCTGCATCCTTCTCATTTCTCTTTCCAATTATTCCTCCACTTCTCTTATTTGATTTTTAAAGTCCTTCTTAATGTCCTCTGTGGCCTGCAACCCGCTCATGTTTTCCCCTGGGGCTTTTGGAGCAGGACTTCTGACCTCACAGTCCTTTTCCCGCTCTATGCCCCCAAAATAGGAGTCTAGGGTTGCATTTTTCTATTTCCTTTGCCTTGGCATGTTGCCACTTAATTGCTTGACTTTTGGGCTTGTTGCCACACTATGGCTTTAAGGCCAGATAGAGGAATTTTAGTCCCGAACGTGTGGGGGGGCAACTTCCATTTCTGGCAAGTTGTAAACCCACCCACGACTACCACCCTAGATCACAATCCAGATCCAGGGAGGTTAAAGCAAGAGTGATTACCCCCCAAGACTGATCGCTGGATCTCCCTACAGTTCACAGGCCAGGAGCTGGAGCTGCCTCTGAAAACTACAAAATGCCGTGTCTCCTCAGTGGCTTCTAGCCCCCAGGGGAGGGAGCTGACACATTCCCCAAATACTGGTCCCAAAGTCCATAGGACACTAACCTCTTACTTTGTCCTAGGCATGTCTGTGTTGATAATTCTGGAATCGCTACAGCTCCTGGTGTTCTGGGGTTCCTCCAGCTGGCTGCTGGCCCTGCCACCCTGGGGCTAAAACCTCGGCTCACGGGGACCTGTGCTCCGCTCGTCTCGGCTCCCCGGGCTGCGCGCTGCTGGCTCCCAGACCACTGCACTGGAGCTTCCTGTAGGGCTGCTGGGCTGTCCTCAGTGGGAGGTTAGCTTTTCTTTGTCATTCTGTGGGTGCTGGGGCTCCAGAAGTTGTTCAGAGTCCCCTTTTACATAGTTTGGGGGGAATCTGGGGGTAGAGTGGCTTAGATGAGCTGTTTCTACTCTGCCATCTTCATTAGCCAGTTTTTTAAAAAAAAATTCTACCTTCCAAAAATCTTTCATATATTTCTCCTTCTTTCTACTTACATGGCCACTACTCTACTTCATCCTCTTGTCATGTCTCACCTGGACCTTTCTAAAACCTTTCTAGTTGGTTTCCTTGCCTCAAGTCCCTCACCTCAAGAATTTAAAGCTTGCCAAAGTAGCCATTATGAAAAAATAGGTCTGACCATGTGACACTGCTGCTCAAAAAACTCCATTGACTCACTACTATCTCTAGGCTCATTTAAAAACTCTTCTGTCAATTCACACTTTTCACACCTTTATTCCATGTGACCCCCTCTTTGTCAATCACAACCTTCCCTCCATGTCTCCCCTCTCTTCCTCTTACACATGACTCCTTAATAAGCAAATCTCTCAGTTCTCAGAAGCCTGGTTCATAATGTCATTTTTGTGTAGCCAAGCTATTCTCATGCAATGCAGGAGATTGACAGATTTTAGTTATTCTTCATCCCTTAGCATCTGGAACCACTTGATACTGTGTTCATTCTTAGCATCTAAGTCTTTCTCAAACCATTAGGGTGGTAGAAAGAGCACTGGCATGGGAACCCCAATAACCTAGGTTCTATTCTAGCTCTCTTACTAGACTCATAGCACCTTAAAAGTTACTTTAGGGGTCATTATTGTAAAATGCTTAGCGAAGTACTTGGCACCTAGTAGGCACTATATAAATTCTTAATTCTTCACCTTCTCCATCTAGTCCAGTTCATATCTTTATATGAATCCTATTTATATATCTAACAATTATTCATCTAGTCTTTCCTGGATCATCTTAAGTGATGGACAGCTAATTACTTCACAAGGCAACCCATCCTATTTCTATACAAGCTCTAATTTTTTGACAGTCTTTCCTTACATGGAACTAAAATCGAGTTCCCTATAAATTTCTCTTACTTCCAGGGCTGAGGAGAACATGTTTAAACCCCATGACAAGACTTTGAAAACCTGAAAATTAAATCAACAACAGCCACCTGTCTTGAGCCCCCCAAGTCTTCCCCAGAGGCAACTAAGTGGTATGGTAGATAGAAAGGGAAAGGAGGGAGGGAACAAAGGTTTCATTAAGTACTTATTATGTGCCAGATATTCTGCCAAGAGATTTACAAATGTCTCATTTGAGCACAACACTAGAAGTCAGGTACTAATGTTAGCCCCATTATACATTTGAGGAATCAAGGCAGATAGAGGTTAGGTTGCTTGCCCAGGGTGGCACAGCTAGTAAATGTCTGCAGCTAGATTTGAAGTCAGGCCTTCCTGACTCCAGGCCCAGAACTTTCGCATACAATAGGGGCTGAATAAGTGCCACACCAAATACTCCCAGTTCTTATAATCCATGCTTCTATGATATGCTCTAAGTTGGCTCCCTGCTGTGGTTGTCCTCTTATTGTTTTCTCTTGTTATTTTTGTTTTTCTGTGTTCCTGATTCCCAGGGACACCAAAAGTGCTTCAGATCTGAATTGCACAAAAGAGATTACAGCCTAACTTCCCCTTGTCTTGTTGTAGACACTATATTTCCAGCCTAAAAATCATAATAAACTCTTTTTATTGGCTGACAAATCATAATGTTTATTAAGGCCACTAAAATCCCCAGGTCTTTGTTAAGATGAATAACTGACTAACTATATCTACCCTTTCTTGTTCTTATGAAGTTGATTTTTTAAAAACAAATGCTTTATTAACTTCTGTTTTACATTATTCATTTCCGACAGATTTTGAGTTACAATTATTTTTCACCCCCATTTTTCCCCTACCCACCACCCCACAATAGCAGTTCCACAAGATATCCCTTCCTCCAATCTGCTCTCTCCCATATCTTCTCCCATACCCCCTTCGACTTTTCCATTAGAGGAACGTGAAACTCTGTGTCCCAATGCCTGTACATCTTATCTCCCAATTACAAGCAAAGGAGTATTAATAATAGTATTTATATATATTTGAAACATTTAATTTTAAGAACTCGAATTTCAGATCCATTCCCTTCTTCCGTTGTCACCCATTCCCTCTGGGAAGATAAGTAATTCAGTATATGTTGTACATGTCTAGCTATGCAAAACATTACCATAGTAGATATATTGTACAAGGCTGCTTATAATTCCCTCCTATTCATCCCACCCCCCCCCCCCCCACCTGGTCCATTCTCTACTTGATCCTGTCCCTCTTCGATAGTGGGTACTTCCAACCTCCCCTCCCCTCAAGAATGCCCTCCCATCCATCATCCTTCCTCTCATCTCCCTTCCCCCTATTCTGCTGCAGGGTGAGATATCCCATTTAGTTGGTATGTCATTCTCTCCCTGAACCAAATTCAGTGAGAATGTGGTTTTGCTTTTTTGCCTTCCTATTCTTCCCCTTCCTTGAACCACTTCCCCCTGCTTCTTCTACATGAGATAGTTTACCCTACCCTGTCTCTCCCCATCTACTCTTGCCACTTTCCTCTCTCACCTCATAATTTCACCCCTTGAGTATCCTCCCTTCCCAACAAATTCAACCCATGCCCTCTGTCCATGTATAACTGTAAACATATATACACACACATTCACATATGTATTCATATGACCACACGCCCTTCTTCCATTATTTTCATACTGAGAAAGATTTCATCAGTCACAGTTATTGTTTTTCCATATAGGAATGTAATAGTTCAACTTTGATAAGTTCCTTTTGATTTCTTTTCCCTGATTACCTTCTCAGGCATCTCTTGCTTCTTGTATCTGGATGTCAAATTTTCTATTCAATTCTGGTTTTTTCCTCAAGAATGCTTGAAAGTCCTCTATTCCACTGAATGACCATATTTTCCCCTGAAACAAAATACTCAGTTTTGCTGGGTAGGTGACCCTTGGCTTCATTCCCAGCTCTTTTGCCCTATGGAATATCATATTCCATGCCCTACAATCCCTCAGTGCAGAAGCTGCCAGGTCCTGGGCTATTCTGATTGTGTTTCCACAATATTGAAATTGTTTCTTCCTGGCTGCTTGGAGTATTTTCTCCTTGATCTGGGGATTCTGGAACCTGGCTATTATATTCCTGGGAGTTTTCTTTTTGGGATCTTTTTCAGGAGGTGATCTGTGGATTTTTTCAACCTCAGTTTTGCCCTCTGGATCTAAAACATCAGGGCAGTTTTCCTTGAGAATTTCTTGAAGGGTGATTTCTAGGTTCTTTCTTTGATCATGGCTTTCAGGTAGTCCAATAATTTTTAAATTTTCTCTCCTGAATCTATTTTCCAGGTCAGTGGTTTTTCCCATGAGATATTTCACATTGCCTTCTATTCTTTCATTTGTTTGGATATGCTTAACAGCATCTTTATTTCTCATAAAGTCATTAGCTTCCATTTGCTTCAGTCTAACTCTGAAGGAATGAATCTCCTCAGTGAATTGTTGAGATTCTTTTTCCATCTGGAAAATTTGACTTTTTAAGGCATTCTCCTCATTGCCCTTTTGGCCCTCCTTTGCCATTTGAGTTAGTCTATTTTTTAAGGTGTTGTTTTCCTCAGTCAGGCTGTTGACCCTCATTTCATACTTTTCCTGCATCCTTCTCATTTCTCTTCCCAATTTTTACTCCTCTTCTCTTATTTGATTTTTAAAGTCCTTCTTAAGGTCCTCTATGGCCTGTAACCCACTCATGTTTTCCTTTGGGGCTTTTGGAGCAGGATTTCTGACCTCACAGCCTTCCTCCTGTTCTATGCTTCGATCTTCTTTGCCCCCAAAGTAGGAGTATAAGGTTGCATTTTTCTGTTTAATTTTTTTCCTTTACCTTGGCATGTTGCCACTTAATTACTTGACTTTTGGGCTTGTTGCCACACTATGGCTTTAAGTCCAGATAGAGGAATTTTAGTCCTGAACGTGTGGGGGGCAACTTCCGTTTCTGGCTAGATGGAGGCCCACCCAAGACCTCCACCCCAGATCACAATCCAGATCCAGGGAGGTTAAGTCAAGAGTGATTACCCCCAAGACTGATTGCTGGATCTCCCTACAGTTCACAGGCCAGGAGCTGGAGCAGCCTCTGAAAACTACAAAATGGCGTGTCTCCTGAGCAGCTTCTAGCCCCCAGGGGAGGAAGCTGACACATTCCCCAAATACTGGTCCCAAAGTCCATAGGGCACTAACCTCTCACTTTGTCCTAGGCATGCCTATGTTGATAATTCTGGAATCGCCACAGCTGCTGGTGTTCTGGGGTCCCTCCAGCCGGCTGCTGTCCTGGCTGCCCTGGGGGCTAAAACCGCAAGTCAGGCGGACCTGTGCTCAGCTCCCAGAGCGCTGTGGTGATCCTTCCTGCAGGGCTGCAGGGCTGTCCTCACAGTGAGATTAGCTTCTCTGTGTCGTTCTGTGGGTGCTAGGGCTCCAGAAGTTGTTCAGAGTCCCCTTTTACATAGTTTGGAGGTGATCTGGTGGGAGAGTGGCTTTGATGCGCTGTTTCTACTCCGCCATCTTGAACTAAAGTCTGAAGTTGATTTTTTAACCCAATTCTAGAGATTTGCTTTTATCTTTATTCAATTGCAGCCCATCTTTCCAGCTTATCAAATTATTTTTGAATCCCAGTTTTTCTCATCCAGTGTATTTGATTTTCTTCCCATGCTTCTACTATCTACAGTTTCAACAACCAACCATCCATGCTTTGATTAAATTCATCCGTTGATTAAAAAAAATAAGAACACAAAAAACCAAAAACAGTGATTGAACAGATGGACCACGTTTCTGTGGTCCACCAGTATAAACAATTCTCTAGACTGAACTAGAACCATTAACTAACACTCTTTGTATCTTTTTATTCAACTAGTTATAAAACTACCTGAATGTTCTATAACAATTACTATCTCTCCATTTTCTGCAGAATATCATTAGAGGGCTTGCCAAATGCCTCGATGAAGTCCAAGTAGTGTATTACTTGCAGCATTACTGTCCTGGACCACTTCATCATTGAGTAACATAAGTCTAGTGACCTTAAGTTAATCACACCCTGCTACTGTTTCCTCCTCTGTAGAATGATGGATAATTTTCTAGCTCAAAGATCCTAAGATTCTTCAATTCATGGCAGATGGACACATGCTCCTTCCCCATGGAGTGATGCACCTCTAAAGGAAGGGGACTAGGTTAGTGTTTTTCTCTTCAAAGCCTGTTTTATAGAGACCCTTTCCCTAGCATGTGGCATGCCTAGTGATTTAGTAAGTGAAATGGAAGCTCTGACTTAAAAGCTTTTTTAAATTGTTATTACTTGACTCCACATTTTTTAAATCAGTTACAACCCTCAGGAGGTTTTAATCAAGACTTATTCAAATCACTTGCTTCTACATCTGTTGCCCACATTAACTTATTATAAAATTGTAAAACAATGAGATAAGAAGTTACTCACTCAGTGGACTTTTATTACACAATCCTGCCATCAGCCATGTTTACATTGGTTCCATCATGCCTGCACCCTTGCTCTCTGAGGGAGCAGGGCCAAGGCAGGATTTGTATGGTGAGATACTTATTTTCCAGAACAAACATATAAAATGCAAGGTGCTCTAAGTGGGGATTGTATTTATATTCATTGGGCATATTTATGAACATATTCATATAATGTATAATATGTATTCAAAAGGTTGTTATAGATAGGGACAGACACACTGCATGCCTGTAGTTTAAAATCCATTTATGTGTAGAATACTTATACAGACCTGAAACAGAATTCTAGCAAATGCAATACTGATTTTCAAATTATTTTCCAATTTACCTTATTTCCTGAGCTTAGTGACTTCAAAATGCTGTACAACTGCTGTGTTATGAATTCCTAGGTGTGGTGAAGATCATGAAGAGGAAACTGGGAATTTGTCTACACTAGATGTGGCCTAGGACTCTCTAAATTTGCTATTTGCTCAATAATATTCATATGCTTCATAATATTCATGTGGGTTATTTGTTCATCAGAAATTTTATATAATAACAATGATATTGTAAAGACAAATATCTTTGAAAGACCAAATGTCTCTGATGGATGCAGTGACCATTCTGGAGGCCTATGTGGTGATGATCTCTGCTATCCTATCTCCTAACAGAGAAGTAATGGATTCAAGATGCCGAATGAAACATACATTTGGGGGCGTGCATAAATTGAGAATTTGTATCACTTGATAATGCATATTTGTTACAAGGTTTTTGTTTTTTCTTTTTCTTTTATTAAATGGGGGAGAGAAAATAAATGCTTGTTAATTGAAAAATAAAATAAAGTGAATAATATTGGTATTGGCTTACTTTTTAACTCACTGGAATATGTAAGGGGTAATGCACAGGGAAGAGGCACTTCCTCGTGGGAATTCATGTTCTGTTCCTTGTTTCCTGCTTTCTCCTTTCTATTTATTATTCCATTTATGGGAAGTGGGAAACGGAATAGTTCCTTTCACTGGGCTTAAAAGGAGTACTCTTAGGAACATAGATTAAAAAGGATGTGGAATAAAAATGTATATCTATTTAATAATGTAATTATACATAATATATACTAATTTGTAAAAATATATATTAAGGTTAATATAAGGAATAAGGGATAGAGATTAAATTTGTAAATTCATTGGTAGAGGGAACTTCTAGAATGGTAAACTACCTCTAATGATGCTGGTCAACAATTTTTCTTCAACTTGTAGTTTTAGACAGTTATCTAGAGAAAACAGTAAAAGGTTAAGTGACTTGCTCAGGGGACACACATCCAGTATGCATTAGAGGTAAGACCCAATGTCAGGTTTTACCTATTATATTTTATACACATACACACACATGCATTGTATGTATAGTGTATGTGTGTGTGTGTGTGTGTGTGTGATATATTTTCTGATCCATTAATATGAGCCCTGAATTTGGAGACAGAGGACCTATGTTCAAATTCCCCCTGAAATAACTGTGACTTTGGTCGGGGTGGGGAGCCTGACCCACCCCTGAAGCTTTTTGGGTCAGTTTCCTTAACTCTAAAAAGGCTGAGATCCGTCACAACACTAAATCTTTACTTCTAAGTCACAAAAAGGGAAGTGGGTCATGTGTTCAATTTTATTAAAGCAAAGACTCGAAGAAGAAATTTACCTCAAAAGTAGGATATAGAAGCAAAGATCCCACTTAATTTCAGGGAGATGTATAGAAATAGGATCAATGAAGACGAATAACTGAGAGAGAAAAACAGATATGGAGTAGGGCAACATCAAAGACATCAAAAGTAGCTGGGAGAAATGAAGTAGAATGGTGGAATTTTATTAGAGAAACATTTTTATATTAGTTCAAGAAAAAGAGGAGGTAGAGGAACAAAAATTTGGAAGAACACTTAAAATGAGGAAAAAAATACCTAGAGAGCAGAAAGTCACCCTATGGCTAAGGAAACAGTGAAATTTGTTTTAAACATAGAGTGGCAAAACATCAATGTGAAGGATGAATTCAGAAAATGAATGTAAAACATAAATGCTAAATAAAATGTGGGAAAATGTTGAAGACCCGCCCCCATAGCATCATGCAGGTCAAAGAAATAACTTGAAAAGATGCATGGTCCCTTTAAAATCAATGGCATAGTATGGATCTGATGCGGTAAGGACTGCAGGAGATCCAGAGCTTTGTACTTATATATAGATCAAATTTGATCAAAAGAGAAAGTAGGGAGGAAAGCTGGAGGACTTCTTAAATAGAAAAGAGGATTAAGGTTTAGAAAGTGGCTGCAAGGTAAACCACTAATTGAGAAAAGATGGTGATGCATGTTTCTGTATACTCATAGGTATGTATATATGTATGTGTATGTGTATATTACTGGGTATGTGTGTATCATCATCACTAACACTTCTAGGATGCCTACTATGTACTGGGTACATTGTGCTAAGCACTTTGCCAATATTTTCATACTGGATCCTCAGAACAATCCTACAATGTAGGTGCCCCTGAGTAACTGTCCACTGTTACACAACTAGTGTCTGAGGCCAGATTTCATTTCAGTTCTTCCTGAATACAATCCCAGTGCTCTATCAACTATACATACATACACACATACATGCAGGCAGCTAGGTGGCACAGCCCATGAAGTGCTGGGCCTGGAGCCAGGAAGACTCCATCTTTGTGACTTCAAATCTGGCCTGAGACACTAGTTATGTGACCCTGGGCAAGTCATTTAACCCTGTTTGCCTCAGTTTCCTCATCTGCAAAATGATCTGGAGAAGGAAATAGAAAACCACTCTATATCTTTTCCATGAAAACCCTTAATAGGGTTATGAAGAGTTGGACAATACTGAAACAACTAAGCAACAGCGAGCTACACATACACAGACACATACATAGACATGCACATATATTTTATGTATACATACAGTGAGTATACATCCATATAAAATGATGGTGTCTACATTTGCAAAGCATACACACATTTATACCTACTATATAAATATACATGTATGTCTATGCATATGTGTATAGTTTTGTGTGTGTATACAGACATGTGTAGTTTTCTATGTCTATGTTGTTATGTTATACTCTCTTGTGTTATATGATGTGATGTGATGTGATTGGCCTAGGTAGACTCAGACGCATTGCAAGAGTAAATTTGTGTATATGCACACACACACACACACACACACACACATTAGGGTATCACATTGCTTGCATTGTTTAATGTCTTCTTGGGGGCTATCAAGAAAAAGAGAGAGGGACAGAGATGGAGAGAACTGTTTGGGAGGCCAAGAACAAAACACAGGTGGTACATTAGAATAAAATGCACTAGATTAGGAGTTGAAAGGTTTAGAGACTAAGGTTCAAGTTCAGAGATATTTAACTTCCAAGAAATCACTTCATTTATCTGGATCTTAACTTCCTCATCTTTGAAGTGGGATGCTTGACATGGGATCATGTGAAAAGCACTGGATTTGGAGTCAGAGGTCGTTGTGTTTCAACACCAACTCTTATTCTTCCTGGTTGTTCTTGGGGGAGGGTGGAGTAGGAAGGAGGGACAACAAAACCCCCAAACCACTTGAAATCTCTAGGCCTCAATTTTCTAAAACATAAAATGAGGATGAGGAAGGGAAGATCATGGATGGACCAATTGATCTCTGTTTCTTTCCAACTTAAGTACAGTTTGCCCTTCTACACAGCAATTTTCCCCATAGCAGTTTCAATATATTGTGGGTCAGCATAAGAAATCAAATGAAATTTTTTTTCAGGAGTTTTGTGGAAGCCGCAGACAACACGCAAAAGCCAGGAGATGACATAGAACCTATGACCAAATACTTAACCCACATTTTACAATAAAGTTCTGTAAACATCCCATAATAGAAGAAGAAAAAGATTCAGATTTCTTCTCTGGTATGAGGGGAGGGCCAAAAAATTTACAGGAATTTTCATGCGGCAACCTCTGCAATTTGGAAGGGTTAATTGTAGATTATAATTTTATGAAGCTTCAAAGAAAAAGAGATCTTTTCTCTACAACCCTAAGAGAGTATAAACTGGAAATTGCCAATTCACTCTTATTTAAATCTTGATTTCTCATAAAGTCATTTGCTTCCATTTGCTCCAGTCTAATTCTGAAGGAATGAATCTCCTCAGTGAACTTTTGAGATTCTTTTTCCATCTGGCAAATTTGACTTTTTAAGGCATTCTTCTCCTCATTGCCCTTTTGGGCCTCCTTTGCCATTTGAGTTAGTCTATTTTTTAAGGTGTTGTTTTCCTCAGTCAGGCTGTTGACCCTCATTTCATACTTTCCTGCATCCTTCTCATTTCTCTTTCCAATTTTTCCTCCACTTCTCTTATTTGATTTTTAAAGTCCTTCTTAAGGTCCTCTATGGCCTGCAACCCGCTCATGTTTTCCCCTGGGGCTTTTGGAGCAGGACTTCTGACCTCACAGTCCTTTTCCTGCTCTATGCCCCCAAAATAGGAGTCTAGGGTTGCATTTTTCTGTTTCCTTTGCTTGGCATGTTGCCACTTAATTACTTGACTTTTGGGCTTGTTGCCACACTATGGTTTTAAGGCCAGATAGAGGAATTTTCGTCCCGAACGTGTGGGGGGCAACTTCCGTTTCTGGCAAGCTGTATACCCACCCACGACTTCCACCCTAGATCACAATCCAGATCCAGGGAGGTTAAAGCAAGAGTGATTACCCCCCAAGACTGATCGCTGGATCTCCCTACAATTAATTGCAGGCTGCGAGCTGGAGCTGCCTCTGAAAACTACAAAATGCCGTGTCTCCTCAGTGGCTTCTAGCCCCCAGGGGAGGGAGCCGACGCATTCCCTAAATACAGGACCCAAAGTCCATAGGACACTAACCTCTTACTTTGTCCTAGGCATGTCTGTGTTGATAATTCTGGAGTTGCCACAGCTCCTGGTGTTCTGGGGTTCCTCCAGCCGGCTGCTGGCCCTGCCGCCCTGGGGCTAAAACCTCGGCTCACGCGGACCTGGGCTCTGCTCGGCTCCTGTGCTCTGCGCTGTGCGCTGCCAGGTCACAGACTGCTGCGCTGGTCCTTCCTGCAGGGCTACTGGGCTGTCCTCAGCGGGAGGTTAGCTTCTCTGTGTCATTCTGTGGGTGCTGGGGCTCCAGAAGTTGTTCAGAGTCCCCTTTTACATAGTTTGGGTCGAATCTGGGGGCAGAGTGGCTTGGAGGAGCTGTTTCTACTCCGCCATCTTGACTCCACCCCCTCACTTCTTTTTTATATAAAGAAATTATTATACGGTGTGTGTGTGGGGGAAGAAATATAGGAGGTAATTTAGGCAATGTAAAAAATAGCAATAACATTTATTTTTAAAAGTATTAAAAGCAACAAAGAGAAGATGTTATCTATTTAAAACAAAACAACAATGACATCCAATTAGAGGAAGATTATATGTACTATGATAAGATTATATTCATATAAGTAAGTCTATGACATATGTGCATATACATATATATTATCAATCTATATCATAAAAGGAGAGGCAAAACTGCTAAAAATAGCCATATTTCTTATAAAAGCTATCAGTGAAACTTAGCAAAGTTTAGGGAGCTCTAAATGATAGTACTCAGGAGAGTTAGCTCAGGAGAGCAGGTCCAGTGGAAGAAGCACAGATTTGGAATCAGAGAACTTGGGTTTGAATTTTGACTTAACTGCTTACTATCTATATAACCTGGGCAAGTCTGAAAATCTCTGGGCCTATCTCCTGATTTGCAAAATGAGAAGGTTGTATTAGATGACTTCTAAGTTCCCTTTTAGCTTTAAATCCTCTGATCTAAAGATAGTACCTGTTACCTGGGAAAGAGTTTAGCTAAGGGACTCAACATTTACCAACTGTAAATTTTTGACCGTGGTGAAATGGTGACAAAAAACAAGAACAAAATGAAATCACTCAAAAGAATGTATATTAGGATCAAATGAATCAATAGAAACATTTTCACTAACATAAGAAGGCACATGGTCACTATGACTAATAGGACTATAATAAATTCAGCATTTATTAAGAACAGACTATTTGCCAGGTACCATACACGGCTCTGAGAGTAATTCAAAAATGAAGATATGCTTTCTAACCTCACATAACATATCCTGTTGGAAGACATAAGATACAAACATGCAAGAAACAATCATTACAAAACTGAATAGAGTAAATCCATAATAGCCTAACTGTCAAGATATTGAGGGACTTGGAAGAAAAGATCATTTTTGGATAGGGTGATTAAGGAAAACTTCATGGAATAAGTGGCATTTGCCCTGCACTTTGAAAGCTGGGTGGGGATTTAATAACCAGTGATATAATAATAGCTGACATTTATATGGCGTTTGAAGGTTTGCAAAGTACTTTACATAGGAGGGAAGGCCCTCAACATTTGTTTGCCCCTCATGAACAAAATATTAAGAAGCAAAACGAAAAAAAAAAAAAACAACCTAAAAACTTAAAAAAGAATTCTGATTCAGTTTTTTAAAATGACTCAGAAATGGCAGATATTCTGTTCTTGGCCTCTTTTCAATCTCTTATATTTAATAAGAGAAATATTTTTTTCAAGAGTCATTCTATTTAACCTTTGGAATCTGACTACTTCTCTTCTTAAAGGGAATCTGATTTTCATCACTAATATGGGACATTATAACCTTGACTTAAAGTCTCTAAAGAAATAAGTCCTTCTTCATGTTACATGGCTTCACAGCTAGGAAACACATGGATATAGCCATTTTTTAGGAAATTTTACCTCTCTACAACCTCTCCCTTGGTGATCTCCTGCATACCTTCATTATCACCTCTATTTGGATGCCTCCCAAATCTACAGATCCAGTCTTAACCTCTCTCCAGGATGCCAGAGCCCCATCTATGACTGTTTACTAGATATATCTACCCAGATGTCCCACCAACACATGTAGCTAATTTTCACCCTGGTCTCAACCTGCTCTTGTTCCTCACTTCTCTATTTCTGTTTGTGGTATCATATGGCCCCCAGCTAAACTATCACACTGATTATGACCAGCAAACCTCTTTTATTTTAAACAATCTTTTATTGATGCCTTCTCTTTCTTACATTAGCACAGGAAACCCCATTATTTCTTCCCCTTCCCTCGCAGAGAGTTGTCCCATATAACATACAGTGGTATCGCTACTTGATTTTTTATAGTCTGGTTTTTTGATACTCTAGGAGGGTTAGAAGACAGGGTTGGGGATTGAGCTCTATTTCAAACCCAGACACACATGCTACCCCTTTCCCTCTGTTTTTCTGCTGTCCTTTAGAGATCTTTAGCAGTACAGAAACCTGCTTTGTCATTGACTGTTACAACCCCAGCAAACATTCACAATCTGGAGTCCTAGTCTTCAGGAAAAAGGGAAGGAGGATCTGAATATATGATTAGGGTTTGTTGTACACCAATGGATCAAGTCTTTGGGTTGGTTAGAACAGCTTCACTGCCAGTAAGATGACTAGTTAATGCTGGCGGGAATGTTGTGTAAGCCCAAGGTAGGAATGGGTTCTTGTTTTTGTTGTTATTTTCTTGAACCTTTTGTGTTCCAGGTATCCCAGACAATGGAGACAGTGAAGTTATTTTATATATAGTGCATAATTTCTGTTTCAAAGAGGTTTTAAAGGTCATGTGTATCAGAAAAAAAATCTAGTCCTCGATCTTATTGGTCACATTACCTGGAATCCAGTACACTTCTTTATATCTCAGTAACCTTTATAGCTCTTACTTTATTAGATGGCTAATGCAGGCAGGGTGGGACTGTTTCTCTGTTAATCAACCACATTTGATTGTTAATTGTTGATTGTTCATCAACCACTTTGCCCTGCAAGTGAAATTTCAGTTATTGGACAGTGATTAGGGATAGTTCTGCTTAATCTGCCTGCAGTGACTAGAAACTGAAAGTGAGCTTAGTCTAAAAGTAACAAAGAAGGGAAGAAAAAGGATAAAAATGATGATAAATATTTGAAAAAGTAAAAACAAACAAACAAAAGGTTTTTTTAAGGTGGTTTTTTTATTTTTTTTTTTTATCAACAAGAGTGGATTTAAAGAGAAAGCACATTTTGTTAGGTAAATTAGAGGACATGGGGAGGGTGAGTAGAAAGGTAGATCCCTTTGAATTGGTAATCAAGGAGGTAAATTATGGTTAAGAAACAGGTATGGCTATTTTGTTAGGTAGTCAGCAAGCTAAGAGGTAACTTGATGTACAAAATTCTTAAAGGAGTACTTTTTTTTGGTGACAGTCCTGTGGCATAAGGTTGTCCTTGGAAAGATGTTACTTTCTATAACTGGGTTTATAGTGCCCTACTTCCCCAGGGTGGGTGCAGCTGTCAGTAAGGTAAGTCCTTGTTTGACTAAGGTTATGTCTAAGAAAAGGCCCCATGGGCCAGATAGAGATGTCTAGGCAAGCAATCCCTTAATGAGTTTGGGTACTGAGAATGACACGTAACACGAAGGGAGTTAGTTCAATACAAAACTTTATTACAAGCAATGGGGAAGAGAGGAAGAAGAGAGAGAGGAAAGGGGACCAAGTATACAATTCAGGCATACACACTAATATAGAGAATAACTCACGTAAGGGCAGCATGAATCCATTCAGCATGAAATGAAGGTTCCGGCAGGAAAGTGCATTTGTTCTGGAGGGAAAAGGATGTGCTCCAGAGTACCCTTCTGAAAGTGGGGTTCTTATACTTTGATTTAGGATGACTTCCCTGTAGTTGGTTTATTTGCTTGTCAGGATTCAGGGCAAAATTTGGGAGAGTTGTTATCATCGAGAAAAAACAAGGTGGTGGTAGCCAAAATATTATTTGTGGACACAGTTATATTAACGTTTGGAAAAAGTTGCCATATGCATGTTCTGTAAACTTATAGCCTTTTTACCTCATGACCATCCATTCCTAGTCTTAAAACAGTGGTTTTCTTGCATAGATTCTATAAGCTACATTCTTCCTTAAGGGGAAGCTGTCATGATAATTTCAAGACCACCAGGCTTAATTTTAGGGCATACTTCAGTTGAAGCCAGAAGACCTAAATTATCTTCTGCCTCCACTAGTAATTGTTCATATTGCCTTGGGAAAATTGTTTCACTTCAAGCCTCAGTTTCTTAATCTATAAAATGAGGCTAATACTTTTTTCTAACTGCTTAATCATACCATTGAAAGAAAAGTGCTTTACAAGCTCGAAAATGTTATATAAATATAAGAATCTTAATCCCTTCTAGTTCTTTCTTTGGTATTTTTATTACTGATTTAGTTGGAGTGTTTTGCATTTTACAATCTTTAATCTTTATATTATATTTGTCGGTTGACATCCCTATTTTCAAGCTTAGCCTCCTCCCCCTTGAAGAGTCACCTAGAAAGCCTTAAAGATGTTTCCTTAATTCCTTTTGTGTTGTATGTGGATGTAGGTATGTTTGCATGTGCACGTGTGTACATGCACTCACGTGTTTAGGGATGGGGGTGATCATTTAGCTTATCTAAATTCTATTGCCAAACAAAAATTCACGGGGAGGAGGAAATAATTTGAAATGTCATGGAGAAAAAAATGCTCTTTTTAAAAAAAAAAAAATTATTGTGCTACCCACAATACCAGCAAGCTAATTAAGAATTCTGTTAATGGTAATGTTAAACTGGCCCATTTTCAATTCAGATTGGTGCTTTTCCAAACACAATTCTAACTGATGTTTATTCAATAGTATGTCACAAAATCGGTGGGAAAATGTCTGGTGCATTAAGCTTAAAGTCAAGTGCTGGGGAAAATGTGTTCCAGAATTTTGCAGATGTTCTCAGATCAAATCATATTTCTCTGAAAAATTGTGCAGAATGTTAGGTGGAGCATCTAGCGTGAAAAGACAGCTCAATAGCTTTGTATCTTGGATTTTTTTTTAATCACGTAGATAAGGTTTAAGAAGGGTGTAATTGACACATTCCGAAATGGGTTAGTAGGAGGTGTAATAGGAATATATGAGACATCAAATTTTACTATTTGGAGAACCTGAGTTTCAAATGCTGGTTCTTATCCTTATTTCCTGTCATAGCTTTGGGGAAATTGATTCCCTTTCTGATGATCATTTCCCACACCTATAAAATGGAGAGGTTTTGGTGGATTATCTTCAAAGTCCTTTCCATCTATAACTCTCGTTTTAAAGATGCAGAGGCTGAGGCTCAGGGAAAAAGAGGACACCATGATGGCATAGTGAACAGACTACTGAACTTGGAGTCAGGAAGACATGAGTTCAAATTCAGCCTCAGATGCTCATTGACTGTATCACCCTGGGCTATTCACTTAATCTTTCTGGAACTCCATTTCCTTATCTGTAAAAATGAAAGGATTGAACTCAGTGACGTCTGGGGTTCCTTCCAGTTCTAAATCTGTCAGCCTGAAATGAATGAATGAATGAATGAATGAATGAATGATTATTTGGCCTTGTGTACACAGCTACTTAGCAGACAATTTAGGGCCAGAATCCAGGTTTTCTGACTTTTAATCCATGCTATCCACTGAACACCTTTAAACCCAGATATTATTTAAGATAAATTTAATTGATTTTTAAGGAAATGATGATGATGGTTTTGCCTTTGATTTTGAATCTTTCCACAGATGGATGAACCGTTACCAGTCATCATGAGGCAGGGAACTGACTGGTTTCACTGACTGCTCAGTTTCAATGTTTATGTAGCTAAAGCTTCACTGATGAATCAATCCCCTTGTAGTCCACACTGTGAAGGAAAGGAACAGAGGGAAGCAGAGGGGGAGGTGGAGAAAAGCTGATTGAAAGAAAAGTGAGTAGAGAATGCAAGACTATAGTGTCCATTACCCCCGGCAGTAAATGTAGGAATCAATGCTTCATTTATTAGAAGCCAAATATCATGGGAGTCATTTTTTTTCTCATCCTTTGATTCAGAATTCAGAGTAATTACCACTTCATTTTTGAAGGCAAGACAAGAGAATAGGTTTTAAATTGCAGCCTGAGGGACTTGGTTTGGATACACAGGTCAGGTTTCCACAACCCCAGCCAGTGGAAAAAAAAGCAAAATGTTCAGTCAGTCAGGTGGTGGCATTGTCCCCATGATGTCTATTATTTTCGTGATTTTGAGGAGTTGGGGTAAAGTTAAGTGGAAGTGACGATAGGCAATAAAACTAGTTTTAACAACCAAACAACTGCCCAAATCAATTAATTCCATTTAAAGAAAGCCATTTAGAATCATTTCATGGTGTTGCCTTAGCTAAGCCAGGCAATAGTTTCACTTTTTAAAAAATTTCTTAACTCAGAGTTTTGATATTATGTAAACACAGCCACAGGAAATACTATTCTTTATTATTAATTTGATATTATATAAACACAGCCCTATGGGAAAATACCTGGACTAGGATTCAGGATAACAGGGTTGTATGAATATTAACTTCCCCATACATATCTTGTGGTTGGCATAATTTTACTTTTCATGTGCTTGCTTGCCTGGTGTTTATCTATGTATAGTAAATTAGAGAACTTTAGGGATCTTAACAAAGTTATTAGTAAAAGTATTATTGTTATATACATTGTAATGCTTTTTAACACATGTAGTCTTGTTCAGACTAACAATATGAGCATGTGCCAAGGATTTCAGATTCCTCTATTACTGAAGCATTTTCTTTGTCACATGGCATTTATGATCTAAAATTAACAATCACCAATCCAACCCCATTATCACCACCCCTATCATCATCACTATTATTGTCTAATATTTCAGGACTACTATACATGTAAGAAGATCTGGCTTCAAGCCAGGTATCTGACACTGATCAGTTAACAGATTTTATTTATTTACAGGTATTGTAAAAAAAAATCTAGTTTGGGGGTTCTTAACCTGGGTTCTATGAAATTAGGACTTTTGATATTCTGGTTACTATAATGGTTTTCCTTTTTAATTCTATATATTTTATTTTGTGTGTTTAAAAACATTCTGAAAAAGGAAGGAGGAAGGGGATAAACATTAATTAAGAACCTATTGTGTGCCAGCCACAGTGCTAAACCCTATGTAAAGAGCATCTCACTTCATCCAAAAACAACCCAGTGAAATAGGTGTTATTATCACCCACGCCCCATTTAGCTGAGGAAAGTGAGGTAGTAGATGTTAAATGACTTTTTCAAGGTTACACAGCTAGTAGGTGTCTTTGACTGAATTTGAACTCCCATCTTCCTGACACAGTGCATTTACAGCATATCCTCTGATCCACCAAGAAGGGTTCCATAGAGTTTGCAAGACTGACAAAAGGTTTAACACCAAAAAGTTTAAGTACTCATGGTCTAATCCAACCTCTTCATTTTACAGATTAAGAAACTTGGACCAAAATATGTGAAATTACTTGTCCAATGTCACGCATATAATAAGTAGCAAGGTAAAGGCTTGAATCCACTGCCTTTCTGACTAGTTATGTGTCTCTCTCTCATACAGTCATGTAAACTCCTGATTCTCCATATCTTTACTTGCAAAATGGGGAAATTAATACTTATTCTACATACTACACAGACATACATCATAAGCCTTTATAGACAAGTGAATTACCATTATTTTTGAAATCAAGGAAACAGAAAATGAGAAAACTATCTTATTTCCATGATGTTTCACAAGAATAAACAACTTTGGGGCTTGTTTTGAATTACTGACCAGACTTAGGAAGGGGAAAAAACAACAACATAGATTTTAGGATCATAGCATTAGATTTAGAAAGGAATTCAAGGGCCATCTAATCCAATCACCACATTTTACAGATAGAGGAACAGATGTTTTAAGATGACTTGCCTAAAGTAGAATTAGTAGCCAAGTCCTCTAACTTGTGAGTCAATCTTTGTTTCACTGTGACTTTTGGAAAAGAACATCACTTTCAGTCCTCAGAATCTATCATCAATAGTCCTTTTATGCTTTTGATTCTTACCTTTAACTAGCAGCAAGTTGAATTAGACAACCTGCCAAATGAACACAGAAGCTAAATACCAATGAACACATCTCAGTGGAAAAATTATCATATCATAAAATAATTTTTGGTTAAACTTTAGAGGCCTTGTTTCTGGAGTCATTTACACTGTGAATGGATGGTGTATTTGTATGTTATTGTAAATCACTGCAGCAGGGGCTTTGCCCAATTTCTCTGTGCTGTAGAGGGTGGGGTACGTTGTTGGGGCCTAATAAATGTTGGATTACATGCAACATTTTTACATTGCCCCTGGGGATGGATTTGACACCCTAATAAGACTTTTCCAGCCCTAATTTACAATATTTGCTTCTGTGTAGGTAATAATCGTGACTTGAACAAAATCTATAAAGGAAAAATATTTCATAGATTCAATATGTCAAAGATAAAATTTCATTGAAAGGAATGGAGGTACATTATAATGAACACTATTGAATAACTCTGATAGGATCTAAGGACAAAGTATATAATTTAATGTAAGGCAAGCAACATATGAAGTGAAAACCCAGTTTAATTTTCAGGTGAGATTGATTGGGAAATAAGGTGAAATGGAAAAGAGAAGAAAGATCATTCTCCTCCAAAACGAGTACTGCTGGAGAATTTATGGGGGACAAAAGAGGAAAGGACCAGAACTAGTGAATTAGGTAAAAGTTCAATATCTATCAAACCAGCCATTTTAGAGCTGATACAGGCCTTGAATAACCCTGCTGGACACAGTATAAGGAAGAAGATAATGTGTATGTGTGATGGGGTAGAGTGGTGGCAACCCAGTGGTGTCGAGAGGAAAAGGGGAGTCATCAGATAAATTGAAGGCAGAGGTGAGGTCAATGCATCTTAGGAATTAATGCAGTTATAATATAATGGATGCAAAGAAAGAACAGGTCATAAATTGCTTCAAGGGGATAATAGGGCAGGAGGGGGCCCATGCAGAGTCACTGAATAATAGTTTCAAAGCATCTGCTGCACAATATGGTTTGAACTTTTTTTGAAGCCCTGTTGAACAGCTCACTTGTCACTTGGCTTGAGGAAGAGATGACAGGATCTGCCAGAAATATTCAAAAAAGACTTTTTTTTTTCCTCTGGGTAGGTTAGAAACCAGCTGTTCTTACCATGCTGATATTTTAACAAATGACTTGAACTCAGTGTTCTCGATTTACCTTGGATTTTAATATTTCATATACAGCAAGTTGAAAAAAGAAACATGCCACCAGCAGCAAGGTGTTGTGCTAAGATGGGCTTGGCAGATGGATTTACTCATGCAACAATAAGTTATTTAAAAGAATGAGGCCCATCAGCTCACTTCCCTCCTCTTGCTACCCATTCCCCACCCATGGCTTTCTTTCTTTTTGTTTTGTTTTGTTTTTTGGTCTGAGTTACTTTTTACACTGTGAAGGGATAGTGACTGAACCTATGATTTCATTTGTATAGGGAACTCCCAGGTGAGGAAACCCCCTCTACCAATTCAGGTTACACCTTCTCTGAAACTTTTTATAATCTTCAATAGTTGCCTAGAATATGGAGAGATTAAATGATTTGCTTGGAGTCACATAGATACTGTTTATCAGAAACAAGACCTGTCCCTAGGACTTCCCAGCTTTGATGTGGCTGTCTAGCTATCACTCTGTTCTCTTTTAAGCACTCTTAGATAAAAAAGTAAATTCATTCCAACTTTTAAACCCTTCATTATTTGGCTCCCATATGCCCAACACTTAATTTTCTATCCCACAGTCTACATTTTATCCACAATGTCCAATTAAGTTATTTTTGAAACTGTCATGACATTTTCCCATTGCTATACCTTTGTAGAAGCATCTAATGATGGCTTCCTTTTCTTTGTTTTTTTTTTCATTTACCTCTGAAATACTTTTCTTCCTTTGATGCTTAACTCTAGTGCCACCTTCTATGTATTCTAGATGGCCCTAGTAATTAGTGATTCTTCTCTTACTGCTCTCTTATTCCCTTGAATCAAGTTATGACCTGATTTCGCTTTTTATTAATTGTATGATGATTCATGATGTCTCAAAAATGTGGGAACATTACGTCTGTGTAAATGTTGTCTTCTGCTCATTAAACTGTAAATGCTGTGAGTAGAGGGAACACTTCATTTCTGTCTTTGCTTTCATGAATAGAAAAGTGCCTTATAATTAAGAAACATTTGCCAAATTGGTTTGAATTGGATCAATATTCTTCCCCCTCCATCCCTTCCCCACCCCATTTTACAGTTTTTAGCTCTGGATAATTTCTCTTCTTTGGAGATTGTAATCTGTCATAGGAACCAGGGGCAATTCTTATATCTGACCACTTCTAGCCCTTCCTATAAATATATTAAAGTGTTCTAAAGCTACCTTCCATGAAAGTCTTCTTTTTGTATCCTATCAATAGCACATAGGTGGCTCTGGAGTTTTAAAGGCTATGATAGCAAATCTCAAGCTTTGGGAAGTCATCCCAAGCTAGGAAGCCTGTGTAAAAAGTAACTAAGGTCAAAAAACAAAACAAAACAAAACAAAAACAAAAGAGTACTATTTTAGTGATTTTGTGTATTGTCTCAGGGCTGTATAGGTACTACAATCCTAAAGTTAATGTAAACTGTATTTAAGGACACTATATACTAGTATTCTAATGTAAAGTGTACTTAAGGACACTTTATACTAGTATTCTAATGGATCTGCTTCAGGAAGGACCATTTTCCATAATACCTCCATTCAGAGATAGGTTACATTGAAAGAGGTTGAGACTTATGGAATAAAACTAACATCCCAGCAAGGATCTGGATTACAAATCTACTCAGAATTCTTGTCTTAGAGGTAGAGAGCAGGGACCTTGTCTTAACTAACTTTTGTTTTCTTCAGTGAAACTTTTTTCCAATTTGGTCACTGCCTTCCTGATTTGGTCTTTAAAGTATTTCTTAAGCTCCTCCAAGAATGCTATTTGGGCTTGAGACCAGTTCATATTTCCTTCTGTGGTCTTAGGTGTGAGTAAAGAGTCCATGTTGTCCTCTGTATTTGGTTGTTCTTGACCTACATAATAAGCTCGGATCTATTTTTTTGCCTTCCCCTTCTTATCAGCTTCCATCCTTCACATTGTAATTTCATATTTCTTTTTTTTATTAATTCATTAGTTTAGTTTTAGTTAACAAGATTCAATTCCATAGTTCCTTGATTTTCAAATTTCCTTTACCTCCCTCCCCCCATCCCTCATAACAGCATATAGTCCAGTATAGGATCTGCAAATACATTCATATTAGACATTATTCCAATTACAAAGGCATATTGTACTAAGTGGGATGAAAAATAGTAAAGAAGAAATAAAACCAAACAATGAAAAGAAAAAGATCAATTAGTTTGCTTCCATCAGGATTCAAGCTCAGTTCTTTCTAGTTATATCTCTGGATGTCACATTTCTCTCCTTCATGAGTCTTTCGGGATTGACTTATCTCACTGCATTGCTGAAAAGAGTCCAGTCTGTCATAGCTGGTCATCACACATATGTTGTGTCTGTGATTGTATACAAATTTCTCCTGATTCGACTCTTCTCGCTCAGCATCAGTTTGTATAAGCCTCTCCAGGTAAATATGAAAAATGTCTCCTCCTCATTTCTTATAGCACAATAATATTCCATTACATTCATATACCACAACTTGTTTAGCCATTCCCCAATTGATGGGCACCCCTTTAGTTTCCAATTCTTTGCAACCACAAAAAGGGCTGCTATAAATAGTTTTCTACATATGGGTCTTCCTCCCTCTTCTATGATCTCTTTGGGATATAACCCTAGAAGTGGTATTGCTGAGTCAAAGGGTATGAAATTATTTATAGCCCTTTGGGCATAATTCCAGATTGCTCTCGAGAATGGTTGGATAAGTTCACAACTCCACCAGCAATGCATTAGTATTCCAATTTGCCCACATCCTCTCCAACATTTGTCATTTTCTTGTTTTGTCATCTTAGCCAATCTGACTGGAGAGATGTGGTATCTCAGATTTGTTTTGATTTGCATTTCTCTAATCAATAGTGATTTAGAGCATTTCTTCATATGCTTATAGATATCTTTAATTTCTTTCTCTGAAAACTGCCTGTTCATATCCTTTGACCCTTTATCAATTGGGGAATGACTTGTATTCTTATAGACTCAATTCTCTGTATATTTTAGAAATGAGTCCTTTATCAGAGACATAGGTTGTAAAAATTCTTTCCCAATTTCCCACCTTCCTCTTGATCTTGGTTACACTGGCTTTGTTTGTACAGAAGCTTTTAAATTTAATGTAATTAAAATGATCCATTTTGCATTTTATAATGCTCTCTAATTCTTGTTTGGTCCTAAAGTCTTTCCCTCTCCACAAATCTGACAGGTAAACTATTCCTTGCTTTCCCAGACTGCTTACAGTATCATCCTTTATACCTAGATCATGTACCCATTTAGACTTGATTTTGGTATATGGTGTTAGATAATGATCCATGCCCAGTTTCTGCCATACTGTATTCCAGTTTTCCCAGCAGTTTTTGTCAAATAGTGCATTCTTATCCCAAAAAATTGGGGTCTTTGGGTTTATCGAACAATAGATTACTATATTCATTAACTGCTGGGTCTCCTGTGCCCAATCTATTCCATTGATCCACTCCTCTACTCCTCTGCCAGTACCAAGCAGTTTTGATGACTGCTGCTGTATAATACAGATTAAAATCTGGCATAGCTAGTCCACCTTCCCTAGCATTTCTTTTCATTAATTCCCTTTATATTCTAGACCTTTTGTTTTTCCAAATAAATTTTGTTATTATTTTGTCTAAGTCTAAAAAGTAGTTTTTTTTGGTAAATTAATTGATATGGCACTAAATATATAATTTAGTTTGGGTAAAATTGTTATTTTTATTATATTAGCTTGACCCAGCCCCAAGCAATTGATAGTTTTCCAATTAGTTAGATCTGATTTTATTTGTGTGAGAAGTGTTTTGTTGTTGTGATCATATAGGTTCTGGGTTTGTTTTGGCAGGTAGATTCCCAAATATTTTATGTCTACAGTGACTTTCAATGGGATTTCTCTTTCTATCTCTTGCTGTTTAGTTTCATTAGAGATATACAGGAATGCCGAGGATTTATGTGGGTTTATTTTATATCCTGCAACTTTGCCAAATTTATTTATTGTCTCAAGTAGTTTTTTACTTGATTCTCTAAGTATATCATCATATCATCTGCAAAGAGTGATAGCTTGGTCTCTTCTTTGCCTAATTTGATTCCTTTGATTTTTTTTTTTTCTTCTCTAATTGCTACTGCTAAGGTTTCTAGTACCAGATTAAATAAGAGGGGTGATAGTGGACACCCTTGTTTCACTCCTGATCTTATTGGAAAGGCTTCTAGTTTATCCCCATTGCATATAATACTTGCTGATGGTTTTAAATAGATACTTTCAACTATTTTAAGGAAGGCTTCATTTATTCCTATACTTTCTAGTGTTTTTAATAGGAATGGATATTGTACTTTGTCAAAAGCCTTTTCTGCATCTATTGAGATAATAATGTGGTTTCTGCTAGTTTTATTGTTGATATGCTCAATTATACTGATGGTTTTCCTAATACTAAACCATCCTTGCATTCCTGGAATAAATCCTACCTGACCAAAGTGTATTATTTTTGTGATAAGTTGTTGGAGTCTTTTGGCTAATATTTTATTTAAAATTTTTGCATCGGGGCGGAGCCAAGATGGCGGAGTAGAAACAGCTCATCCAAGCCTCTCTGCCCCCAGATTCTCCACAAACTATGTAAAAAAGGATTCTGAAAATCTTCTGGAGCCCCAGCACCCACAGAACGACACAGAGAAGCTAACCTCCCGCTGAGGACAGCCCAGCACCCTGCAGGAAGGACCAGCGCAGTGGTCTGGGAGCCGGCAGCGCGCAGAGCACAGGAGCCGAGCCGAGCCCAGGTCCACATGAGCCGAGGTTTTAGCCCCAGGGCGGCAAGGCCAGCAGCCGGCTGGAGGAACCCCAGAACACCAGGAACTGTGGAGACGCCAGAATTATCAACATAGACTTGCCTAGGACAAAGTAAGAGGTTAGTGTCCTATGGACTTTGGGACCTGTATTTGGGGAATGCGTCAGCTCCCTCCCCTGGGGGCTAGAAGCTGCTGAGGAGACAGGCCACTGTGTAGTTTTCAGAGGCATTTCCAGCTCCCAGCCTACAAATCGTGGGGAGATCCAGCGATCAGTCTTGGGGGGTAATCGCTCTTGCTTTAACCTCCCTGGATCTGGATTGTGATCTAGGGTGGAAGCTGTGGGTGGGTTTACAGCTTGCCAGAAACGGAAGTTGCCCCCACACGTTCGGGACGAAAATTCCTCTATCTGGCCTTAAAGCCATAGTGTGGCAACAAGCCCAAAAGTCAAGCAATTAAGTGGCAACATGCCAAGGCAAAGGAAACAGAAAAATGCAACCCTAGACTCCTATTTTGGGGGCATAGAGCGGGAAAGGGACTGTGAGGTCAGAAGTCCTGCTCCAAAAGCCCCAGGGGAAAACATGAGCGGGTTGCAGGCCCTAGAGGACCTTAAGGAGGACTTTAAAAATCAAATAAGAGAAGTGGAGGAAAAATTAGAAAGAGAAATGAGAAGGATGCAGGAAAAGTATGAAATGAGGGTCAACAGCCTGACTGAGGAAAACACCTTAAAAAATAGACTAGCTCAATGGCAAAGGAGGCCCAAAAGGGCAATGAGGAGAAGAATGCCTTAAAAAGTCGAATTTGCCAGATGGAAAAGAATCTCAAAAGTTCACTGAGGAGATTCATTCCTTCAGAGTTAGACTGGAGCAAATGGAAGCTAATGACTTTATGAGAAATCAAGATGCTGTTAAGCAGATCCAAACAAATGAAAGATTAGAAGGCAATGTGAAATATCTCATGGGAAAAACCACTGACCTGGAGAATAGATCCAGGAGAGACAATTTAAAAATTATTGACTACCTGAAAGCCATGATCAAGGAAAGAACCTAGAAATCACCCTTCAAGAAATTCTCAAGGAAAACTGCCCTGATGTTTTAGATCCAGAGGGCAAAATAGAGGTTGAAAGAATCCACCGATCACCTCCTGAAAAAGATCCCAAAAGAAAACTCCCAGGAATATTATAGCCAGGTTCCAGAATCCCCAGATCAAGGAGAAAATACTACAAGCAGCCAGGAAGAAACAATTTCAATATTGTGGAAACACAATCAGAATAGCCCAGGACCTGGCAGCTGCTACACTGAGGGATCGAAGGGCATGGAATATGATATTCCAGAGGGCAAAAGAACTGGGAATGAACCCAAGGGTCACCTACCCAGCAAAACTGAGTATTTTGTTTCAGGGAAAATATGGTCA
This sequence comes from Gymnobelideus leadbeateri, assembly GCA_011680675.1. NCBI lineage: Eukaryota > Metazoa > Chordata > Mammalia > Diprotodontia > Petauridae > Gymnobelideus > Gymnobelideus leadbeateri. The sequence goes on along the minus strand of WOXC01012407.1, from coordinate 118,538 downwards.
TTCAGTGGAATAGAGGACTTTCAAGCATTCTTGAGGAAAAAACCAGAGTTGAATAGAAAATTTGACATCCAGATGCAAGAAGTAAGAGATGCCCGAGAAGGTAATCAGGGAAAAGAAATCAAAAGGAACTTATCAAAGTTGAACTATTTACATTCCTATATGGAAAAGCAATATCTGTGACTGATGATATCTTTCCCACTATGAAAATAATGGAAGAAGGGGGTGTGGTCATACGAATACATATGTGAATGTGTGTGTATATGGTTACAGTTATATATGGATAGAGGGCATAGGTTGATTTTGTTGGGAAGGGAGAGTACTCAAGGGATGAAATTATGAGGTGAGAGAGGAAAGTGGCAAGAGGAGATGGGGAGAGACATGGTAGGGTAAACTATCTCATGTAGGGGAAGTGGTTGCAAAGGAGGGGGAGAATAAGGAAGGCTAAAATGGCAAAACCACATTCACATTGAATTTGGTTCAGGGAGAAAATGACATACATACTAAATGGGATATCTCAACCTGCAGCAGGATAGGGGGAAGGGGGATGAGAGGAGGGATGATGGAAGGGAGGGCATCCTTGGGTGAGGGGAGGTTGGAAGTACCCACTATAGAAGAGGGACAGGATCATGTAGGGAATGGACCAGGTGGGGGGTGGGATGAGTGGGAGGGAATTATAAGCAGCCTTGTACAATATATCTACTATGATAATGTTTTGCATAGCTAGACATGTACAACATATACTGAATTACTTATCTCCCCAGAGGGAATGGGTGACAAGGGAGGAAGGAAATGGATCTGAAATTCGAGGTCTTAACATTAAATGTTTCAAATATATATAAATACTCTTATTAATACTCTTTTGCTTGTAATTGGGAGATAAGATGTGCAGGCATTGGGACACAAAGATTCACCTTCCTCTAATGGAAAAGTCGAAGGGGGTATGGGAGAAGGTATGGGAGAGAGCAGATTGGAGGAAGCGATATCTTGTGGGACTGCTATTCTGGGAGGTTGGGTAGGGGAATAATGGGGGGAAAATGATTGTAACTCAAAATATGGCGGAAATGAATGATGTAAAACAGAAGTTAATAAAGTATTTGTTTAAAAAAAAAAATTTTTTTTTAAAATTTTTGCATCCAATTTCATGAGGGAAATTGGTCTATAATTTTCTCTCTCTGTTTTATCTCTTCCTGATTTAGGAATCAGTACCATATTTGTGTCATAGAAAGAATTTGGTAGGAGTCCTTCTTCACTAATTTTCCCAAATAGTTTGTAGAGTATGGGAATCAATTGTTCTTTAAATGTTGGATAGAATTCACCCATCTGGCCCTGGAGATTTTTTCCTAGGGAGTTCATTGATGGCTTGTTTGATTTCTTTTTCTGAAATGGGGTTATTTAGGTAATTCACTTCCTCTTCATTTAATCAGGGCAGCTTGTAATTTTGTAAATATTCATCCATTTCACCAAGATTGCCATATTTATGTGCATATAATTGGGAAAAATAATTCCTGATTATTTTTTTTTTATTTCCTCTTCATTGGAGGTAGATTAACCCTTTTCATTTTTACATTCATAATTTGGTTTTCTTCTTTCTTTTTTTATCATATTGACTAAGGATGTATCAATTTTATTGTTTTTTTCATAATACCAGCTCTTAGTTTTATTTAATAATTCAATAGTTTTCTTAATTTCAATTTTATTAATCTCTCCTTTGGTTTTCAATATTTCTAATTTAGTACTAAATTGGGGATTTTCAATTTGTTCTTTTTCTAGCTTTTTCAATTGCATGTCCAATTCATTGACCTACCTTCTCTCTGCTTTATTCAAGTATGCACTCAGGGATATAAAACTTCCCCTAAGAACTGCCTTTAATGCATCCCACAAATTTTGGCATGTTGTCTCATTATTATCATTCTCTTGAATGAAATTATTGATTGTTTCTATAATTTCTTGTTTGACCCACCCATTCTTTAGGATTAAATTGTTTAATTTCCAATTAGTTTTTAGTCTATCTTTCCATGCCCCTTTATTGTCCTGTGTATTTGGTTGTTCTTGACCTACATAGTAAGATCGGATCGATTTTCTTGCCTTCCCCTTCTCCTTCTGAACTTCCCTCCTTCCCATTGTGATTTCCTATTTCTTAATTTCTCAGGCTGTGAGCTAAGGGCCTGGTCATTCACTTTGAATGCTGTAGCCTCTGGGTGTCTAGTTTGAGGCTAAGGCAGGAGTCTCAGTGAGGTATGCTAATGTTCACAGAGTAGTCTGTGGAGGAGGGGTGGTCTGGACACTTCGGATTTTTCCTCTGTACCCCTTGGCTACAGCTAGGGCAGGCTTTTGCTGGTCAGGTGAGGTGGGGCTTGATGAGACCCCTCCCCCTCTTCTCTTCAGACTCCTTGCTGCCTCAGTTACACCCCTTCAGGAGGACTCCCAAGCCTGAGGCTATTTCCACTAACTTAGGATTTCTCTCTGGGTGGGAGACTTATCTTTGGGTTTTCTACTTCATGAAGGAGGGATCAGAGCAACTAGAGTTTACTTTGCCATTCTAACCCCTGGAGAAACAGGCAGGCGATTTCTATACTTCCAGGCTGGGGGCTGATAGCCCCAGGAGAAGCTGCTGTCTCTGCTGGGGGTCCGAGCCCTCTCTTACCTGGCTCTAATGATTCCTCCTGTCCCCTCGTGAGATGCCAGTGAGATGACTGTGATTCATCCTTGGTAAGTCAGCAGGCTGGGGCTTCTTCTCTCTCTAGTGTAGTCTGCTTGTCTGCTCTCAAGTCTGAGCTGTACAGACCCCACATGCTCCGTGTTCCTCCTGTCCAGACCCACTGGGCACTTTCCTGGGCTGGATTCTGCCACGCTTCATCTCTCAGTGGATTCTGTCACTCCAGAATCCGTTCAGATTCACTTTTTAAGGTTTAGTGACAGGATTCATGGAGGAGCTTAGACAAGTTACTGCTTCCTTTCTGCCATCTTGGCTCCACCCCTTAACTAACTTTTGTATCTATCAGTCAGTCAATAAGAATCTATTAAGCCCTGCTATGTGCCAAACATAGTGCTAAACTCTGGGTATACAAGAAAGAAAAAAGATAGTTCCTTCCCTTGAGGAGCTTACACTTTGATAGAGACAATGGTATTCAGGTACACACAAGTTCTGTACAGGATATGTAGCAAACAATCAACAGAAGGAAGGTATTACTTTCAAGCACAGTGTTCTAAGATGCATGAGACCCCGATGCCCATCCCTGCCTATCCTATGCACCACCACAAACTGAGAAATGTTTTACAGATTTACCATGCTCAAAGATTCAAATCCATAGTGATCTTACCAGTTTTAGATTTCCATATAATAATGCAAATGGAAAATCATCCATGCCTGATCATGTGTAGTGATTCTTGTCCTCGATATTTGTCACAGGGGGTCTACTGAATTTCTTCAGACATAGAAGGGACCAAGAGATCACTACCATCCTTCACTCTTGCCATATGAAAAGAGCTAGTTTATTTTTTTCTTGTCTTTGAAGAAATCTTTTAATCTTAGTACTCAGAATTCTTTGAGGTCATATGTTGCAACTTCTCACTTATTCACCATGTACCTTTCCATCATTGTGTGATGCAACATTTTACTTCTTCATAGGTAGTGGTGTTCTAAGTTTTACTGTCATATAGAGCACTATTAGTAAAATGTTTGCATTGAAAAGTTAGTTCTTTGCTGTTATAAGAAGCATTGGATCAGTAAATGTGCTCTGCTTTAGAATGTGAAGGGGGAGCTAGGTAACACAATGTATAGAGCATCAGGTCTGGAGTCAGGAGGACTCATATTTCTGAGTTCAAATCTGGCCTCAGACCTTTATTAGCTGTTTGACCCTGGACAAGTCATTTAATTCCATTTGTCTCAGTTTCCTCATATATAAAATCAGCTGGAAGAGGAAATTGCAAACCACTTCAGTATCTTTGCCAAGGAAACTCCAGGTGCAGTCATGAAGAGTCAGACACAACTGAAATGACTGAACAATAACTAGAACATCAATTCCTTAAGGGAAGGGACTGTTTTTGACTTTCTTTGTATCCCTGTCAACTAGAAGAATATCTGATGTATAATAATCACTTAAGTACTTTTCTGACTGATTTTACAACTTTCCCAAAGCAATTAGTCTTCTTTTCACCTCTGGACCCTGCTCATTGTCCTGTATTTGCTGTCCTTTGTGATGGATGCAATCCACACATTGTCCTCCAGATAATGTGAGGAACATCTGGAGGGCCTTACCATTTTTAGGGAATCTCTTCTTAATTTGGGTTCTTCCCTGGATCTCCTCCAGCATGATGAGAAATTCTTTTGTCAGGGATGTTCCCAAGTTTATGTTTCACCTAATTGGGAGGGTTGCTGAACAGGGTTATTTTTGTTAGTATATTTTCAAAGGAATTGGAAGATCTTGATATATGGATGGGAGATTCCTTGTTTTAAAAGATCCTGCAAGGGGGCATTTTGTCCTACCAATATGAATACTTTTCTTTATAATCTAAAAACAAGGAGCAAAATGCAATCTTATATGATATACATCACTGGTGTCAAACTCAAGTAGAAAATGAGGTCACTAAACCTTACACATAGATCTCTGTGGCTCATATTGGCTTTAAAATAGCATATTAATATTAAATAAGTTTTATTTTACTTACTTTGTTAAATATTTCCAGTTAAATTTAATCTGGTTTGGTATTCTTGCATATCTGCTGGTGGGGTTGAAAACATACTATATACATTCATGAAGGGATTAAAATAAAGTCCATTGTTGAATATTGTTTGTAAAAGCTTATGAGATCCCTACAAAACCCTCATTGAGGATGCCATCAGTTTGTATATAGAAAACCTTGATCCGTCTCAATAACCTCATTGAAAATGCCATTAGTTTGTGTATCAAAGGTCCTCACAGAAATTTTGTGTAGATGAGAAAGTAGGCATATAGGCTGGTGATTTTTGATGTTCTATTTCTCACTTACTTTTGGATTCAGTAAGGTCTGAGAGTCTCCCCTCCCTGCCACACACACCTACCCCATTGTCATCTTTACTTTTTTGGGCATATTCTAAATTGAACCCTCAATACCTTCATGATTATATGTCTTTCATGATGGAGCTCTTTTATATAGATTTTATTCAGTCTGGATGCTTTTTTAATCCTTAATCTCCTTAATGATATTTCTACTTCCTTGGTAAGAATCACAGACTGTGATGTTAGGATTTAAGTATAGTAGTTCTATTGTCCTTATTAGAGAAAAACATTTTTTGTAAGAATTTCTGCAAATCTTTTCCATTTTCTTGTAGTCCTCTTTCCATTTTCACCTTTGAATGAAGGCCCTTAGGATGATTTTTCTTAGTTTGTCATTTTCTTTAGATTGATTTTACCCTCCTCTGCTTTTTGCTGCTTTGAGATAATATTACTCATAATCATCCACCATTCTTCTTTGTAATATTTAAAAGGTGAGTTTATATTAGAACTGAATTATGCATTTGGCAACCATTTCTTTCTGGAAAGTAAGTTAAATATTTGCTAATGTAATTTCTGTCCTCTTTCATTCTCCTTATTGTAATAATTAATTTATATTGGTTTAACTTCAGGAAGAAATTATTACAGTCAGGACTGATATAATTTCCATTGGCCATGCAATAGTACAATAAATATAGTAACCTGCATTCATAACCACGTAGTTTTTTTTTTTTAAACAAGATGAAGGGATGGTTTAATTCTTCAGATGTATCATTCAGACACACCCAATAATGTAGTCTATCCAGACCTCCCAACTTCTACTGCCCAGCAGCACTCCTTCACATCTATCTTCCTTCCTTTCCACATTGTAAAAAAACAAATACAATTAACCAGCAGCACTCCTCCACATCTATCTTCCTTCCTTTCCACATTGTAAAAAAGAAACAAACACAATTAAAAAAAAAACATAGCAGGTTGTAAAATCTATGAGGACAGGGATCATTTTTATACATTATCGTATCTATCCTAGAACCTAATAGGGTGTGTCACATATAATAGAGCAATTTTCTCATCTTTAATTCATCTTTCAAATAGTTGTTTCTAAGCTAACCCTGACCATGTCAACACATGTTTAATAGAGTCTGATTGCTCCCTACAGCCTCTAGGATCAGATGCAAACTGTTGTTGTTGTTGGTGGTGGTGATGGTGGTGGAGGTGGTTGGGGGTGGTGGCAGTGGTGGAGGAGGTAGTGGTGGTTGTGATGGTGGTGGTGGGAGTGGTGGTGGGGGTAGTAGTGGGGGGGTGATGGTGGTGATGGTGGTGGGGGTGGGGGTGGGGGTGGTGTGGGTGATGGTGGTGGGGGTGGTCCTTTATTCTCAAAAAGGACCAATAACAACACAAGGGGGTGTCTTGACTTGCACATGACTTGGATTGAAGTGAGGGAGAGCTGTGCAAAGTCATCAGCCTCACTCTTTCCTTCAAAATTATCAAAGTCTAGTGGCAAAACAAAAGTCAAGATGACTTTTGATGGCTCAGGGTGCAATGGGTGACCAAGGCCTTTCTAAGTTAGCTCTTTCTTGGGTCTCAGTTTGTCTGAGGTAAAGTCCAATTGGTGAGCAAGGGTTACTTTAGGTAAGAATTAAGACAAAAGGTAGCCGAATTCTATTTGGCATTTCAAGCCCTTCGTAACCTGGTTCCAATCTATCTTTCCAGCTTTATTGTATTGTTTTCCCTTCTATGAATTCTGTGGCCCAGTCAAACTGGATTTTTTTGGCACTTCTCACTCATGACTCCCCATCTCCCATATATTCACACCATTTCCACAGGCACTCCCTCTTCACTTTCATTCCCTATTCTTTTCAGATATCCACCTCTACTTATGTAATAAAGCTAGGTGATAGAGTAGATGGAGTGCTAGGCCTGGAGTCAGGAAAACCTGAGTTTAAGTTTGGCCTCAGCTAATTGTTTTACTGGACAAGTCACCAATTCCCTCATCTGTAAAAAATAACACCACCTACTTCCCAGGTTGTTGTTTGGCTAAAATAAGATATTCGTGAAAAGCACCATATAAATGCTAGCTATTATGATAGATATTAGTGCCTCATCTCAAGATTTCATTGTATTTACTTTAGATCTCTAACTAAATATCTATATCTATCATCTATCAATCACCTACCCATCTTATCATCCTTCTAATATATCTATCTAAACCTGTATATACACTTAGATTTGTAAGTATTGTCTTCATCAGACTATAATCTCCTTAAGGTATGGAACTTTTATTTGTGCATGCCTTTCCCAAGAGCACAGCACAATGCCTAGTAGACTTTCAAAAATACTTGAAGTATTTTACTAGTTGTGAAGGCCCTTTACATCTCTAAAATTTGGTTTCCTCCTTTATAAAATTAGGCAATTGGTATGTGGAGTAATAATGTGAGTTGGCAAAAAACAAACAAACAAAAAACAACTGAATGTCAAGTTAGGAATTATGGGTTTGTGTTCCAGCTTTTCTACTAACTACTCATTATATCTTGGATAATTCACTCCTCCCCTGCTTAGGCCTCAATTTACTCATCTGTATAATTTAAAAATTAAATTATTCCCTAAATTATCTTTTAACTCTAGTATTTTGTGATTAGATGATGTGACATCAACTCCAGTTCCAATATTCTACCATAATAACCTATTGGAACTCTTTTCCTCAGGCCTCAGGTCATTTGACAAATTATAGCAACAATTGTTTTTTAAAGTTTCTTCAACAAACTTTCCTTAAGTAATACCCATGTTCAAATCCTGACCCTGATGTTTATTACCTGTATGAGCTTGGTAAATCAGCTCATCTTTCTTGCTCTCAGTTGACTCATCTGTAATCCAGTGAAAATATTGAATTATGTTTATGTCTAAGGTATCTTCTAGTTTCAACATTCTATGATTCTAGGAAATAGGAAACAGGATAAAATTTGGGATGGCATTGGGAACAGTCCTAGGGAAGGCAGTGTGTTGGAAAAGTTGACATTCAGTATTCCCTATCTCACTTTTCTAAACCCTTTTCTTGTATTCTCTCTCCTGTTAAGTGTCAGATGCCCTCAGTTACCTTGTTTTCTTAAAGATTGAAAATCAGAGTAAGTCATTAGCACCTTGCTATGATTAGTTTAATGAGTTGCCCTTCCACAGGGTACTTGCAGTTTAACATTGTCAATCTTGTTTTCTCAAAATAATTTGGCCAGAAGGAATTAAACCTACCACAAATTATCACATGTTGGAATCCTGGCTTTGAAGTCAGAGGGCCTGGGTTCATATCTCAACTTTGATGGATAATATTCCTGACATACTCTAACAGCTGTCTCTGTGTGTCCTTACATGAGTAGGGAATGTAGTCAAAATGGGTATCCCACAGTTTGAGCTAAGGCTTTGGACAAGAGTGGAAATGGCTCCTCCACAAAGGAGATACTTCTGCCACTATCTAGCATCACTACCATTGCAATATATTTGGTACTACTGAACAATCAAGAAGTCTAAGAGCCCCTGAGGCCAGGACAGGAAAAAAAAATATTATTTGTCATTTTTCTGACCTTTAGAATATAGATGCGTATATAATTGTGAGTCAGGAGTTCTGGGTTCTATTTCTAGCACTGCCACCTTGGGCAAATTGATTCTGAAAATGAGGTAGTAAAATCTTTAAAATTTTATCCATCTTGGACATTCTGTGATCCTCCAATATATTTCTGCTTTATAATTCTCAGACCTGTCCTGCAAGATACCCTAAAGCAGAGTGGAAGGCCAACCTTGGGTGGGTGACAGCATCAGCCAAGGGCATCAGCCATAGCTTCCCCGTGACATTCTCCATGCCTCCCCACCCATCTTACTACTCAAGTTGAGTCAGTGGAGAAATAGGGATGATGTCTTATGTTGACAAAGCACTGGTTATTTGTTGTCTGTATCAAAGGCAGCCACATAAATAATAGAAAATGAAGCATATTTAGGCAGCACAGAATGGATGAAAGAGCTGCCCGAAGTGATTGGAAACAAAGGAATCAGGGCTGCCTTCTGTATGTGATTGCTGGCTGTTAGCATAGAAAATCAATGCTCTAGATGAATGAAGAGAGGAATGAATAAACAGAGGTAAAGAAAAAGCCTCCCATGCTATCAACAGTAGAGTGTGTGATGTCCCCAAGCAGTGGATCTCCACCAGACATGCCAGCCTATCAGCACAGACAGAGCTGCATATCCAGATGTGATATTGCCCAGAGTGCACATTGAGTGGATTCTTTTTATGGTACTTATTTCGAGAGTCTGCTCCTGGCAAATTTGTCTTCACCTTCCCACTTTGGTTCCATATGATTTTACAAATGAAACCAAGAGCCTTCTGTGGCCATTAATCTTCAGCTCCACTAAATTCTTGCTAGTGTGTATGTGTTGGGGGGCAGGAGGGTGGGGAGTGGGTGCTGTTCTCCAAACTCAATAGAAGTCAGATATGTGATGTGACAAACAGAAACAAACAAATGAAAAACTAATGATTTTCTTTTTTAAACTGTACTGCATTGACAGAAGCACAATATTGAGAATGAGGGAGGTGAGGATGGCATGGTAATTTGTCATGGTCAGAACACATCTGGACATTGACAAGATAAAGTCAAGAGGCAGGGAGGATGGTAAGGGGCATGGAGACTATGCATTTTTAAGTCAGTTATATGAAGTCAGGTTGTTTAGCTTAGGGGAGGAAGTCTAAGAAGGGAGGTATGGTCACTCTCATTAAGTATTTGGAAGCTTGTCAGGTAAAAAAAAAGATAGGTGTAGAGACTGGTCAGTCAGAGAATCAATAAACATTTATTGAGCACCTACTTTGTGCCAGACATTGACCCAATGGGATAAAAAAAAAAAAGAGACCCCACCCCGAAAGTGCTCACAATCTAATGGGGGAGACAACTTACAAATAACAATGTACAAGTGTAGCTTGTTTTAATTTGTATGGGGAATTCTGGATGAATGATCTACCTCTATAATCTGGAAATTCCTTCTACTAATTCAGGTTGGCACCTTCTCTGCAATGAATAGCCTTGAAGAGTTGCCTAAAACATTGAGAGATTAAGGGATTTGCCCATGGCCACCCGGAAAGTATGTGTCCATGGTGAGACAAGGAAGAACCCAGGTCTTTCTCACTGCAAGGCCAGTTATTATCCACTATTCTATGCTGTCTCTCACAGCATATGGAAAATTGATTCCTTATTTTCCTTGGTCCCAAAGGAAGTGGTACAAGAAACAATTTGGAGATATTTAGAGAGAGGCAAATTTAGGTAAACCTTCATTATTACCACCATATTAGAGTTGTTTGAAAAGTTGGGGACATACACCTAAAAGTAGAAGCAGTTCCCTCAGGAAGAAGCTGAGACTCCACCATATTGAAGGTCTTCAAGTAGAAGATATATGACAGAATGCCACTTTGGGGAAATGTAGAGATGACTCCTTGATCAAGTATAGATTGGATTAGACAGCATTTGAGGCCCCTTTACATTCTAAAAGTCTATGATTATATGAATTCCACCTGTTTATACTTCAAGAACTAACTAAAATCCAAGCTCTTCCAGGATCTTATTATGACCTTTACCTTCTCTTTCCTAGTCAAGTTCACCACACCACTTCCTGATCAACTCCTTGCCACGTAGTCTGACTTCCAGCTCCAGCTCTGATGGAATTCAGGCTCCTAACCCTGTGGTCCCGGGCTCTGAATATCTCTCCTAGTCCCACCATACAACTCTCCATTCATTTTTAATTTGGTTACTTCTCTTCTATGCGTACTATTTTCTTTTTTTAGAATGTAAGCTCCCTGAGGATGTGGCCTCACTCCTTTGTTTGTATTTCTCTCTCTAAGGATGGAGTCCTAACAGAACTGCTCCCAGCCCCAGCTTCACGACAGGCCCACTGTATCTACCTAGCTTGCCCCATCCCCCAGCCCCCCTCAATGTCCTAATTTATGCCTCACTGCTCACACGTGTGTCCCTGAACTCTTAATTTCCACAGAAACAGCAGGCATGCCCATGTGATAGAAACCCAGCACGGCCCCCAGACCCTTTCCAGTAAGAACAAGTGTGCAATCACAATTGCATCATCCATTTAGCCTAAGACAGGACCACAATACCTAACTATCCATCTTCACCAGACAAGACCACTATAGCTAGCCTATCGGAAGAGAGCACCACCAGGATGTAGATAGAGCAGGATGCTTGACCACCTAACCATAGAAGGGACCAACCCTAAATTAGTACCTGCTCAGTGATTGTAAAGAACTGACCTGGAGTGAATCTATGACATAGAAAGACATATTATAATATCATTACCATATATACATACACCCCTAACTGTATGCATTATGGGTAACCACATTCACAGTTACACTAAGGCTGGGACCCCTCCTCCATTACCTAATCTCTCAACAAACCCCTCCTGCCTTTTTAATATTAATCATATTCCTCTATTCTATATAAATTTTGATTATGTAATCACTATCATATTCTCTATAAAATTATGTGTCTTGGCTTACTGAAGTTGCTAAATTCCTCTAAGGGACTTAGGCACTTGCCAGAGCATGAAACCTCAAAACTATAATAAATCTTTCCAACTGGCTTGGAGTTGACCTGAGTCAAAGTAATTCTTTAGAGACAACCTGCTGCAACACAACCCAAACCTCATCACCTATCACTCAGAAATAGTGCTTGGCACTTAGTAAGTCCATTTTAATTTACTTAGTAAGTAAATTAAAAATTTTACCTATAACACTCTAAATCCTTCCCTAAGGAAGGACTATTATATTTCCCTAAGGAAGGACTATTATATTATATTTCCCTAAGGAAGGACTATTATATTTCCTGTCTCTACAAATGATATGGAAATTTGCATATACCTTACTTTCCAATATTATATAGTAGAACTTCAACTACCTGCAATTCAACTCTTTGACCACTTCACTTAAAACAAAACAAAGGACAACAAAAAACAGAACAGAAACAGGAAGAAAGGTAGGAGGAGGGGGACAATCAAAGTCTAACCAGCAAAAATGAATGGCAAATGGTCCATGCCCTAACAAGGCTTGTGTGTGTTTTAGTAATAGAAGCACACCTTAGGCCTTCCTTTGGGCTCTGTCGACTTCCTTTATACACAGTCCTAGTAACTTTGGTTGTTTGGTTTCTAACTGACTGCAGATAAGCAGCAGCAAATTTGAAGGCAGGAGTGGGGCCCTGACAGTGAAGCACATTAACAGAGCTGGACATGGTGTCAAACCATTTGAAACAATAACAAGATTATAAAAAAAGAAAACCTGGGAGGCAGACCAAAAAAAAGTTAGAACACTAAAAAAGAGAAAAGAAAACATGTGGTATTTCCAAACATCTTACATTCCCTGTGCCAGCCACAGGATCAAACATGGGCCTAATGGACAGCACAGGCCTGTCATCCCTGCGCCTTGGTAAGTTGGGGCTGGCCTGAGCTTTTGAGTTCTGAGCTGCAGTGACCACACTAAGTTCAGCATCACCTCTGGGAATGAGGGGGCATCAGGATGCCGTAAGAGAGATGAACCAGTACAGGTCAGAAAAATAACAGGCTAAGGCTTCTGATTCTACATACCCTTGAGTGGCTTCTGTGCCACCAGCCTGGGCCAAATGGGGAGACCTGGCTCTGAAAAAAAAGTAAAAATAAAAAAGAGGAAAGGAGAAAAGGAAAAAGAAAAACATAGACATAACCATTTAAAATGCAGAATAATTTAGAACAATTTATTGCAAGCACAAATAGTCCAACACTTCTCTAAAACTCTTGAGGGCATCACTATATGAAACTTCAATTTAAAATTGATGTTATTAATAATATCTATAAGCCATTATTAAATAGTTAAATTTTATTCAGTATAGAGTCTTCTATGAAAGGCAAAGGAACACCTAATATAATTCAGAAACATTTTTTGTCTGAAATGTATAATAGAAACAAATTTTGGTATATCAAGGGGTAAATAACTCTCCAAATATATCCATTAAATTAGAGGAACTCATTTGCTGAAAGTCAATGATATAAAGTTTTCTCTGTATCTGCCTAAAGGACTTTAATGCCCCTACTAGATTGTAAGACTCTGGAAAGCTAGAACAAGGTCTTCTAAATTCTACAGCCATCATATCTTGTGGCATGGTGGATAGAGTACTAGACTTGCAATTAGGAAGATTTCTGGTGCTCTCTGACCATAGATGTCCCTCAGGGTTCTTTTCTGGGTTCATTTTTCTTCTCCCTCTATCCTACTTCATTTGATGATCTTAATTACCATCTCTATGCTGATGATTTTCAAATATACCTATTCTGCCCCCAGTCTCTCTTCAGACCTTCAATCTTGCCTCTCCAGCTGCCTTTCAGACATCTTGAACTTAATGTCCAGTAGACATCTTAAACTCAATATGTCCAAAACAGAATTCATTATCTTTCCTAATTAAAGGGCAATACCATCCTCCAAGTCCCTCAGGCTCACAGACTAGAAGGCATCCTGGACTCCTCACTATCTCTCGCCTGCCCCTACCCCCTACCCAAATTGCCAATTTGGGGACAATTTTACCTTTGCAATATCTCTCAACTATGTCTCTTTCTCTACTCTGCCACCACTCTGGTGCAGGCTCTAATGATCTCACATTTGTATTATTGTAATAGCTTGCTGATGAGTCTGTCTGCCTCAAGTCTCTCCTCACACCAGTCTATCCTCAGTTCAAGCACCAGAGGGATTTTCCTAAAATGCTGGTCTGATCATGTCACACACTCCCCTCCAACCCCAAGAAATTCCATCGACTCCCTATCACTTCCAGGATCAAATACAAAATCCTCTGTTTGGCACTGAAAATTTGTCATAACCTTGCCTCCTACTTCTCCACGTTCTTACTCTCTACCATGTAATCTTTGATCCAGTGACACTCCTTCACAAGGGGGGACCTTCAGGAGGAGACGTTCTTCTGGTCTTAGCCCAAGCAGTTTCTGAGACAAGTACTAATCTGGCAGTAATGCTGCTTCTGGAAATAAATTCCTTATCCCCTACTACCACAGTGTTATGTGGAAAAGTGTGGTAAGTGTGATCCTCAGAGATAGGGGTTGTCTAAGGTATAGCATGTCCCCAAAGTGTTGCTTCCTCTTGTCTTGAGAAAGCCTTGCCTGGTATCCTTTTGGAATGGCACTTATCTTTTCAGTATTGACTGACACGTGTTCTACTGATATTCACATGGGACCTTTTTCCACTTTCTTTTTAATATTTCCTCCTACAACTAAGATCAGCATCTATGGCAGTTTGACTCATGACTGTGCCCTAGGCTTCCAGGCACACCATGGTGACTTGACAGTGTTAACTATCTTCTTCATGTATGAAACAATGTATGTTTCATTTTATGTCTACTTGTATCTACTTTTATGGCACAAGGCCTTTTTCTTCTTGTTTGACATGGCCATCATGCTTTGTATTGTTTGGTATGGTTTAATTTGGTTTTAGTTAGTTTGTTAGTTTTTGATTCAGACCTCAATTTCATTGGTAGAAGAAATTCTCTCAACCGATGATGAATAGTACCTGACCTGTGATTTATGATACAAAGGTTCCTGGGGCATACAGAGGTTAAGTCAAGTGAAATTTCACACCAAAATTACAAGTCATAGACAAGACTTGAACACAACATTTTTATTTTACTCCAAGGTTGACTTTTTATCCCCTACTACACAGTACCTCTATGACAGTGCTATATCTTAATCTCTTCCTATACCTGTAGCTCCCATATCTTTCTAACTTTATCTATCTCTCTCTCTGGGTATGCATATATAAATACATATATATATATATATATGTATACATTCATATCTCTATATTATCTGTCTCTATCTCTACATTTATATATGCATAGCATATATAATCATATATAGATATATATTTGAATTGTAATTGTTACTACTATTAAGATACTTCCCATAACAATAATAGTAACAATAGTAATAATAAATGCATTTATCATAGCAACCACAGAAGGTAAGTAGTATATAATCCCTCCCATTTTACAGATGAGGAAACTGAGGCTCAAACTCAAATTGTTTTTCTGAGGACACAAAACTAGTAAATGTCAAAAATCTGTATTCAAAGCAAGGTTTCCTAATTCCAGATCCAACATGCTTTGTATTAAAACACATGGCAACCTTGCTTTTTGATGCAATTTTTTTGAAGTTTCATTAAATGTGGAGCACTTATCATTCAAATTAGATACTTTTTCTTCAAAGCCTCTTTCTTTAAGCAGTGAGATTCTGGATCTCAGCACTTGAGGGAGTTCTTCCATGGAAATTAGTAATATATTAATAAGGTCAGTGCTCAAATTTCCCTCTTGATTGTCTTGGATGAAAGAGAGCATGATTCTGTAAGGTTATTAACATAGTTGTGATGTTTGCCAAGGTGGTGACCACTTCAACATTTATTGAGTGTCTTTATTATATAATTTGACTTAGATTTCCTCTTATAGTTTTGACCATGGTTTAGAAAGTAATTAGGTCCCTGGCTAGCCTTTGCTAAAAGGTCAAGCACTAAATCTGTTAAATTAGTGAAATTGCTCTAGCTCATATAGTTGAATTTATATTTTGAATTAGAGAGGTAGCATGGTATTGAGGATAGAGCAGTGGAATTTGTGTCAGAAGAAACAAGTTCAAATCCTGACTGATGTTTCCTTGTTGTGTAATTATGGAGCTATCATTTACCTGATTTTCAATTTCCTCATCTGTAAAATGAGGGTATTCATATGGAATTTGAAGACTAAGATTGGCCAATAAGAGCTCAGTGCTTATAAACATGTTCACTATACTCTACCTGACATAATCCTCACTAGAATATGAGCATGCATAGGTGTTGTTATTGGATTTACTGCAAAGAGAAGAACTTTTGGATTGGCCACTGAACCAGAATTGAACAGCACTCAAAAATGTGCTAACCAGTTGTGACATTTCCACTTTCGTGTCTAGTTGTGTTCTATGAGAGAAATATTGCAAGGGTAGAGGCTTTAGGTATTTCCATGATGGCCTATGAATAGACCTTTGATTCTTCCTTCCTTCCTTCCTTCCTTCCTTCCTTCCTTCCTTCCTTCCTTCCTTCCTTTTCTTTCTTTCTTTCTTTCTTTCTTTCTTTCTTTCTTTCTTTCTTTCTTTCTTTCTTTCTTTCTTTCTTTTCTTCCCTCCTTCCTTCCTTCTTTCCTTCCTTCCTTCCTTCCTTCCTTCCTTCCTTCCTTCCTTCCTTCCTTCCTTCCTCTCTCTCTCTCTCTCTCTCTCTCTCTCTCTCTCTCTCTCTCTCTCTTTCTTTCTTTCTTTCAACTGAATGATGGGGTCAAAAGCCAGCCAAAAAATAACTCAAAATTTCAAGAGATTTAAGAGGAAGGAACCAAGCATTTATTAAGTATCCACTAAGTACCAGACACTGTGCTGAGTACTTTACAGACATTATCTCATTTGATTCTCACAACAACCCTGGAAGGAAGGCACTTAAATATACCCATTTTACATTCAGGAAACTGAGGTAAATAAAGGTTAAGTGACTTTGTCAGGGTCACAAGCTAATCCTTGGGTTCTGATTTGAATTCAGATCTTGCTGACTCCAGGTCTGGTGCTCTCTCTACTGCACCACCTAATCCATAGAAGAAAATGAGAGGAGAGGAAGTGTAGGCATAAAGTATAGACATCTTTTTCAAGGACTAGCTAAGAATGAGAATAGAGATATAGACTAATAACAGAGATGGTGGAATCTAATGAGGGTGTCTTGTTTTGTTTAAAGATAGGGAAACAGGCATGTATGTAGGAAATTGGAAAGGAATACAGATTCTTTTATCAAGGGAACTGAGATAAAGATAGAAGATTAGGAGAAAGCAATAATGATAGAAGCAATCTACTGAAGATGATGGGAAGGACTGACATCAAGGGAACATGTAGAGGGGTTTGCTTTGGGAAGAAGAGCCACGTCTTCTTCAGACACTGGAGCAATACATTGTCAAGTATAGAACTGAATCCAATAGACAAAATATGCTGGGGAAGAGTACAAAAGGAGCGTCACTTCCTCATTCTTAGAAGCTATTACTTTCTTAATGCTACCCAAGACAACATTTAATTTTTTGACTTCTTTTTGTTGCTGACTCATAGTCAGCCTGAAGTGGCCTAGTGTTACCAGATCTTATTCAGACAAACTGATATTGAACAATGCTTCTGCTATCTTATATTTGTGAAAAGACCTTTAAAAAAAGAGTAAGAATCTGCATTCAACTGTATTATATTTCAGTTAATTAGTTTTATCCCAATGTTTGAGCCTTTGGATTAAGTCTTTTTGGTACATCTTAAGGACCCCTGGGCCTTGTCATATATCCTGCTGCTACACCCTATGGTTGACTAAGCTTTTCCAGGCCCCTAAAGCCTATATGTAGATAATACAGATCTATGCAGGGACTATATCACTTTTTAATTTTTATCCGCAGCTCTTTTCACACTTCTGGGGACATAGCAAATGTTTAATAAATGGTTTTTCCTTCATTCGTTCATCAAGGGCATCTAGTGTTCTCTTACTAGCTTTTTATTTATCTTGAACATCAACTTTCTATTAACTGCATTAGCTTTTCTTCCCATGCAAATGTCTACGTGTAAGAGAGAAGTTCATTTTAATAGACAAATAAATTATATTATTGTTATTATTAATTATTCTAGGATGAGGAACACTAGAGTTTGGAGGTTAGTTACCTCTTCTCCATTCCAATAAGCTGGAAACACTGGATTGAGTCAGTCTTTCCCCTCTTACACCTTGATTCAATTCACATTAAAAAACCAAAAAGAGATGACCAGCATATGTCATCATTTCTCTAATAAATTCCAAGTGGGTCTCATGGGCTCTTTTCCACTGGTACAATTATTGAGTTAATCTGGGTGCCAGGCAGCTAAGCAGGCCATTCAGAATGAAAAATGTACATTGGGGCTTGAACTCTGTGGAGTGGCTGTCTACATTGATCACATAAACAGCATAATTAGCAAGCCCCTTCCTTCACACCGTGCTTTGTGGATACAGCCTGTCCCACTGAGATTGTGATTAGCATCAAGGGTACCATCAACACATGCACACTCTAAGTGGGTGATCACCCTAGTCTGCCTATGTTTGTACCTTTCTGCAACAAAACCAACCACAAATTGCCTCTTAGTGAGCTTTCCCCTAAACTGCAGAACAAAGCCAATTTGTTCAGCCTGGTTTTTGTCCCTTCATAGAAAGTAAAATGGAGGAGGTGGCACTGAGAGGTACCTCACATCTTTTTATAGATTAAGAGCCTTCATCTTTCTCCTGAATACAAGACAGCCATTTCTTCATCTTTTCTTCTTTAAAAAAAGTTTAGAGGATTTTATTCATTAATTCTAAACCAAATGATTAATTAAACTGCCTCCTGGAGCCCCTCTCCTTCCCATCAGCTTTGGTAGTAATTAATCAAGACAGAACACGGCTTTTAATAGCATTTAAGTTGTGCTTGAGCAAATTATTTGGGTCTTTTCTTAGAAATGCCATTGTGTGCACACAATATGAGCAGAATGTATATAGAAATATAAATTAAGGCTTGTTAGCTCTGGCCTAGAAAGGGAACTTCTGGGGTCTGGCTGGATAATGCTTCATCATCCATCATTATTTTATGAACTTTTATCCATCCTACTTCTTATAATGAAGGATTTCCAAACCAAACTCATCCTTTGGCTAGGATGTTAGTACCAAAAGAATGTTTCTATAGCTGTTCAAGTAATTCACAAATGTGAGCTCTGTGAGTAGTTGAACTTTTTATTTTATTTTATTTTGCTTTTTTTGGAGGGCAATTGGGGTTAAGTGACTTGCCCAAGGTCACATGGCTAGTTTTGTGTGTGTGTGTGTGTGTGTGTGTGTGTGTGTGTGTGTGTGTGAAGTGTCTGAAGCCGGATTTGAACTCAGGTCCTTCTGACTCCAGGGCTGGTGCTCTATTCACTGTGCCACCTAGCCGCCCCCATAGTTTAACTTTTTAAATGAAATCTTTAGATCTGAGGTGCTAGAGAAATACTGTCACAAATGCATGTTCACACTAGAGGATGGGAAAGGAAGGAGCATCAAGCATCAACAGAATGCCCTTGCCCATACATGACTTCATTACAGTGTAGGAAAAGTGGCTCTGGTTGAAAGAGCCCCTCTTCCTCCTTTAATACCGAGCCCTCATACTACATCCCAGATATACTGGACTCATCATTACAGTGTGCCACCAAGGCACTAAGTGTTCTTGAGTTTTAGATGGAGATACTTGGGTCTTTCAACAGGTGACCAGTTTATCAATCAGCATTTCCAGGTTCTAGCTTTGGCTGCTACTAATTGTGTGCTTTAAACAAACTGGGGCCTCAGTTTCTTTATCTGTCAGACTGAGGAAACTGGACTAGACTTACAGGTGTTAATCCTGTTATTTTATGAAACTGAAGCTCAGAGGGGTTGACTTTGCTCATAGTCACACAGTTTGGGTGCATTTTTTGCGATGATTAAGCATTTTGGGGGGAAGTACTTAGCACTTGACACTTAGCGAGGAGCATTAATTAAGTACTATTAAGTGCTAGGCATTATACTAGTTACTGAAGAAACAGAGACAAAACTGAAATAGTCCTTACCTTCAAGAAGCTTATATTCTATTTTAGGGGGAAAATATGTATGTGTGTATATATACATACATGCATATCTATGTATGTGCATGTGTGCATATATACATACATGCATATCTATGTATGTGCATGTGTGTATATGTATAGACACATACAAACTATTATAATATTAAATTATAATACCCCATACAGAATATACGCATATATATTTTATAATTCAATATCTTCAAGTATTTGAAAGATTGCCATATGAAACAGGGATAAGACTTGTTTTGCTTAGATCCAAAGTGTGATAATAGGACCAATGTATGGAGGTATAGAATGGTAGATTTAGGCTCAAGACAAGGAAAAAGTCCCTATCAATAACATAAATTTTAAAGAAGTAGGCTGAGAAAAGGGGCAAACAACAAAAAAGAACGACTATAAAATACTGCTATTGTGGAAGAAAATATTAAGACAAACTGAGAAGACTACCTTTTGAAAATAGCTACAAATAAAGCCTCAAAGAAAAATGCCAATTTGACCCAAGGCCAGCAAGAATTCCTGGGAGTTAAAGAAAGAGTTAAGTGTGGTAGAGGAAAAATTGGGAAAAGAAATGAGAGTGATTCAAGAAATTATGAAAAGAAAATCAACAGTTTGGTGAAAGGGACACAAAAAATAGTGAAGAAAAATAACTTAAAAACAGAATAGGAGAGAATGTGGGAATATTGAGATATTAACACATTGCTGGTGGAGTTGAACATTGAGCTAACCATTCTGCAGAACAATTTGGAACTGTGCCCAATGGACTTTAAAAACATGCATGCCCTTTGACCCAGCAATACCACTACTAGGTCGGTATCCAAAAAAAAAAAAAAATTAAAAAAAGGAAAAGCACCTATTGCTTCAAAAATATTTGTAGCAGCTATTTTTCTGGTGACTAAGAATTGGATATTGAAGGGATATCAGTCAATTGTGGGAGTGGTTGAACAAGGTGTGCTATATTATTGTGATGAAATACTATTGTGTTATAAGAAATGATGAATAGGATGCTTTCAGAAAAACCTGGAAAGATGTATGTGAATTGATGCAAAATGAAGTGAACAGAATTAGGAGAACAGTATATCCAGTTACAACAATATTGTGTGATGATCAACTATGAATGAGTTATTCTTAGCAATACAATGATTCAAAACAGTTCTGAAGGACTTATGATGAAAAATGTTATCCACCTCCAGAGAAAGAATTGATGAAGATCAAAACATACTTTTGCAGGGAAATATTTATTTATTTTAATTTAATTTTTTTTTATTTTTAGTTTTCAGCATTCATTTCCACAAGATTTTGAGTTCCAAATATTCTCCCCATCTCTCCCCTCCCCCACCAAAGATGGCATGCATTTTGATTACTCCTTCCCCTAGTTGGGTCTCCCTTCTATCACACCCCCTTTTTATCCCCTTCCCACTTATTTTCCCGTAGAGCAAGATAGATTTCCATTGCCTGTATATCTTATTTTCCAGTTGCATGTAAAAACAATGTTTAACAGTTGTTTTTAAAACTTGGAGTTACAAATTCTCTCTCTTCTTCCCTTCTTACCCACCCTCATTGAGAAGGGAAGCAATTCAATATAGGTTACACATGTGTAGTTATACAAAATACTTCCATGATAGTCATGTTGTGAAAGAGTAACTATATTTCCCTCCATCCTATCCTGTCCCCCCATTTATTCTATTTTCTCCTTTGACCCTTGTCCATTTTCAAAACTGTTTGCTTCTGACTATTCCCTCCCCTTATATTCCCCCTCTTCTATCGTCCCCTTTTATCCCCTTCCCCCATTACTTTCCTATAGGGTAAGATACTCAACTGAATGTGTTTATTATTCCCTCCCTAAATCAAATTCAATGGGAGTAAGGTTGACTTATTTCCTCTCACCTCCCCCCTCTTCTTCTCCATTGTGAAATATTTTTTCTATCTCTCCCTTTCTCCTTCTCCCAATGTATTTCTCTCTCACCCCTTAATTTTATTTTTTAGATATCATCCCTTCATATTCAACTCATGCTGTGCCATCTGCATTATCTGTTCCCACCAGTACTACAAGCAAGAAGACCGTGGGTAGATTTAAGGAGGTTCTTGAACATGGGCGGGAAAGAAAATAACATCTTTATTTCAAAATAATTGGTCTCCTTTATAATTCTATGTTTTTTATTTCATTCATTTAAACATATTATTCCAAGAAAGGGTCCATAGGCTTCATTATTTTCCCAGAGAGTTCCATGACACACAAAAGAAGGTTAAGAACCCTTGCACTTTGCACAGTGAACAGAGTGCCAGGACTGGAACAGGAAAATATGAATTCAAATACAGGCTGAGCCACTTACCAACTGTGTGGTCCTGGACAAGATACTTAACCACTCTTTGCCCTGGTTTCTTCTTCTGGAAAACAGAGATAATAAGAGCACTTAAATCCCAGGGTTGTTTTGAGGATAAAATGAGAAAATAATTGCAAAGTGCTTAGAATATTGTCTGGTACATAGTAGGTGTTATATAAATGTTAGCTATTATTAGCTACTATTTTATTCACTTAAACTTGGTGATCTCTTTCAACTAGTTTCCACACTATAATAAGAACAAAAAAAGTTGCAATTTTGTGTTCTTAGACCTGGAAGCATTATTTAACACACACAACCCAAGTCTTAGTCATGCATACTCTTGAAAATATTACTAAGAATTTGGCATCTAACATTTGAGAACTCTAGATTCAGTTCAATTTAACTCAGAGAATACTTCCATGCTACTCTTGAACATCCTTAATTATTAGGAATGCCCACCCCTCCATCTTAAGTCAAAATCTACCTTTTTGTAACTTCCATGCATTTTACTACCCTCTTCTCCAATTTGGCCAAATCTCTCTTCTTCTTCATGGTAGTCCTTTAAATATTTGAAGGTCATCATATCCTTTCTAAGGCTTCTCTTTTCCAAGCTAAACAGCTCTAGTTCCTTCAATCAAACCTTGAATGCCATGGTCTAAAGTTTGTTCATAATCCTAGTCAACTCCATCAATCAAATATTTGTTAAGAGCTTTCTATGTGTCAGGTACTAATAAATTTGGGGGTCACAAAAAGTGGAAAAGGGAGTCCCTGCCTTCAAGGAGATTACAATCTTCCTCTTGATATGCCCCAACTTGTTGATGACTTTCCTAAAATGGGGTACCAAGTGGCAAATACAATATTCCAGGAGTTGCCTAATCTGGGCCAAGCTTGGCTGAGCTATCACCTCCTTCTCTCATTTTGGATATTACATTCTTATTGAATTTGTAATCCACTAAAGCCCTCAGGCCCTATTCATTATTATTCTTTGTAGTGACATATCTCATATTTGCTTCACATTTTAAGGTTTCCTATTATTCCTTTTTCTGTCCTTGAAGCAAGAGTTTATTTCTGAGCCTGGGATATTAAACGCTGATTCATCTTTCTGACGGAAATGACGCACTGTACAGATTTACAAGGCTGCCCTGAAAAAAAAGCATGCATTATTTATGGCAACTCAGGAGAGCCACCTGATATTTCAAGCCGGTCAACACTGCTTGTTCAAGACAATCAAGGAACCAGGGAACAATTAGTTAGGAGTATTTGACAGCCAAAGAGTAAATTACTTTTATGAGCAGGACTCTGGAGCCATCAGAAAGAACTCTTTAATGAGTACACTGGCGATTCGTTATGGTCCATTAAACAATGTATATGTGGATGTTTGCTGTTGATTGTGTACACCCTACCTCAGGCCCATTCACAGGCCTGAGTGGGTGATTTCTCACATTTCTTGTTGGCTGAACAGCTTGCAAAGGGAGAGGGACTGTTTATTTATCGTAACAGAGTACAATCTGGCTTAGCATAATTGGTTAGCTGTGTCACGGGTTAGAATCTAAGCTCACCTTGTAAAGGAGCATAGGATAATTTAATCAGTTCTGAAGAGGTGTGACATGGTAGAAAGTGTGCTGGAGTGAGGGTCAGAATGCACAGATTCTGTTCCTAGCATTGACAGTAACTAACAGTTGCTTAACCTCTTTAAAGGCCTTATCTCCCTCACCCGTAAAATGAGGATTATTATTGTTCTCTACCTACTACAAAGATTATTTTCTATGTCCTTTGTAGACCCTAAAACTTGAATGGAATTGTTAGCTATTAACATTATTTCGATTTAGAACTCTAAGTCCAAATGGAGGCCACAGACTGCTATCGGCCCCACCTCAAGCTGTATGTGATTAAACATTTGGAAAGCAGGGTGATGGCTGACATCATACTGTCCCTGAGAGAGCCAATCATGGGATTATCTCCAAAACAACCAAACTACCCTTTCAATCATTATGGTTCAACATCTTCCCCCTTCTTGCTGCCCCCATCCCTGGCCTTTCATTGATGCCCCAGTGTGATCTCTTCAGGGTGGTTGCAGCCTAGCCTCCATCCAGGCACTTGCAATAACTTCACAGGCAAAATTCCCTCATTCAGCCCCTTAGGTTACTGAGTGACTGCCAATGGTGACCTTCAGCAAGCAGGCTCTGTTGAGTAAGAAAGATTACAGGGGTATACCATTGGACCACCATGATATTTGGGAGACCCCGGTTTTCTCTTTGATACTTAATTGATTCTAGATTGATATTGGGAGTATAAAGGTAGGGGGAGGAATGCCTTAAGTTTCAAAACAATAGTGAATAAAACTATGAGTCATTTGGGGCAGCTAAGTTGTATAGTGGTTAGAGCACTAGGGCTAGAGTCAGGAAGATGTGAGTTCAAATTTGGCCTCAGACATTCATGATCTATGTGACTGTGGGCAAGTCACTGAATCCATCTACCTCAGTTTCGTCTTCTATAAAAGAGGATAATAACAGCACCTAACTCCCAGGGCTACTTTGAGTATCAAATGAGATATTTGTAAAGTACTTAGCAGGGCACCTGACACTTAAGTTGTTCCTTAATACATACTTGTTTCTTGTAGGAGAGGGCCCAGAATGTGAAAGGAGGAGCATTTACATTGAGACTACAACATTTTCTAAAGAAGGTACATGCTGGGTAAGATAGTTCCAGATGAGGCACCAACATAAGCCTAGACAGAATGTCTTATGTGCCTGGGGATGAGAAGTTAATCTTATTGCCATTAGCCCTGAGAGAAGCAGAGGAGAAGCAGGGATGTACTGAAGATTCACACTTTTACTATAGGAAAATACTATAAGTCAGGACTTGATTTATTGTTTTGCTTATTCTCTAGACTTAAGAAAGAGATGGAGAAAATGTTAATGATGCCAAAAAGAGTACATTGTGGGTACTTCTCTCCATATCCTCTTTACCCCCAAAAGTCAGTTAACATCATATTTAACTACATGTCCCTGGGTAGAAATATCACACACAGACTTTTTTATCTCCTTGGCACTTTAACCCTCCATGTCTGTCTTGGACTTCCCTGACCAGAATATAGGAGTATGGGAATATTCCCCTAGGATATGCTTGCATGCCCATCTCATACTTCATTCACTTTGTTGTTGCTAGAATGAAGGACTTTGAATAGTTGTTGCTGTTTGTCCTTCATTTTCAGAGAGGACCCATGACATCATGGGGGACATCTTGACACATGCATGAGTTAGATTTATTGAAACAAGGTAGCACAAAATCCTCAGGCTCACTCTTTTCCAGTCATTGAAGTCCAGTGACAAGACAAAAATCAGGAAGACTAGTAATGCCCCGGGATGCGGTGGATGCCCTTGGCATCTTTGATGTCTGACCAAGCTCCTAAGTACTCCATGGTATCTGCTTCAGCTGTTTTTGTAACCACTGGAGCAAATTGTTTTCATCTGCCCCTTCTGCTGGGGAATGTCTTTGCAAGCTTGGGGCAGACATCCCCTTAACTTGCCCACAGGTTTAAATTAAGGACTATTGGTTACCTTCGCCCTAGTTTAGCATGTCTGCTAAGATAGGTGGCCAGAGTGGTACTGCTGTACTTGCTGTGGCTTCTTGGCAAAGGTTGGGTGCCAGGTAGACACCAAAGATGGATGAGCAGCCCTCACACTAGAGGTCTTGTCCTTTCTGAACCTCCCATGTCCCAGGGGTAGTGGAATATTAGGGGAGGGTCTGACATTGGTCATATCGAGTCCAGTGCTGGGATTTGAGACACTCATAATCATTGGACAGTTAATAAAAGAATGTTTAATTAGCCTTTACATAGCAAGGATGTACACAATGATATAGTGAACTTAACTTTGGTAGATGTGTACCCCTCATCTCCTTGGAAACGTTTCTATTCAGCAAGGAAAGATATGATGACTCACTTGGTCTTTTTGATGCTATTTAGTCATTTTTTTCAGTTGGGTCTGATTCTACATGACCCTGTTTAGGATTTTCTTGGCAGAGATACTGAAGTGGTCTACCACTTTCTTTTCCAGCTTATTTTATAGATGAGGAAACTGATGTAAACAGGGTTGAGTATCTTGCCTGGTGTCACACATCTAGTAAGTATCTGAGGCAGGATTTGAACTCAGGTCTTCCTTATTTCAGGCCCAGTGCTTTATCCAGTGTGCCATCTGCCTACATCAAATCAGAAGGGCCCTGGCCTCATATAGTTGTGAGCTTTTATGTCCTGTGACCAGGAATTCATATCAGAGGCCACCAGGAAGCTTTGTTAAGAAAGGCACACCTTATACATAGATAGAGAGCACAGGTCCAATTTAATGGGAAGGGATGATTACTTAAGGGGTGAAATTGAGAAGTGAGAGAGGAACATAATGAGAGGAGATGGGGAGAGACAGAATGGGGTAAACTATCTCATGTAGAAGAGGCAAGGGAAAGTGGTGGCAGGGGAGGGGAAGAACAGGAAGGCATAAAGGCAAAACCACATTCTCATTGAATTTGGCTCAGGGAGAGAATGACATACATACTAAATGGGATATCTCAGTCTACAGGAGAATGGGGGAAAGGGATGGGGGATGATGGAAGAGAGGGCAGGCTGAGGGGGAGGGAAGTTGGAAGCACCCACTTTTGAAAAGGGACAGGATCAAAGTGGGCAGTGGACCAGGTGGGAAGTGCGATAGGAGGGAGGGAAATATAGTCAGTCTTTTACAATAGATCTACTATGGTAATGTTTTACATAGCTACACATGTACAACATATACTGAATTGCTTATCTTCCCAGTAAGGGTGGGTGACAAGGGAGGAAGGGGATGAATCTCGAATTCGAATTTTAAAAATCAATTGTTTTAAAAACATATAAATACTACTATTTTACATATAATTGGGAGATAAGATGTGCAGGCATTGGGGCAGGAGGATTCACCTTTCCCTACTGGAAAAGTCAAAGGGGGCATGGGAGAAGAGATGGGAGAGAGCAGATTGGATGAGGGGATATCCTGTAGGACTGCTATTCTGGGGTCGTGGGTAGGGGGAAATGGGGAAAAAATTGTAACTCAAAACCTGACGGGAATGAATGATGTAAACCAGAAGTTAATAAAGCATTTGAAAAAAAAAAAGAAAGGAAGAAAGGCACACCTTGGGTCTTGCCACTCCCCTGGGCCAAACAAATGCAGGATATGTCATTTTTTAGAAGAAAGATATAATAATACATTTGGGGGGAGTAGGGAAGGGAAATGGAATCCTAGTGGAAATTATTCCTATAACACCAAGGATAGGGATCAACCAAAAGGTTATTAAGCTGAAGAAAAATTTCATGAACTTCAGAAGTTTACCTGGCATCATCCCACCCCCAAAATCCCATCATGTTACATTGATGAATATAGGAGGGATATCAGATAGTCTCATTGTGATCTGTCCTGTTATTTCTTGGAATGATGTTGTCTGTTCTGTGAGCCATAGTTTAGAAAGGACATTGACAAATTAGAATATCTAGAGAAAGTGACTAGAATTGGGAGGCAGCTCATGATCATGCCCTAGGAAGAAGAACTGAGCCTATTTAGCCTGGAGAAGGGTGAATGGGGCATGACTGCTATCTCTTTACACAGACCATCACATGGAAGAGAGATTAGACTTCTTCTGTGTGGACCCTGATGGGTAGGTCTCCTTGTCTAAAACTTCTAGAGGCTTTTGGTTACTTCTAGGATAAAGGAAAAGAAGTGGAAAGGACGAGAGGAAGATTTTGTCTTTCTATGGAGAAGACATTCCTAACAACTAGAGGCATCCAGAAGTGGAATGGAATGTCTTAGCAGTCAGTAAGCTCCCTGCTACTGGAATCCTTCAGTCTGAGACTGGATGACCCCACAACATCATCAGGGATGATGTAGAAGGGGTTCCTGTTCAGGTATCAGTTGAAGCAGATGCTCTTTGAGGTTTGTTCAGGTTTGAGAGGTCTGTGGATTGTTTCCAAGGATCTGAAGGCTCCCAGGATTAGCTTTAAAGAGTAGAAAGAATGAATACCCTTGGGAAGACATTAAGGAAAGAGAAACTGTCCTTAACTAGACAGGAAAAATTTTAAAGGAAAAAACAAAGAAATCTTTCCCTTCC
This sequence comes from Gymnobelideus leadbeateri, assembly GCA_011680675.1. Taxonomy (NCBI): domain Eukaryota; kingdom Metazoa; phylum Chordata; class Mammalia; order Diprotodontia; family Petauridae; genus Gymnobelideus; species Gymnobelideus leadbeateri. The sequence goes on along the minus strand of WOXC01012407.1, from coordinate 90,436 downwards.
CATTTTCCCCAGTCAATTTAGTAGACCTAAGCCCATGTAAATGGCTTCATATAAGCAGCTGAAATTTTCAATGTCTGACTTCTTGCCTAAAACCTGAGCCTTTTTATGATTCAGGAAGCCACAAGTGACCAAGATTCTGCCTCCAGGCAAATCTTGACTCCAGCAATTTCAGAGTTATAATTGAAGCCTAGACTTTCCAGTAGGGACCTTTCTGGTCAGTAAGACACTGACCGCTCATTTTTTCTTGTTGTTTTCTTAATGAGTTCCCACTACTGCAATCCCCCTGGTTTCTACCCCACCCCCTTGCATTTCCGCTCCAATTGTATATCCTAATTTAGTTGCTTGAGTTTCTTGTATGCCAAAAAACTTTATTAATAAGACACAGGTGAAATTCTGGAAGCTTGTCCTCCTGGGAGGTGACTTTCAGCTCATCAGGAAGCCTAACAACATGGTAAATAAAAATTACTCCTCAAGGAATCCTCAACTGGAGAGAAGCCAGGAAATAAGAACAAGGAAAAGGTCTTGGGTTTAGTGTTCAGGCGACCATCTAGTGGTAGTTGTACTTAACTCTAGCTGTTTCTTAATATGCAGCTCATTTTACGAATGTGAATGAATATTCACCCTACTTCAGTTAGGGCTTACTTAGCATCTCTGCCTGCCTGTCCTGATGGAAAATGCCCAGAATCTTAAAACCATAGAATCACAGTCTCAAGGATGAAAAGGAGCTCAGAGGTCATGCCATCCACCCATTACATGCATCATCATTCCTTTTATAATATATCTGAAGTGGTTATCCAGGTTCTGCTTAAAGATTTCCATGGATGGAGAACTCACTACCTTCCAAAGCAGTTCATTTTTTCTTGGACAACCCTGAATATTAAAAATAATTTTTTTCTTTTGCCTTACCTGACCCTGAAATCCGTCCCTACAACTTCACCCTATTATTGTCCTGCCCTCTGGGACAAAGTAGGACAAATTATATCCCTCTTTCTCAGATGGACCTTTAAGTAATTGAAGTTAACTAAGAAATTCCTTAAGCCTTCTCTTCTTTAGTACAAATATTCCTTATTATTTCAATCATATGTGTCCATGGGATCATAGATTTAGAATGGAATAGATCATGGAGGATATCTAGCCCAAACTTCCCATTTAACAAGTGAGGAAACAGGCCCAAGGAAATTAAGTGATTTGCTAAGTTGCAAACAAGTAGGTGTCTGAGCCAAGATTTTAGCCTAGGCCTGTGATTTCAAATCCACCACCCTTTCCATAATACTAGGTTGTTTATGGCGTTATTTCACATGACTTTAATATCCTTGTTGCCCCCTTACAGAGGTGCTCAGCTTGCCAATGAGCTCCCTATAATGTGGCTACCAGCAGTGAGTTCAGTACTCCAGAGAGCATCTCACCAGGGTCTCCATTCATCCAGTGACTGGAAATAAACTACATTTTCTGAACCTTGGCCCTTCATCTTTTTGCACAAGTCCCATATCTGGCTTGGGTGACTGCCAGTCTGAGGAATAGGCACAGGGATGTTAAGGAAACATCCAATGGCTTTATAGTTCTATCACAAAGTTTGCAAGTCTTTAGGAATGAAACCCCAGGTACTTGTTATGCCATGGGGTGTGCTGTTATTAATCCAGATAATCCAAAGACAACCATGTTGGTAATTTATTCTATTTCCTTGGGAAGAAACTGTAATACTGTGTGTTGGTATCTAATTCTGTTCCCTGCATCACTTTAATATGCTTGTTTGGTACTCATTTTTGATACTTTTCCTAATAAAAAATGTATCCTGTAATAATCGGCTAAGCTTTTAACTCTAACTCAAGGGACTGTTTCATTTTTCACATGCTAGTTAAAACAAGGTCTTATTTTGTGTTAATCAATTCCAATCTGAAAAGGCTGATTTCTCCAAAGAACCAATAACTACAAAAGGTAAAGGGGAAACTATGTACATTAAAAAAACTTTTACATTTCTCCTCTTGTTCTTCTCCTCCATTGTTTACTGGTTCTCTCTCCAGATGTATGGATGGAGCAAAGTGATGGTTTTCTCCTACCTTTGAACATGTGCTAGCTTAGCATTAGCAAGGTGGTCCTTGGTTTTCCTCCCATTCTTCCTTTCCTCCCATCCTCCCTTTCCTGTGGACTAAACAGAGGAACAAAGGTATGACCCTCTCCTGGTAACCTCTCTTTTTCTCTCACTTTTTTCTTATTAGGAATTGTACAATCAGTGTTCTCTTCTATCTAGGCAAAGCTCACTCATTTTAGCATATGTACCAGTCATAATCAATTGTAAACCTCTTCATAGGCATAATTGTGCACCTTAGGTTTCTAGGATTATTTTGGTTAAGGGCTTTACATTTACTATATAAAATTTGTCACTGATACATTTGCTTGCTGTTGAGCTAATGATTCCCCTGGTGGTTCAGGTACTTGGAAGATGGACTTATGTGAAAATGATAAATTCATTATTGAGCTATATATTTTTTCTTCTGGCTTATAGGTGGAAGTTTTCTCTTAAATTCATCCCTCTAGAAGAAAGATAGACAGGTAGATAGATAGAGAGATAGAGGGTTTCTTAAATGCTTTCTACATTTCAGGTACTGAGCTAAATCCAGTGATACAAATACAAACAAGAGAGCCCCTATCTTCAAGAAACTTACACTCTAATAAAGTAAGAAAATACATAATGGAGCTTTAGAAAGCTGGGAGAGAGAAATGCAAGCAAGAGGGTATCCAAAAATGTACATGGTTGTTGGGGAGGAGGTGGAAAAGTTAGTAGAGTGAGCTAAATGGAGAGAGAAGTAAACATGGCCTGGGTCTCTGATGAAATGGGGGAAATGGAACAAATCATAGTTATTTTGTAGGATTCAACCCTATAGGCATCCTAATACCAAAGCCAAAAGAAGCACTGAAGAATTCCTCTTCCTTTTTCAGTATCTTTAATACTCCCCAGTCTTATTTCACTCCCATTCTCACATTTTATATATCCCAAAGTACATCTTACAATCTTTCTTAGATCTGCCTCTGTGAAAACCACACCGATCATCTTCCATTCTTAGAATATAGTCCCTCCAGGCGGCTAGGTGGTGCAGTGAGTAGAGCATCGGCCCTGGAGTCAGAAGGACCTGAGTTTGGATTCGGCCTCAGACACTTAACGCACACAAAACAAAAACCTAGCCGTGTGACCTTGGGCAAGTTACTTAACCCCAATTGCCCTCCAAAAAAAGCAAAAAAAAAAAAAAAAAGAATATAGTCCCTCCTTTTTTCTATCTACTGAAATCAACAGCTGTGTACTACATGCCCACCATTTGCAAAGCTCCATCCTGGGCACTGGACATACCAAGAAGCAAAATTTAATAGTCTTTTATCTTAAGGAGCAGGATCTATTATTTATATAAGTAAGATGATCTTTTGATTCCTATAGCTGTTAGTGCCTGATCTGAGCAAACTTTTGGAAGTAGACTAATATATTTGTGTTAGTGGAAAAGGGGGGGAGCAAGGTAATATTGTTGAGTTACAAGGAAGGGATTAACATGAAATAAGGTTGGAAAGGAAGGGTGGTCTTAGTTTATGAGAACTTTAAATGACAGTATAAGGACTTTGCTTTATGCCATGGAACCTAAGGAAATTGCCAGCAATGCTGTAGTTTCTCCCCTAATGTCACTGCTGAACACTAGGAGGTGTGCTCACATTTTCTAGGAATCAGACCAGGATGATGCCTTTAGCACACTAAGGCCAAAGTAATAATTAACTAAAGAAGGCCCATTTGGCTTAAAAGCTTTTTATTTCCTACACTTTTAAGATCTTGTCCTCTGGGTGAACCACCTCAGGGCACTAGTAAAACAACATCCAGAAGTGTTAATTAAATACATAAAGCAAGGATAGGAGTAACTAAAGGAGTTTCAGATCATAATAAGATATATCAGCTAAGGATGCCATCACATTCTAAAAAGATGATCCTTGTGTATAAGGCTGCCAGACTGGAGGGAAGACAAAAAGAAGTCAAAACTAGGACCTACTTACCTTGCCCCCACCATGCAATATTTGCCTTGCATTTATTTTGTTCATATTTTACATATACTTTTAGGTATACATGTTGTTTCTTAGGATAGAATGGAATCTCCTTGAAGACAGTAAGCCACTCTGTCCTTTGTATTCCTGATGCATAATGTAGTGCCTAGGACCTAGGGATAAGAATAGAGACTAGTCCTGTAAATTCACTGGCCTTGGAGCTTCCAGTGAGGAACATCTTCATCCAATACAGGTTGGAGACATCTATGGAACTATATAGTCTTACAAAGTTGCCTAGAGCACTGAAAGTTTAAATGACTTGCCTAGGGTCACATAGGCACTATGTGTTGGAGGTCTTCTGCTTGGCCTACAGTCAGTATTTAACAAATACTTGTTGACTGATCATAGGATTCAAAGCTAGACTAGGAGTTAGTGGTCATCTGGTCCAGTTCCTTCTGCAGAGATTCAGGGACACATCCATGATCACATCAAGGTAGCAAATAGAAGATCTGGTTTTCCAGCTCATATTTCAAATTAAAGTCTTTTTCCCTTCACAGTGCTGACTCCCCCATTGAAAATCTTAAATTTTCAATTCCATCAAATTTAGAAGTCATTTGTTGGTAATAGACATGAGATAATAAATGTTTCAAAAGCCCTAATATGAATACAGGGAAAAAGATTCTATGAAAAACAATGGAGGATCAAAGATAGTATGACAACTAATGATTACTTTTTCCTTCTCCCTTTAGAACATGAGTAGAAGATATCCATAGGCTATCTTCATCACAGGGTTAGATAGGGACTGGATTTGTGATTTCATTGTTAATGTACAAGTACCTCTTAGAGAAAGAAATTCCCTAACACAGGTGAGCACTTCTCTTCACTTATAGTCTTAGAAAATTGATTAAAACCCTGAGAATTTATATGACTTGGCCAGAGTGATAGTATCTTTCTCCTGAGTTGCTTTCCAACCTATAGAGGCATAAGGAGTGGACGTGTATTTTCATGGGCATAGCGGACTTCTAGAAGAGTAAATTCCTCTACCAATGTTGGTCATCTCTTTCTTTAAAACTTATAGTCTTAGAGAATTGCCTAGAGTATTGAAAGTTTGAATGACTTGCCTAGGTGCACAGGATTTATCATGAACAAAACCTGAATTAAGATCTTCCTGGTCCAGAGGCTGGCTGTCCACTCACTACACATAGCACACTGCCTCTCATCTGAATTATAAAAAATGCAGGACAGGAGAAAAACGTTGTACTTGGACTCAATTGATATGGGTTCGAGTCCTGGTTCCACCATATAACAACTTTCTGGCCTGTGTAAATTACAGACCCAGTTAATCTTCTTTCATCATCTTCATGGGGGATAATATTCTTTACCTACCCAAAAGGATAATTAGGAGGATCAAATAAAACAATCTAATAGCAACTGTTTACTATGTATAAGGTATGGCCATAAACTGATTTGCATTGTGTACAATATAATACCCTAACATGTCAAAAAAATACAATAACTATGCATATTCCTTCAGAAAAAAACCTTCTCTGAGGCCTCTTCATGGTGTGGAGGTTATGGTAATCTTAGATTCTTGAAGGATATGGCAGTGAAGCATAAATTTGACCAGGTCTTACCAAGTGGTCTAGATTTAACTATTTATCTTGTTGGTCCTTTGAGCACTAGCCATGGTAAATTTGGACAGGCTCATCAACTAATAGTTTGCCATCAGAAGATGAATCTTGGGACCACGGCCGCTAATGAAACCATCTGCTACAGAATTGAAGAATTGAATGTGTTCCATATCAGTGGAGGGAATACCCATACAGACAAAATCATGGAGTAGACATATACATTTGCAATGTTTCTTTTATCTTTTTGCATCCCATAAAGATGGTTTACCTATGCTGATTACCCCTGTTTTCTTCATCGTTATCCCTTGTAGAGTCATAGTACCAACAATGTATATGGAGTCAAGACATGAATTTGAATCCTGTCAACCAATTACTAGCTACATAACCATAGGAAAGACACTTCCTTTTCCTATACCATGGTTTGTCTTTACATTTTAAATAATGGTATTAAACTAGTTGCTCTTAGAAATCCCTTCCCTAAGATTTTATTGATCTTCCTTTAATATGTCATTCAACTCAAAGTATATTTAATCAATGCTGACTTCAAAAATGCAGTTATCACAACTCCTTGGGGAAAAAGATGGTGATACATTCAGGAGCTATTTTTTCCCTAAAAGTTACAAAAATGACCCAAGATCTCCCTGCCTTCCAAGGACTCATATCCAATCATTGCTTCTCCATTGATGGCATTAAATGTTCAATGATAGGCTTCATTCAGGTCTATATAAACTGATTTGGGGGGAAAAAAACGCTTATAGCTGGTATTGTTGTGAGCTGTTGCTGTACCTCAGTAAAGTATTATGAAGCTCTTGTTCAGTTGTATCCCACTCTTCGTGACCCCATTTGTGTTTTTTTTTGGCAAAGATACTGGAGTGGTTTTCCATTTCCTTCTCCAGATCATTTTACAAATGAGCAACCGAGTCAAACAGAGTTAAGTGACTTGCCCACGATCATAAACCTAGTAAGTATCTAAGGCCTGATCTGAACCCAGGTCTTCCTAATTCCAGACCCAATGCTTTATCCATTGTACCACCTAGTTGTCCTATGAAGCTCTTAACTCTCCACTAAAATCCTCACTTTCTACCTCTGAAAATATTAGGATGGAGACCAAGAGAAATGATAGTGACCCTACATAGGCATAGACATGCAGAGTCTTTGAAGTTCAGTCCCTGCTATTCAGAGGAAAAGTATTATAGTGCAGAGGAGATGAATGAAAGGCTGCTAGTCAGTGATCCACATGCACTCCACCTCTTCCAAAACAGATTAAGTGGTAATTGAGAAGTATTTAACAAAATTAATAAAAATACAAGAAGACACAGATAATGTTATTTTGTGTTTTTCTAAGTGCACATTTCTGTGTAGCCCACAGGGATCTGCTTCTATTTGAGTTTGATACTGCTGGTGTAGGCACCTCTAAGGAACCATGCTGTATTGTATTCCTAGCCTCATTCTTTACCTCAAGTCATTCTAACCATTCAAGATTATGTCCCCAATCCTGATGGTCATTTTTAATGGTCTGCTGCAGAGTCTCTAGACTCTGAACCCTAAGAATTCCCTAACTTGGGTCACTTATTTGGAAGTGAAGCAGCCCTAAATTACCTCAATGGTAATTCTGGTGCAGAATGCTTCCAAGCAATAAGTCTGCCAGTCACTTCCTTGACCCCAGTGCTTTTCTGTAAATACTTGTAATTTAAACTCTGAGCCAACACTCATATTCACTATTTTACTTACCTATAGGAAAGATTTTGTAGCTTCACCGACTTTTGATTCTTAACTAGTTCCCCTGTCTGTGATTCCTGAAATGAGGCTATTTATCATGTATAAGATGTAGACCTATATTTTCATATGTCTAGGGAACTTCTGGAAGAGGGTACTCCCTCTGCCATTGTTGGTCATCTCCTTCTTTAACTCTTATAGTCCTGGAGAATTGCCTAGGGTTTTGAGAGGTTAAGTGACTTGCCTAGGGTCATAGAGGCATGACATGTCAAAAACAAAAGTTGAATTCAGATATTTTCCTTGTATGTGTACCCATTTTCTCATCCTAGAGGATACAAGTTCCTTGAAGGCAGGGATAGTTTCATTTTTTGTCTTTGTATTCTCAGCTCATAGAACAGGTCTTGACACATAGAGGGGCTTAGTAAATGGTCTATTATTGATTGTAAGATCGGTTTCCCATCTCTACTAAAAAGCCATTACCACTATGGTAGGTTGAACTCTCCTACTGGACAGACAAAAACTCAGTTTTCCCAATATGAGAAGAAGCAAGAGAGGTAAAACATGGGTTAGCATCTATGTGTGCCCATTCTAAGGATAAACTTCTACAGAGGACTGCACTGGAGCTCTGTGCTTATGAAGCCTAGCACACCCAAGGTGTCCTTTACTCATGCCTCTAAGATCTGCTTGTCTTCTTTCCCTATAAACCTTGTCTTCTTTCTTTGTTGCTGCCCGCTTGTTTTGCTCCTGCCCCTGGGTATTTGGTTTGGTTTTGTTTCAATCACCTTTGTACATTCTGGCATCTGGCAGAATACTTTGTACATGGTGAATTTAATTGTATTAGATTTTGTTTTAGGTCTAGTGTCTCTCCTTATGTGAATTAAAGAATGCCATAAAAAACAACAAAGAACTAACAGCCCTCTCCCCAAACTGTTGTTTCATTCATGTATTATTTGTCTGCCTGATTCTTTTGTGAAATCCCCACTACCTCACTTCTATTATGCATTAGGGTAGGGGGCCCCTCTCCTTCCATAGAACTATAAATAGTCCATCTAGTCATTTGGAATTATAGAAGTAGAACATTTTTTCAGGGAGGGGTAAAATTTGATAAACAAAGGAGCTCAGACTCATGTAATGAAAAGATGTCAGAGGAAGAAAGGCAGAAGGAAGGAAGGAAGAAAGGGGAAAGATAGATAAATAGGTAACAGATTTCAAGTGTTTAATATATGTCACACACTGTGTTTTAGAAAGGGACATAGCATTCATCTAGTTCTAATATCTATTTTTATTATATCTATCTATCCATATAATATCTAATATTTATTTTACAGAGAATGAAACTAAGTCTCATAGAGGGGTAATAACTGATCAAAAGTCATAAAATGAGACAATTGCAAATCTGAGATTAGGCTTAATTATATCTTTTGACTCTCAATTCAGTACTTATTTGCACTACACAATTACTCAACAAGTTAGGCCATGTCAACAAACATTTATTGGGCACCTACTATGTGACAGGCATTGACATAAGTACTGGGGATACAAAGAAAGACAAAAGAAAAACAAACAAAAAATAACAGTGCCTCTTAAGGAACTCATGGTCCAGAAGTAAGGAACCTGTGACCTCAAGGCCACATGTGGCCCCCTAGGTACTCTGAATCCAAACTTCACAGAACAAATTCCCTTAATAAAAGGATTTGTGCTGTAAAACTTGGACTCAGGCAAAAGACTGCACCCAAGGACCTAGAAAATCACATATGGCCTCAAGACCACAGGTTCCCCATCCTTGCAGGGAGCCAACATGCAAATAATTATGCACAAAGAAGGTATATTGTATGCAAATAATTATGCACAAAGAAGTATAAATTGGAGATGATCAACAAAAGGGTTGAGAAGTCCCCAAAACATAAAATCAGAGAGAATTGCATGAAAGTTCAACCAATGCAAGGGTGGGGTCCATAAGTATAAAAAGGGGGGGATATATAAAAAAATGGAACTGTGGAAAGGTTATTGGGTTGGGAATAAGAAAACCTAATCTTAAATCCCAACTCTGCTAATTAACTATCTGTGGCATTTAACGTTCCTTGCCTTTAGTTACTGGCATCCCTTCTGGCTCTAAAAATGCCATGATTCTTCCATTTCTGAGAAGGCTACAATTCCATTGCCTTTCTCCAGGTACAGCCTATTAGTTAAGGCTTTATTCTTATTGCCTTCCATGTGGAAGTAGATATACCTCTATACCAATATTATAGGAGGGACCAGCAACTTTCCTAGTCCTTGCTCAGTCTGTCTCCCACTTGCTCCAGTAATCAACATCTTCTTCACTTAGAAGACAAATGACATCTCCCTTTGTGGTTGCTTTTTTGACAATTTTCTGTCAGACATTCACAAAACTTGCTGGGAGGAGGATTTAACAAGAAGGACGGTGACATTTCCAATGAAGGATGATGACAGGATGCCTAACTGCACATTATTGGAATAAGAACCTCAGAAAGGTTCTGTGGAAATTTCAATGGCTCTGCCTGGTATTTTACCATGTTGTGCTCTACTCTGAGTCCTTTCATGCCACTCAACTCATGTTAAATTATGTATACGTTGTAAATGCCACATCACAGAAGGGCAAATTTAAAACCCTTATTTCAAGTCTTCACATCATATTAAGCATAGATGCTACCCATCAAGAAGGACATTTGTTTCAGTTGAGTTCTTGGCACAAATATTGCTCTCCTATGAACAAATTGCAGCTCCTCCCAGAATGCTGTCCCCCATAAGTGGGTGGAAGGGAATTGATTTAATAGCCTTGATAAGTGAATGAATATGTATTTTTGATGGCTGCTTTAGAAATGCTCTCCTTCCAGAGTGCTGAAAGCAATAGTTACCATAATCTTCAGGATAGATATTTAATTACTGAGAAGTGATATGCCCTTTCTATGATACAGAATTCTATAGGTAAGTAAGATGGTGAAAAAATGTTTCTTAGAGAGGTTGACTTGGCAAAAACACAGTCCCATTGCTTAGAACAAATGAAGGAAGAATCAATTCCTATGGTATTTTTATAACAAATTTGAATTAAAATAAATGGAGTTTACATAATGATATTTCCCTCTTTCTCTGACCTCCCCTTTGACTACTGGGGCCTTGGCATAACAACCTACTATTTATTATAGAATAGACATTCATGTGGTTTAACTTGCTCAACTTTTCAAGGACGGTGTCTATTCTGATGTTTGGTCTTTTGTAAAAATGAAATAAAAAGAATTCTGGTTAAAAAGTAAGAAGTCTTAGATACCAGTCCTAGCTACTGACACTGGCTAGTCATTTGAATTTGGACCTAAACATCACTTAACCTTAATTTCCTAATCATTAGAAGGGGAATAGTAACAATGGCTCTGCCTGACTCATGGAGATTTTGTAATAAATAATACATAATAATACCTGTTTTGTAACCTATAGTCTTACAGTTGCCTGGGTCACTGAGGTTAAATGACTTGTCCAAGGTGACACAGACAACATGTGTGAAGGAAAAGACTTGAACTGTGCTGCCATTTTGCCATGTTAGGTATTATTATTTAATTCACACTTTACCAACTATACGACCTCCTTCCATTGTGCAGATTACAAGCCAACTAAACTTTCTCATCCTGTATTTCTTATCTATGTCTTACTCATTAATTCTCCATGAAAGATCTATTCAAATTGCTAGAGCCTTTACTTTAGGTCTTTTTACTTTGTGGATACCAGAGCAATGCACCAACTCTTAATCTGTTATCCTTTGCTTTAACCACATGATCAACTCCCTGCTTTTTTTCTAGTCATTCACCACATGGATTTGGTGTTTTATACCTATTTTATAGAATAAGTTATTTGTCAAATGCTAGGTGGCACATCAAGCACCAGGCCTGTAGTGAGGAAGATTCATCTTCCTGAGTTCAAATCTGGCTTTAGACATTATTTAGTTATGTGACCCTGGGCAAGTCACTTAACCCTGTTTGACTTAGTTTCCTCATCTGTAAAATGAGGCCAAGAAAAAAATGGCAATTCACTCCAGTGTCTTTGCCAAGAAAATCCCAAATGGGGTCATGGAGAGTGGGACACAACTGAAAACAGCTTAACAATAACAAGAGCTTATGGATATAAGCAGTGGTGTGCTGGCAAATGTTCAACAACCAACTTTCCAAAGCTATGTAATGTATTTTAAGTTTACCCTGCATAAGTAATGCTTTGTCCATCACTTTCTTAAATCTAGACAATCAGCAAAATAATAACTCAAGCACTGATTTGTAATGCTTACCAATTTTTGTGATGTAAATGCTCACAATGAAAATTTAACAATTGGCTCTTACAAGCTAATACCAGCTGACTCCAGTATTCCCCTAGATACAAGTCCTGTATCTATCTCTCCTTTGATTTTCTCAAGGGAGCCACCATCATGGTGTGATGGAGAATGTGCTAGATCTGAATTCCATGGACTTGAGCTCAAATCAATAATTAACACCTTGGATTGTATGATGTATTATATCCTTCCCAGTTTTAATTCATTACCCTAAGACAACATTCTCATGGTGATACTATGAATCATAGACCACCGTGACCCCTGGAGAATTATAAATTTTGATACTTACTAATGTTAATAATATCAGTTTGGGGAAGGATATTGACAAGTTGGAGGGTCACTAGATAATAGTAACCAGGGTGGTGAGGGAACCAAAAACCATGGTATATTGAAATTACATGAAGGTGTGGAATGCTCAGCCTAAGAAAGGGACAGTTTAAAAGAAAGATTTTATAAACACAAACGTATTACTTTTACTTTTTGGAATAAAATACTTTCTATGCATTTTTCTTTTACTATCATACCTGCCTCATGAGGTAATGATTGGAAGTATTATTATTTATTCTTTATACATCAGGATACTGAGCCTGAAGTAGGCAGAATAGTAGCAAAGACATACCACAAGGAAACAGTAGACCTGGTGGACCCAAGAATTCAGGTCATAAAATCCTAGGTTTAGAGATAGAAAGGACTTGAGAGGTCATTAGGTCCATAGATGATAAAGCAGAGGCCAGAGAAGTTGTGACTTGTTCAGGGACGTAAAACTAGTGAGTTGAGGCAGGTTGGAACTCAGGTCCTCAGGTCCTCTAAGGACCAGCACTCTTTACCACATCATCTAGGTACATTCAAAGATTTAGAAATGAAAAACAAAGCAAAACAAACAAACAAAAAAGAGCTGGCCATCTACTTCATTTGCCTCATTTAACAGATAAGGGAACTGTGGTCCAAATAACCTAGGAGAGTTGTCAAGTCATCCACAAGTAGGATATAGCAGAATCAGTATTTGAAACGAGGTAATCCAACTTTGAATCCATCTCCATTTCCACTGTAGTGTGTGGTCCCTCTTGGAGGGCAATAGTTGTTTTTAAAAAATGCCCTTCAGTAATTAGACACAGTAGGTACGTTTTAAGAAAATGAATATATCGATAAAATGAAAGTTTCCATTAGGAGAAGCCTTCTGATCTTTAGCCAAGGAAATTGAAAGGGGGAAATAAGGGAAAGCCTTCTAAGTATGGGTGACAGCCAGTAAGAAAAGAATGAAGACGGAAAATGGAGCATCTTGAATGAGAAACAGGAAATAGGCCTGTTTCTATTCTAATTATAAAGTAGGTGGGGGGAAGTAATAATGAAATGATAAATATAATATGTGTGTGTATATATGTTATATAATATACATTTAATATGTGATGTATTAATATAAAATAATAGTAATGATAACAACAACAATAATAAAAGCTAAGTATAAGAAGACTGGAAAGGTGGAAGGGGGCCAGGTTATGAATAGACTTTAATGCCAGACAAAAGGCTTCATGTTTTATCCTGGAGCAGGCAGCCCCTAGAGTTTCTTGAATAGAGGGTAGACATGACTGGACCTACATGTTAAAAAAAATCTCTTTGGCAGTTTAGCATAGATTGAAGTAGGGAGATGCCAGAGGGAGGGGAGAGGCTTAGAAAGCCATTAGGAAAATCTAGGTGAAAGGGGAGTGTCTGTACTAGGTGGTGGCTATGTAAGTGAAGAAGAGATGAATTCAACAGCACAGATGGATAGCCTAGAGAAATTTAGTACGCCGTAACCCTTTTCCATCCTTACTGATGCCAGTAACAGAGCAGCTCTTTGGGGGAATTCAGCAAGGCACAAGGTCAATGATTTTGATGAGAATAATACGCTTAGTAGTGGGAGGTACCTGTTTCTGAGGCAGGAACCAGAGAAGAAGAAATTCTCCTGGACTATTGTCATAAGGCTTAGTTGTCACTTAAATAGATGGATTTCCCCCCCAGGATTTAGGTAAGACATCACACATTCCTTCTAAGAACTTTGCAAAAAAGGCAGAACAACCAAACAGATCTAGTGATTTTTGATGGTGGTGGTTATTTGCAAATTTGCCTTTAAACACTTTAATCCAACATATTTCCATAGGCCCCTGAAAAAGATCCTTGCCCTCCCATGTAGCTCTACATAATTATTGGGTGAGCTTCAAATCTTCACTTGCTGTGAACAGTAAATATTTGGATAAAAGGACTGGTTTTTTTTTAGAAAGGAACACAAATCCTAGCCAAAATCTTGTCTCTGACACTGTTTGATGGTGCACTCCAGACATGAGCAACAAGCTCCTAGAAAACATCAACTATGGCTCCTTTTACTTGGGCTTGAAGACCTCTTGTGATAACAAAAGGAATGCTACTAGCTTACATTCTAAAGTATTCAAAGCATATGCACATCATATAATTTCTCTAAACCTCAATTTACCCATGTGAATAATAAGGATATTATAAAAAAAAAACATCAAGCTCAGAACTGGAGGTTTTGTGGAAAGTCTTGAATAAAAGGTTATTTAAAATCCTTGAACAAAGAGCTAGCGGGAGAGCCAGTGTTGTGTAGTGATGAAGAGGTTACCCACTAAGAGGGTTAGGGTTGCTCTGGACACCCCAAAATACCAACACCCCGGGTCCTGACAAATGAATTCAACTTAAGTCTTCTCAGCCAAAGAAAAGTAAAGTTTATTAAAAGTTCTCTTGTATTAGACACTGAGTAAGTCTGTGCTAGGTCATTCTATGGCACTCTCACTATTATATGGTGCTCTCACTATTCTATGGTGCTCAAACCCACATGGCATTCTATGGAGCTCTCACAAACATGAAGACAGGATGGGGTCTTATGTATAGAAAGTTGTGGGAGGAATCTAGGGGTGGTCTAGGGGAAGAGTTTGGGGAGAGTCTTCAGGAGGAGTTAATGAGGTCAATGAGTGATTAAGGGTGGGAGGCCACCTGGAGACTACAGACAATGGTGGACTAGGCCAGTTAAAGGGTAGATCAATATTTTGATAGGCTTAAGGGTGGGAAGTAGATGAAAAATGGAGGGCTAGGCTAGTAACTAGGCTGGAGTTAGTAGTTAGTAACTAGGCTAGAGGTCTGGGCCCAGCCACAAAGTAAGGCTTATTGCCTCATGCAAATGAGTCCAAGGGAGGTTCCCAGAGCCTGTAGAGTCAAGGAGAGCTCAAGGGGGCTCCCAGAGCCCATACCTCATCAGTGGGAAGAGCACTGAACTTGGAGTTCAAATCCTAACTACAGTTCTTACTAGCTTAGGAAAAATCACAAGCACTTTGAGAACAGGGAATATCATTTTTCACCTTCATATTCCTAGTGCTTATCACATAGTAAATAATACATATTAGTTGACTTATGTTGAATTACCTCAAGACAGTTTTCTCATCTATGGAATGAGAGTGATAATTCTTTCACACCTCTTTAGTAGGTTATTGCAAAGAAAGTGCCTTGCTTTTGTAATAACCCACATTTTGAGAATGCTTTAAGTTACATTTTTTCTTCATAATACCTCTATGAGGTAAGTATTGTAAGTTGTAAGGTTGAGAAAACTGAGTCTCAGAGAAGTTCAGTGATTACCAGGGATGGGGCCTTGAAGCCACATGGCAACTTCTAGGTATATGGGTCAGACCTTTTGACTGAGTTCAAGTTTTATACAACAAATCTTTTTATTAAAGGGATTTGTTCTGCAAAGTTTGGATTCAGTCATAGGGCCAAACTGAGCAGACAGGACATATCCAACCTTGAGACCACAAGTTCTTGTAATAGCAAGCATCCCAGTATACCCAGGATGATCTGCTTTTTTAGGAAAGACTGCTCAAAAAGGGGTTAACAATCCTACGTTTAATTACATTCATTATTTCAGAGGAAAGGTCAGTACCCTGAATATCAGAGAAAATACAAGCAGAGAAATAAAGACCATCAGACAGGGCTCTAACTGCTTGAATCAAAGCAATATTGCTGTGCACTTTACATGCACCACTGGATAGAGAGGGCCTTTACATCTGAGCAGTTGGTGGTCTCTGAACATACAGCTACACAAGGTCCTTCTCATAAGTGAACCCCCAAAGCAAAATACCAATTCAGAGTGTATATACTCTTCTCAGTGCCAGAAGGCATCACAACCCTCGGTGACTCAGTGCTTAATCAACTTAGTACCAAAAGGTGTGGAAGCCTTCCTACAAGCAAGCCTTCCCCTAAGCAATCTTATCCTTAGGCAAGTCCCTCCCCCAAGAGGCTTCCCATTAGGCCTATTAATGGGTAGGGGAAGATCTTATTATCCCGTTAACATCACAGTTCTCCACCCCTGGTAGCCCAAGGACATAAAGTTAGAAAATATCTACCTGTGTCTCTTTAAAGATATGTAAGAAGATGTTATTAATATTCAGATCAGATCATTGGGGAGAAACACTGACTAATCACAGACTCATAGACCTAGAAATGACCTGAGATTATATATATATATATATATATATATATATATATATATATATATATATATGTATGTATTGCCTCTTCACAATCTATAAAGGATCCTCCTATAGCTTTCTATATGAATGGCCATATAAGCTCTCCACAAGGTTTTTATAATTCCCCAACCATTCAACAAAAATGCTTTTCAAACTCTCCTGTGGGTTTGCTATATGTATTTCAAATATTTGCTACTGGTACATTTTCTTCTGGTATTACTGTTCCTCCTGGATTAGGGTTCTTAATTTTTTTTTTTTGCAATAACGTTTGACAGTCTGGAAAAGCCTATGGATACCATTTCAGAATCACATTTTAAAGGTATAAAATAAAATACATAGAAATACAAAGGAAACCAATTATGTTAAAGTATTTCTATCTATCTAATTCACAGACCTGACGTAATGAACCCCTACTTTAGAAAAAAATCAATGTTGCATATTCTCAGCATCTAACAAAGTGAGATGCATATAGTAGATGTTAATAATTGTCAAAACTAAATTTAAACATTCTCCTGCCCTTTCTTTCATCCAGACTTATGATTTCATTAAAATGGGGGAACTCCTTTTATGAGACTTCCCTCTCTACCTGCTTGGATCAGGAACTCACCTTTGATGTAGTCTTAGAGACTTGCTTTTGGCACTAAAATGTTGAGAAGCATCTCTGTGGTCCCATAGCTAACATGTAGCAGAGGCAGATTTTAAATCCAACTTTTCCTCAATCCAAGGGTGGCCTTCTATCTGCTAGATCATGCTGCCTTTCATAATAATATTTAAAAAAAACAACAAACTCGTTATGCTCTGGTAGATTTTGCCTAGGTGCTCTGTTGGAGAGCATATTGAATCAGAAACTAGCTTTTATTAAGTAATCTGGAAGCCTTCCAGAACCATTGTTATAGGAACCATGAGGCCCTAATCATGGCATTACTCTTCACTGTTGGCATTTACCCTCATCATAGGCATAGTGCCTCTGAGGAAAGAAACAGCTTCCTAAATTAACACACAGGAATTAGCCTTGCATACTTAAAGAGAACAAAATTGGCAAATATCGCTGTGAGAAGAAAAAATTCAGTCTATATAACTCATTGTAGGTGAGCCAAAACTTTGTCCTAAATTCAAGGCGTTGCCTTCAAGTGCCCACTCTGCATAAATCAGAGATGTAGATTTGGAAGTAAACATTCAAGTCATCTAGTACTTTTATTATTTTTTTGCAGAAGAGGAAATTGTGATCCCAAGAAAGGAAGTGACTTAACCAAGGTCACACAAGTAATAAGAAGAACTTGGATTTGAAGCTGGATGTTCTGAGTATAAATCTAGCCTTCTTTCCACTACACCATGTCACTTCTGACAACTACATGAGACCCCTCAAATTCAGCATATTCAGAGTAAAACTTATCATGTGTTTCCTAGAATTGCCCCCAATTATCCTCAGAGGTGCAATCATTCACCAGTAACCTATAAGTTTTTCTACCTTATTAACTCTATAATCTTACACATTCAGTTAATTAACTAACATGTCCAGTTGATTTTACTTAAGGAATGTTTTTTCACTTTTGTTGTTGTTGTTGATATTCAGTCATGTTCAACCCTTTATGACCCTATTTGGTGTTTTCTTGGACAAGTTGCTAGAGTGGTTTGCCATTTCCTTCTCCAGCTCATTTTACAGATGAAGAAACTGAGGCAAACAGGGCTAAGTGACTTACTCAGGGTTACACAACTAATAAATATCTGAGAACAAATTTGAACTCAGGAAGATGAGTCTTCCTGACTTTAGGCCTGGCACTCTATCCAGTGTGCCATCTAGCTGCCTACTTCTGTTTCTTCCTTTCTATTCCCAAAAGAACAATCCTTGGTTACAACTTGTTTAGTATAGTGGCAATTCCTAATTGGTATCTGATTTCAGTCTCTCTCTTCAGTCAGTTCTTCTTAACTATTGTTTTAGTTTCCTTTATTCATAAATCTGGTCATGTTACTACTCTGTGGAAAATCATTCGATGATTCCCTTATTTCTAGGAAGTAAAGTTCTACTTCCATCTTTACAGATTTGTGTTTTTTTTTTTAGGTAACAATATGCTGGATAAATCATGTAAAGGGTAATTCAACTTAACTTAAATTTGCATGTTCATTAATAAGTTGGTCCGTTAGTATGTGCATCTTGGTGCAGATGGACCATGAGCTGGGCTCAAAAGAAATAGAAGGAAATAAGTGGGTTGGATTACATTTGGTAAATTGTTTTATATTTTTAGTGAACTGAAACTTCTTCCTGAAATTTTATCTATATTTTAAAAAATGATGTTCTGGTGATACTATAATGTTCCAAATCACAAAATTCCATGATCCCCAAAGAACTCACATATGAATTACCAAAAGGGCAATAAAAGGATGTGAATAGGTATCAATCAGCCATAATATATTATCAATGCTGAATTTCATGTAAGTATCACAAAACTACAATCAAAGAAATGTATGGCCAGAGGAGGAGATGGTTTAGTTATGTAGTGAGAATGCAGAAAAGCATGGGAGCATCCTTCAAGGTTGCACTGGTACTCATATAGTGTTTTGAAAACAAGAGAAAGGCCCTTGGATCATGGAACAGAATTTCTGTTAAAGAGACTGAGGAGGATGGTAAATTCCCCCACTTCCAACTTCCTTCAGCTATGGAGGCTAATGGATACATGGATGTTTTGGGATCTTATTGCCTTGGTCTTTGCACAGCAGCAAAGCTGAACCCACAAAAAATCATACGCTTTTGTTTTACAGAGCAAGTGATGTAATAGAAATTATTGTAATATAGATTGTAAGGGAGTTCTTAGCTCAATTATAAATATACAAATGTAGTTGAATTACCTAGTACATGGATTATTGGGGGAGTCAGAAATTCAATAACAAACAAGTCAATAAATAATTACTTTTATATAATCAAAACAGAATCCTTTACACAAGGCCTAACTATATGAAGTGCAAATTATTCCTATAAAGAGGATGGAATTGTATTACATCTCAGCCCCATTCTGACATTTATGGATTGTGTCAACATGCATGCTAAGAATAGAGGGAAGAGAGACAGTCAGACTGCCTGAAAGAGACAGACAGAGACAGAGAAAGAGACAATGACAGAGAGAGACAGAGAAGAGAAAGACAGACATAGAAATTCAGGTGCAGATACAGAGAGAGGAAAAAGAGAGACAAAGACAGCCAGAAAGGCAGGCAGAGAGGAATAGAAGCAGAGAGACAGGCAGAGACAGAGAAAAACGAGGGTAGGGTTTGTGGGAAATAGAGGGGAAATATATAAGACAGAGTACCAAACCATGCCTTCCTGTTAAATTGTGAAAGAGGATAGAATCCTAAAACTCTACTAGACCACCCAAAGGGAAGGTAATGGAGAGAAATAGGCATTTAAGTCAGTAGTTATTCATGACTTTTAAAAAAAATTGGGGGGGAGTGGTAGCAATACTTGCCAGTGGCAGGCAGGAAAGAGACAAAAGGCAAAATCAAAGGCCAAACTTCAGAAGCTGATCTGGCTTGAGCCAAACCATGTCACAAATCCAATCATGTGTCACCTTTCAATGAAAGCCCAGGTCCTATTACAATCCCTATTCCGTTCTTTCACATCAGTTATTAGCCCCCTAAGGAAACATGTCTTAATGATCTTTGTATCTATTCAGCATCTTGTACTATGGTTTGCCCTGAGGAGGTGTTAATACATACTTGTTAAATGAATAGATAAATGATTGGAATGAGAAATAATATAAAATGCATTCTTTTTTTTCCCTGGAAAGTTTCTCCAAATCAATGAGAGAATATTTCTGTATCCATGCATATTTCAGATTCCCTCTATCGATGAATCTTTTGGAGTTTTACTCACAAATATATTCATTGTTATATACTGAATACTATTAATGTAATTAGCCAAGATCCAAAGCTTTGAAAGAAAAGGCCTAGGTGATGTTTCTAACATTTCTGAGTTTTATCTGATTCTTTAGGTATTATGAAATTTGACTGGAGTCCTGGGTCCAAGCCCCAGCTTTGCCAGCTGTTTAACTATGATAAATCAGCATGCCTCTGTGTATAAACATTTGTGAGATCAAGTGATGCAGTGGTCAGAGCCCTGGGCTTGGAATCAAGAAGACATGAGTTCAAATTCTGATGCAGACACTAGTTGTATGATCCTTGGCAAGTTATTTAAGGTCTTTTTGCTTCAGTTTCATAAACTGTAAAATGAGGGTAATAAGAGTATCTATCAGGATTGTTGTGAGGATCAAATGACATATTTGTTTTAAAAAATGGATCTTAGCACAATATCTGGCACATTGTAGGCACTGTATAAATATGTATTCTCTCCCACCCTTCCCAATGCTTCAGACTACTTTACAAGATAACTAAATTACCAATGGGTTTCAGTCTGTGTTCTTTGTTGGTAGAGAATATTTGAAATTCTAGCTCCCTCCATGTATCTTGTTTCACATTATACCTTCGTATAAGGACCTCAGGAGATGTCATCTTGGTACAGCCGGAGCTCGAACCCCAGCCTAGCAACATCTGAACCTAAGAAGTAACTTAACTTTTCAGGGCTTTGGTCCCCTATCTGTAAGATGAAAGAGTTAAACGAGTTCTAAAATTCTCTCCAGCTCTAGAGGTAGGATCATAGATTAAGAATTGGAAGGGAGCTTAGAGATAAATGGACCCAATCTCCTCATTGTACAGATGAAGAAACAGTCCTAGAAAAGAGAATTGTCTAGTCCAGGGTCACACATCTAATAAACGTCTAGGATACGAATTAAAATCAGGTCTTCCTGATTTAAAGTGCAGCACTCTGTCCACTATATCATGTTCTCTCTCTGTCTCTGTCCTTCTGTCTCCTACCTCTTTACTTTCTCTCTCCATCCCTCCCTTCCCCCATCTCTGACTGTCTCTATTTCTCTGTCTCAGCTCTCTTTTTGCTTGACTAAACTAGGAGGGGCAGGGAGGGTAGCAAATAGACCAATTTTCCCTGGACTATAGAAGACATGAGGGGAAAAATGAATAAAGTAAATAAAGTTGAATCCAAGTAGTAAACAGTTTTAAGTGAGAGAGGAGAATATAGTTGGTGCTAGAGGTAATCATTAGTATAAGAATTATTGTTCCTATTTTATAGATGAAGGAACCAAGACATAAGTGACTTTCTCAAGGCCACAGAGTCTATGTGTATCTGAGGTAGGACTTGCATTCATTTTTTCCTAACTCCATGTCCAATATGTTTTATACTACCACATGGCAAAATAGTCTTTATTAAGTTTGTATAGGACTGCTGTCCACCAGAGCCTGAATTTCAACTTTCTCACCTATCCAGTGATGAAGCTGGATCATATAATATTCAAGGACTCAATAATTAATGATTCCATGAGCTAGTGACAGGGCACTCACTCCTTAAGACAAACTTGTCCAATTATTATTGTACTGCTCCGGAAATTGGTTGTTGGGGATCTGAATTAGTGACAGCAGCTGAGACCTGGAGGCCTTTCCCTCCTTTGGCACTAGGACTCCCTCATAGCTTTCAGGGCTTGTCAAAAAGCAAACAGCTTAAATTCTGGCCCAAGAGGGGAAAATAATGGCTCACTTAAGGTTCCTGTGATTGACAGTCAATGGGGAGCATCTGCTTGCATCATCAGGTGCTCCAGGGAGACTTTCATGTTGGAAATAGTTCTAATGTGACAGGACTTTCAAGTGATTAAAGACAAATCTTTGAAAATCACTGACTTCTTTTCAGGCTCTTGAGACATTTGTAACAGCTGTTCAAGTCTTTGCTTCAATAACAGTTTTCTGGAGCTCAGGCTCTCTGTTGTTTCCCCTTATACCATAACTATTCATGCTTAAATCCCCAGTTACCTATGATATTGTTTTAGGAAAATGTGGTAGCCCAGAAAAAGGTATCAGCTGTAACTTTGTGTGACGGGGGATATTCATAGTTGAACATAGATATTCCTCTAGAGACAAGATCTGAAGCTATTTCATTACTGATTATCTATTGTGTCTCCTAAGCACCGAGTCACTTTAAATAGCCTACATTACTCAAAGACCAAGATGCTGCATAGAGAAGTTTTGGACGTAATTTGGGTTTGAGTTGTGAGGAAGAATTTGACAAAATCCTGATAGGATATCAGGAACTGAAGAGTAACTTACCAGATCAATCATCACCTGGATTCATACCCCAGCTCTAAGCTACTCATATTATGAATCTAGGCAAGTTACTTTAAATCCCTAAGTCTCAATTTCTTCATCTATCAAATAGAAAAATAATACTTGTTCTACTTATTTCATAGGATTATTGCTAGAAAAGTACTTTTAAAATTTGAAATATAATAGAAATGGAAGTTATTGATATTTTCTTTTTTTCAACTTATTCAATGGAATTCAGATAGAATTGGTGCAGAAACAAGTTACTGGGACAATGTTGTATGGACTATTGCATAGGTGGATGAAAATTATTCTTTGTAGAGTTGAATAAAAACATTAAGAAATGAGCTTATATTCTTTTTGTTCTTTTTCTTTTCAATGTTTGGTTTTATTTCTTTTTTTTTAATTAAAAAATGCTTTATTAACTTCTGGTTTACATCATTCATTTCAGCCAGATTTTGAGTTACAATTTTTTCCCCGTTTTTCCCCTACCCACTATCCCAGAATAGCAGTCCCATAAGATATCCCTTCCTCCAATCTGCTCTCTCCCATATCTTCTCCCATACCCCCTTTGGCTTTTCCATTAGAGCAAGGTGAATCTCTGTGCCCCAATGCCTGCACATCTTATCCCCCAATTACATGCAAAATAGTATTGATAATAGTATTTATATATATTTGAAACATTTGATTTTAAGACCTCGAATTTCAGATCCATTCCTTTCCTCCCTTGTCACCCATTCCCTCTGGGAAGATAAGTAATTCAGTAAGTGTTGTACATGTATAGCTATGCAAAATATTACCACAGTAGATATATTGGACAAGGCTGCTTATAATTCTCTCCCACCCATCCCACCCCCCACTTGGTCCATTCCCTACTTGATCCTGTCCCTCTTCTATAGTGGGTACTTCCAACCTCCCCTCCCCCAAGAATGCCCTCCCATCCATCATCCCTCCACTCATCCCCCTTCCCCCTATTCTGCTTCAGGTTGAGATATCCCATTTAGTATGTATGTCATTCTCTCCCTTAACCAAATTCAATGAGAATGCAGTTTTGCCTTTTTGCCTTCCTATTCTTCCCCTCCCCTGCAGCCACTTCCCCTTACTTCTTCTACATGAGATAGTTTACTCTACCCTGTCTCTCCCCATCTCCTCTTGCCACATTCCTCTCTCACCTCATAATTTCACTCCGTAAGTACCATTCCTTCCCAACAAATTCAACCTATGCACTCTCTTCATGTATAACTGTAAACATATATACACAAATTCACATATGTATTCATATGACCATACACCCTTCTTCCATTATTTTCATAGTGAGAAAGATTTCATCAGTCACAGTTATTGTTTTTCCATGTAGGAATATAAATAGGTCAACTTTGATAAGTTCCTTTTGATTTCTTTTCCCTGATTACCTTCTCAGGCATCTCTTGTTTCTTGTGTCTGGATGTCAAATTTTCTATTCAACTCTGGTTTTTTTCCTCAAGAATGCTTGAAAGTCCTCTATTCCACTGAATGACCATATTTTCCCCTGGAACAAAATACTCAGTTTTGCTGCGTAGGTGACTCTTGGGTTCAGTCCCAGCTCTTTTGCTGTCTGGAATATCATATTCCATTCCCTTCAATCCCTCAGTGTAGAAGCTGCCAGGTCCTGTGCTATTCTGATTGTGTTTCCACAATATTGAAGTTGTTTCTTCCTGGTTGCTTCTAGTATTTTCTCCTTGATCTGGGGATTCTGGAACCTGGCTATAATATTCCTGGGAGTTTTTTGGGGGGATCTTTTTCAGGAGGTGATCGGTGGATTCTTTCAACCTCTATTTTGCTCTCTGGGTTTAATACATCAGGGCAATTTTCCTTAAGAATTTCTTGAAGGGTGATTTCTAGGTTCTTTCTTTGATCATGGCTTTCAGGTAGTCCAATAATTTTTAAATTGTCTCTCCTGGATCTCTTTTCCAGGTCAGTGGTTTTTCCCATGAGATATTTCACATTGCCTTCTATTCTTTCATTTGTCTGGATCTGCTTAACAGTATCTTGATTTCTCATAAAGTCATTAGCTTCCATTTGCTCCAGTCTAACTCTGAAGGAATGAATATCCTCACTGAGCTTTTGAGATTCTTTTTCCATCTGGCAAATTTGGCTTTTAAAGGCATTCTTCTCCTCATTGCCCTTTTGGGCCTCCTTTGCCATTTGAGTTAGTCTATTTTTTAAGGTGTTGTTTTCCTCAGTCAGGCTGTTGACCCTCATTTCATATTTTTCCTGCATCCTTCTCATTTCTCTTCCCAATTTTTCCTCCACTTCTCTTATTTGATTTTTAAAGTCCTTCTTAAGGTCCTCTATGGCCTGTAACTCGCTCATATTTTCCTTTGGGGCTTTTGGAGCAGGATTTCTGACCTCACAGTCTTCTTCCTATTCTATGCTTCGATCCTCTTTGCCCCCAAAATAGGAGTCTAATGTTGTGTTTTTCTGTTTATTTTGTTTCCTTTTCCTTGACATGTTGCCACTTAATTACTTGACTTTGGGGCTTGTTGCCACAGTAGGACTCTGCCACCAGACAGGGGAGCTTCCGTCCTGAACGTTGGGGTCTCCACAGCTTTCTGGCAAGCTGGATACCCACCCCACCACCTCCACCTCAGATCACAGTCCAGATCCAGGAAGGTTAAAGCAAGAGCGATTACCCCCCAAGACTGATCGCTGGATCTCCCTACAGTTTGCAGGCCAGGAGCTGGAGCCACCACTGAAAACTGCAAAATGGCGTGTCTCCTCACCGGCTTCTAGCCCCCAGGGGAGGAAGCCGACCCATTCCCCAAATACTGGTCCCAAAGTCCATAAGGCACTAACCTCTCACTTTGTCCTAGGCCTGTCTGTGTTGAAAATTCTGGAATCACCACAGCAGCTGGTGATCTGAGGTCCCTCCAGCCAGCTGCTGGCCTGGCCACCCTGGGGCTAAAACCGTGGCTCATGTGGACCTGGGCTCTCTGTGCTGCGCTGCCGGCTCCCAGAGTGCTACACTGGCTGCTCCCTGCAGGGCTTCTGGGCTGTCCTCAGCAGGAGGTTAGCTTCTCTGTGTCGTTCTGTGGATGCTGGGGCTCCAGAAGTTGTTCAGAGTCCCCTTTTACATAGTTTGGAGGTGGTCTGGGGGGAGAATGCCTTGGACATGCTGTTTCTACTCCATCATCTTGGCTCCACCCCCTGAGCTTATATTCTTTAGGCTTATTGAAAATACATTTAATTTAGCTCTAATAGACAGTATAGAAGGAATGATATCCTTTCCCCACATAATTTTAATTTCTTTTGTTATATATCTATATTTAGAAAGAACCCCATATAGTGTGGAAATTATGACTCTTTGGTATGGAGATATCTATCAAAATATTATTCTTAAGTTTTTTATGGATCAGGGTTTTATATGGATAGTTATGGACAATAGTTCAGTCTGTAATAATGGTCTAGTTCTTGTATAGTTTGTTACTGAGTTTCAAAGGTATTTTTATGTCTATGTTTGTTTGGTGGAAATTCATTATCTGTCACTTTTTGTAGTGGAATTCTGCCTACCTGGTTGTATCTTGCTAGGTATTTGATAGGTAATAAATATTTTCTGCCTGTAAGTGATGTACTGTACAGTTTCTACCATTTTATCGCATAATCTGCATGGATCACTAAATCCATGTTGCTTAAGGGTTTTTTCTTCTGTAATTTTAGTAAAATGACGTAATCCTGAATTACCACCAGAAATATCTCTATTTCTCAAAACAAATGTCAATAACTCAGCTGTCTTTGTTCAAGGATTCTTTGTCAGAATATTTTTGGATTGTTTGTTGACTTCTTGTGTATGTTGCCTAAGAATTGCCTTGGATCCCATTCTTGGATCTAAAATTTCATGGGGAGACAAAGCACTTTTAGTTACATTAGAAAAATTCAAAAGTGTCTGTTTTTTATTTTTATTATGTTTTTTATTACTGCTCAGTGTGGTGATTTCTACTTGCTCCTAAAGTATTATATACTCAGTTACTTGTTTGTAATGTGCTATATGAGAATGTCTATCAACCTTTTTCCTCCCTTATGGCAAGGACGTTTTAATTTTTTCTATAGCTACCTCAGGTTAATGAGCTTTGTGTTTTATTCATATGTTTTGTTAACAGGTTTTAGCAGCTAGGTAGCATAGTGGATAGCATTGCCAGAGTTGGAGTCTGGAAGACGAGTTCAAATCCCACTTCAGAAAATTATTAGCTGTATAACTGGGTAAATTAGTTAATCTTTCTCTCAGCCTCTGTTTCCTCATTTTTAAAATGGGCATACTCACAGTACCTATCTTAAACGGTTGTAATAACAATCAAATAAGCTAACGAATAGAAAGTACATTGTAAAACTTGAAGGCAATATACTAGCAGCAGCTACTGTATTCTATTTTTGTAGGGTACTTTCTAAATCTGTTTTGACATATTTTGTAGTTTCAAAAGTATGCATTCCTATGGGTATTGTATTGTGTTGATTGCTTTTAATGTGTTTTACCCATTCAGCTTTGATTTCAGGATTCCAGTAAATCTCTCCATGTTTCTCAGCAAGTTTTCCCCCTAAATAGCTTTAAATTCAATGTGTCTTACCTTGAGAAAACTAAGGTATTTTTTTATTTACCACTTTTATTCATTTCTTCAATTCCAACTTCAAATTCAAGTTTGAGATCTCCAGTCTCTATATTTTCATCTACATTCATGATTTTATACTTAGCAAGTCTAAATAACACTTTTATTATCATAAGAGAAAGATTTCATGAGAAGAAGCTGTATAATATGTATTTGGTGGAGCTGGAGAGATATCCATATACAAGAAATGACCAGTAAGTTATTTGGTTTGATTCTTTCTTTACTTGGAAGCCTTACTTAGAGTAGTTTTGTTTGTGAGAAATAAAAATGAACTTAAGCTATAATCTTGAACAATGTTATGGTTTATATCAATTGTTGTTGACATTATCGTGTTTCTGCATAGTTTAATTAGAGAATAATTTTCCATGTAGACATCAAATATGCTGGCATTTTCACTATGTTTATGTCTATTTTATATATTTATAATACATAAATAAAACATACATACATACACACATACATACAGAATAAGGCTAACAGCTTTGTGATAATCAATGAAGGCAGTGTAAATGTTATTGTGCTTTCGGGTGGCTTGTTCAATAATTACCTAATCTATATTGAGTTGCTTTTTATATTCTTAGACTTCTTGGTACAACTTTGTGCTCTTAGTCAATATATCTTTTTTTCCTCGTAAATGTTTATAGACTATTTTTGTGATATAAGCTGTGAAGTCTTGTTAATGAAATATATAAACATATATTTGACTTACATTTGGAGGGATTACTGGTAGCCTTATGTATGGTAACATACATATAGTGTTTTCTTTTTAAAAATGGGGTCAGGTTTGAAACAGGGAAAGCTGGTAAAATGAGGTAACTATAATTAATGTACAACTGTGAAGTGTTTGAACCAGGAATTAGAGATCTTAGCCAAACACACCACTTTCCAATTGTGCACAAAAGCTAGAGTTTTAGTCACCTTCTTTAATGAATGAACGAACGAATGAACAAACTAACAAATGAGTGATTAAGTGAATGAATGAATTAAACATTTATTAAGCACTTATGTGCACCACTGTACTAAGTGCTGGAGATACCAATAAGAAAGAAAGATGGTTCTTTTTCTCAAAGAACTCATGTTCTAATGGGAAAGACAACATATATAGAAAGTTTCAGCTGCCAGTCAGATAGAAAATCTCATCATCCATAGGGTTCAAGGGCAAAGCAGAGGGTAATGCCTCTTATTTAATGTCAGTTCCACTGATGAAAGTAACATAAATTTCTGATGTAGAACCTCTTGACAATGCTTATGACTTTGGTGACAAGAACTTTCTTAACTGGATTTTCATCCATGCAGGAAGTTACCAGGATATATCTCCATAGGGGTTGCCTTCCAGGATGATAGCTGAGGGCACTGGGCTGGAAGCACTGATATTCCAAAGACTCTTGTGTTAAGGGTCCTAGGATATCCCCACCAGTGTCTATGGGGAAGTCATAGTCTAGGTGGTGAAGTCTGACTTGCCTGACACACACTGCCTCTTATCTCTCCCTCAGGGTACCATGCTAGTTCAGCTTGACCGGCTTGCCTGGTTTGTGTATGACCATTCGTTAGCATTCAGTGAGGATGCCTGGCCCCTTGTCCACAGGAGTTGTTTCACTGATGATGATTATGAGGAGTAGACTGGAAATTAAACTGGTATTCTGGGGGTGGTGGGGTGTACTTGCTCTCTGGTCTCCTGTGGCTATCTGACTGCTGCTGGCAGTTGGTCAGCAATTGCTGGTGATGCTGATTAGCAATGTGGATACCCTCTCTGCAATGATTTCTCCCAGTGGTGTGCTGGAGCTAACTCATAGTAGCTCTTGAGAGGGATTGTTAAATTTTTAGTATGAGCACTTAGAACTTAGAAATCAGCAAATGCTACAAATCAGGGCTTGATTTATTTTTAAGAAAGTGAAGAAGAATGTGTTAATAGTGCAGATTAAACTTAAAAAATGTGTCAAATGCACTTTTTTTCAGAGAGTCAATTATTAGCCATTTACCAACATACCTGTGATTTCTCCCACCAATGATGTCTATGGGGACTGGGCTGGAAGCAGGTCTGGTGCTTTGGAGAGATGGAGGAATATTGTTATTTTGAGTTATTCCCAATTCTCTTGGCCTCATGGTCCTCAGTTGTCTCCACCATGGTCTAAGGGGAGATGATAGTGGTGGAAATTTGACTTGTTTGGCATTCTTCTTCCTGCCTTTCTCTCAGAGTGTTTAATGATTTAACTTTGGTGGTTTGCCTGCCCATTTCTTAGCTGTTCTATTGCTCATTAATTTTATGGTATGAAAGCTTTTTGTTTTTTTCTCATTCAATTAAGTTTGAAAGTCCGTTGTATTTTGTTTCTTGTGACCATAAAGATGACCAACTGAGGGACAAATGACTTAAGTTGCCAAACTGAAAACAATATTTTATTAGCATGCAATGGAAGATCTCACTTACAGCAACTTCAGTTTCCTAGGTTGATTTTTTTCTTTTTCTCTTCCTTCCTTCCTTCCTTCCTTCCTTCCTTCCTTCCTTCCTTCCTTCCTTCCTTCCTTCCTTCCTTCCTCCCTCCCTCCCTTCCTTCCTCCCTTCCTTCCTTCCTTCCTTCCTTTCTCTCTTTCTTTCTTAACTTTTTAGGACTGGTTAGAATACACATTTGCCATCATTCTGTAGCAATTTAGGATGGATAAGTAAAGACAAGGAAGGGATTTAGCAAGAGGGCAATCAACTAAGGAAAAATAGGGATTTATGGGAATATTTGCTGTATAGCTGGTGTTTGTTCTCTGAATGTGAAAATATTTTCTTTTCAAGGGCAGTAAAGAAGAGGAAATAATCAAAAAATTTTACAACTGCTAAGAGTCCACTTGATCTAAAACAGAGGGGCTGAGGTTATCAGTTAGAATGCTCAGGCCAGCCATGTCTTGTCCCTCTCCAGAATCCACTCTACCATGCCCCAGTTCATCGTCCTGAAGCCTCACCTCAGCCTTGGAATTCATACATTGGAAAAACCCTCTGCCCAGGGTGTCTAAGGACAGACAATTATTAAATTTTCCATGTGAGTCGTATACCTAGGAAATCGCAAATGCTACAAATAGAGGCTCTATTTATTGTTTTGTTGATCATCTAAACTTAAGAAGATGGAGGAAATTTTAATGATGCAGATTAAACTTGAAAGTGTGTCATGGAGACTTTTTTCTTTTGTTCTAATGAGTCAGTCATTAAATACTTGTGCACACCACTGGCTTTTCTCCTCTGCAAAATGAGGAAGATCACTTACAAAATGAGGAGGATTTTGAAGAATGCAAGTTCCTTAAGTGCAGAGACTGCTTCTTTTTGTCTAAATATTCAGTACCTACTCCACAGTAGACTCTTAATTGATCCTTCATAATTAATTAATTAATTCACTGTTATAGCTGATCTTCAAAGGCCCTTCCAACTCTAAGCCCAATGAAACTATAATATAGTTTAAACTTCCTTTTTACCAAAGAGGAAACTGAGGCCCAGAGAAAACTGGATTACCCTCAAAGTAGCATGACTATGACTGGAACTCCCCCTAAAACTGCTAATACAGTATTCTTTTCACTTTATCCTTAATGCTTTCATTCACTAAACTCCTACTATATGCATAATCTCATGCTAGCTGCTATGGATGATACAAAGAAGTAAAAAGCTTGGTTCCTACCCCTTTAAAAGCTTGTAATCTATTCGGGGAGAAAAGATACAGATGTCTGAAAAGTTAAATACCAATACAATACACCAATAGCAGAGATGTCAAAAGTCTGTAAATAATTAAATGATTAAATGACTCTGGAGCACCAGAAAACAGGTGCAGAAACAGGTGGGAACAGGTGAACTGAATATTGCTGAGTGCTGCTTATTACTAAATTGAATGCCTATGACAGGAAGGAGATTCTGGAAATTTTGGGAGGTTCTGAAGGGAACTGGCATGGGAGTTGGTAACTAATAGAACAAAACACCTGGGAAGAGAAGGTCTGGAATCTTATTTTTGATCTCAGATATCTGTATCAGAGCATAAGTAAGGGAAATAAACAAAGCAAACTTGAAATGTTTAGAAAGGAGCAAATTACGACCCCATTGATCTTCAATACAATTTAACAATCATTTATTTAACACCTTTTATGTGCCAGACATTGGAACTACAGAGGTGAAAAATGGTACTGTGCGACTCCTTGGAAACTGTCTAACCTCAAAGGCAATGCAGGAGGGTGAAGACTTCTACCTGAATGAAAAATAAGAACTTCTGTGTCATTTAAGAAATATTTACTAAATTCCAACTCTGTCAAATTCCCACACCTATCCCTCCACTTAGAGTAATGCTTTTATTAGTTTTATTTATTTATTTACTTTTAGTTTACAACATTCAGTTCCACAAGCTTTTTGAGTTCCACATTTTCTCCCCCTTCCCTCTCCCTTACCCCCATGGCAGCATGCAATCAAATATAGGATCTACAAATACCTTCACATTAACCATTAGTCAAGCTGTAAAGAAGGTTTATAACCAGTGGAATTAACAATGAGAAAGAAAAAAACAAAACAAAACAAAAAAGGGAGCAAGTAGTGTGCTTCAATCTGCATTCAGATTCCATAATTCTTTCTCTGGATGTGGATAGCCCTCTCCATCATGAGTCTTTTGAAGTTACCTTATAGCCTTGCATTGTTGAGAGAAGCCAGTCTATCAAAGTCAGTCATCACAGATACAACATGTCTGTAATTGTGTAAAAAGTTCTCCTGGTTCTGCTCCCCTCACTCAGCATCAGTTTATATAAGTCTCTCCAGGTTATTATGAAGTCCTTTTGCTCCTTATTTCTTATAGCACAATATTATTCCATTACATTCATATACTGCAACTTTTTTAGCCATCCCCCAATTCATGGGCATCCCCTTGAGTAATGCTTTTATTCTGAGATTACAGGTTCCCCTCTCCAGGAGTCAGAATCATTGTAACCAAGCCCTACTAAACTAACAATATGTCACTTTTTTGAATGTGAGTACTGTTTTGTGTTACTGTGTTTGTATCCTTGGACTTCCCATAGTGCCTTGCATTTGAGAAGTGCATGTTGAATGAATGGCATAACTATCTCTCCCAGCATCCTGCTTCTTGTCTTTATCATGACTGATCCATCTTCTGTTTTAGTGCAGATCTATGTTCATATTCTATGAGGAAGGATCCTATATTCATATTGCATGAGGAAGGACCAATTCAGTGTATCAGGTTAAGTAATGGTGAAAGTTGAACAGAAATGTATATGAAAGGAAATGTGTATGAAAGGAAACTGTTCCCTACACAATGGGTAGTAATGAAACTGACTTATCTAGCTAGGCCATACTTAAAAGTGCTGGGGACTAGCTTGCTCTGGGATTTCATTTTTGCAAAGTTGTAGTGAGACAAACATTTGGAAATTTGAAAGCATTATAAAAATGGGACCTATTATAATGCACTATTATTATGATTCCTTAGACCTGGATGGCCTTACCCCAATTAGGATAGTGTCTTTTCCACCAGAAATGTACTCTGGGTTACATCCTCTCCCTGCCCACCCCCTCAAACCTGCTTCCTATTTGAAACAATGGAATATACTAGAAATTGATAATTTTTCAACTAATAATACCAAACTGGCTCTCAGATAATCAGTAAATCTCTTGATTTTTGGCTAGTTTATGATATTCTGTCTGCATTCCCATGTAAGTGTCTTAGGAACTGCTAATTCTTTCCCTTCAGAAGAGAACAGGGGAAAATTGCTTATAATTGTGAGGTCTGGTGTGGGGACTGTGATTGAATTAATCATTCACCCCCCCCCCCTATTTAGCTCTAATCTGGTGAACACAACATCATTGAGTAAATAAATCAGGTGATGAACTAAGATGGAATAAAGCATATATACACTTCTGTTGAGTCACTAAATCTTTAGATGCAAAAAAAAAAGTCATGGAAAGCCATTGAATAAAAATGGAGTGATATTGCATAGAAAGTGTATATAGATTGGTTGAGGAGACTTGGTCACACCCTGTGGGTTTTTTATAAAATAGCAAAATTTTTTAACGAAATAAGAACATCTATTAGTTTACTGGTGAAAGTTTTCCAGTCATTGAAAAGGAATCATCTGCAGGGAGGGAGAACATTGTTCTCAGTCTTGGTTCATCCCTTGGCCAGAGGAGGACATTGTGAAACTTGGAAGGTTGGAGGAGTTGGAATTTTTGTTTGTGTACCAGCAGGATCCTCAGAATAACAAAGGCTGGATGTAGTGTCTGCATTACCAAGTAGTGATAAACTAGAACCAAGGAATAAAGGCAGCTTTAAAACTCTACAAGGAGCTCAGCAAAAAAAGGTATAATTTGCCTAATGAGAATTTCATGAGTTTCCCATGAAAGAGTAAATGACTCCAAGAAATCAGAAGCTGTGAGTCATCCCTTTGTGGCATATGTTCACTAAGTTTGAACCCAATTTCTCCTGGACTCTCTATATGCTGGTGAGAGAGTGTATCAAAGACTTTTGGGAAGATATATCAAAAGCCACAATACCTCTAGTGCATATCCCTTTCTAAGAGCCAATTGAGCCTGGCTAACTAATTTTCACCAGTTCATAGTCATGGATGGAAGCATATCCTGAAGATCCACTTAGACTTATGCTTTCTATAGCACTAGAAAGACAGTTACCTTCTAGTCCATCATGAATACCCTAGAACCCCGAAGGGAGATATAGCAGCATATCAAAGTCTACCAAACTGCTTTCCATTTTTTCCAGCAATTCTTCTCAAATAAGAATTTCTTATATGTACATATATATAAACATAACATATATACATACAGAGGCATATATGTGCATATATACATACATGCATACATATGCATATGCATGTATATTCCCTGAACACTGGACTATTGTCAAGTCAACAGTATTTTTATAATGCCAGGCACTATTCTGAGTTATGGGGTCACAAAGAAAAGCAAAACACAAAAATATAAACAAAACACACCTCACTCTCAAGGAGCTCACAATCTAACTGGAAAGACAGCATGCAAGTAACAACTTACAAACAGGATATAGATATAGATACACACAGACATATCGAGTTATAGTTTGATTCTTATTGACTTCATTTTTTTCTGATTCTTTCTCATCTTGCCTTTTGAATAGGTCAATTTTCCTAATTTTAAGAAGTAAAAAGTTATTTTGATGATTACAACTGTATAATATCGTTTGAAATTACCCTTCTTTTCCTTTGATATTTTAAGTTTATTCCTTGCCCAATGTTTTCTGTTAATAGTTTTTCTAGACCTAAAAACCTTCTCTTTAGCTTAACGTTAAATCTGTAAATCAATTTAGAAAATATTGTCATTTTTTCTCATATTAGCAAAGCTAAGCCACAAGTAGTGAATATCTCCACAGTTAATTTTTTCTCTTTGTTTTTAAAGAGAATTTTGTAGATGTATCTATATGTATTAGATATGCTTATGCATTTTATAGTTATTTTGAAAAAAGTACTTCACCTTCTATTATTGTCTCCTGGATTTGGCAATTGTGATATGGAACAATGTAGATTTTTGTAGACTAAAACTCTAGTAAAGATATTTTTCTCTGCTGATCCCCTAAAATTTTCTAAGGAAACCATAATTCCATATAAAATTCAGAATGGTTTCGTCTTCTCTTTGCTTACACTTAGATCATTATTTTTGTGTATTATTGTCATCAGCATTTCTAAAATGATGTCAAATAACAATGGCAAAAAGGGGCATCTTTGCTCATCGGGAAATCTTTTCATGTTTCCACTTTATATGTGTTGTTAGATTTGGGCTTTAGGTACAAACTTTTGTGACATTTTTCTAAGTATCCTCTAGACGTTATACTTTGTAGGATTGTTAGCACAGAGTGTTGTACTCTTTCATAGACCTTTTGGAAATCTTTTTTATATGATTAATTTTGCTAATTGTTTTCCTACTGTTGAAACATTTGTAGTATACTTCAATTCATCATAATGAGGGCATTTTGAATCAAAATTTTTTTCCCTAGAATATAATTTAAAATTAAAAATGGATATTTATTAATGATATTAACAATAGTTCTTTTTCTTCACTTTAGCCTTCTTCAGTTTATTTAGGAATATATTTGTTTCATTTAAAAAAGAAGTCTGGTAGAGTTCTTTATTTCTCAATTTTTTTTGGAAAAATTTGTGCAGTATAGATATTAATTTTTTTGGAGTTTGATAGAATTATCCTTTAAATGCATCTGGACTGCTTTTTTATAGTTAATTCGTTCATTTTTCTAAGATTGGGTCATTTACTATCTATTTAATGTTCTTTTAACTTGTGTATTTTGCATTTTGCCTATTTTTAATATTTCTTTATTCCATAGATTTGAATTCATAGTCTTGTTTAATTGTGGAAATAACTTGTGGTTATTTTTATTTCTTAAGGATTTATTATGATTTCACCCTGATCATTTTTATTTCACTAATTTGATATTCATACCACTTCTTTTTTATATTAAATTTTTAGAATATCTTTTATTTTCATAACATCTACAATTCATGTAATATTTGTTTCCTTACCATCATACCTTTCCACAGAGCTATATCTGCAAATATATGTTTTTTCAAAAGAAAAAAAATAACAAAGGTCAGTATATATAACCAACACTTCAGAGACATATGATACTGAATGTGAAGTTCTGTATTCGTGGTTCCCAATTCTTCAAAGAAACAAGGGAGCAGTGCCTTCTCTTTGGAGCTTTCTTTCAATCCAAGCTTAGTTATTCTATCACATCTTTGGAACTGAGCTTGGTTATTACAATTTCTACCTCTGTTTTCCTCCAGATTGTTCTCTTTCCCATGGCCTTTGCCATCTCATTTCTGGATCATGAAGGTAGTTAGACATTCTAAGAAGTAAAGAAAAGGAAGGAGTATATTCCAAATATGGGAGAATACATTGTTCAAAACAAAGAGATGAAGGAAGGAATATTATATATAGGGCAGAGTAAATAGGCCAATTTGACTAAATTAACTGTTTGTGAAGGAAAGTAATATGAAATAATAATAGAAGAGTAGGCTAGAATTAGGTTGTAAAAGACTTTAAATGCCAAACAGTAGAGTTTTTTTTAAATTTTATTCTAAAGGATATAATGAGCCCTAGGGGTCTTTAGAGCAGGGGTGTGAAATAGTCATTCATATATTTAGGACTACCATTTTAGAAGCTGGGTAATGGGAGAAGGAAGAGACCAATGAAGAAACTACTGTAGTAGTCCAGGAAAGAGGTAATGAGGGTGTGAACTTATTAGTTGAGAAAAGGGAAAGAATTTTATAGAAGTAGGAAATATCTGAACAAATTAAGGCATATGAATATAATGAAATACTATTGTTCTGAAAGTAATGAGGAAAATATGGTTTCAAAAAGATATGAAAAGATTTGTATGAACTAATGCAGAGTGAAATGGGAAGAGCTAGAAGAAAAATGTATATTTTTAACATTAATGTTATGAAAACAAACAATTTTAAAATACTTAAGAAGTCTGATCCAATAAATGATTAATCATGATTCCAGAGAGCTGATAAACAAGAAAGCTACCCACATGACGACGGAAAGATAATAAACTAATATATAGAAATGAGAATAAAACTAATAAGAAGTAGATTTTTCCAAGTGGGAACACAGATAAACATGTGGAAATTTGTTTTGTTTGACTACGTTTATGTAACACAAAAGTCCTGTAATCCTTTCCTTCCTTCCTTCTTTCCTCTCTCTCTCTCTCTCTCTCTCTCTCTCTCTCTCTCTCTCTCTCTCTCTCTCTCTGTGTGTGTGTGTGTGTGTGTGTGTGTGTGTATTTTTTAATGGATGGAGGGAAGTGGGAGAGGGAAACAAAAATAAATGCTTGATAGTTACTAGTTATTTTTCCTGTACTGGCTTTTTTCTTTCTTTTAAAATACTTGCTACAAAGGATGGCATGCTGGAAACAAAATTGGGAGGGATATATTGAAAATATAAGTGTGACATAAAAGACGGTGATAAAAATAAGATTTTTTTAAAAAGAGAAGTAGAATTGATAAGCCTTAGAAACTGATTGGATATGCTGGAGGGTGGAGGAAAAAGGAAAGGGATATGAAGATTTGAGCATGATGCTAATGTTGAAAAACTGAGTAAAAGAATGAATGTGCCCTCAGCAAAAGCAAAACAAATTAGGAAGAGAGGTGGGTTTCAAGGGAAAGATATTGAATTATATATTAGACATGTTGAATGTTAGCTGCTTATAGGAATCCAGTTTGAAATATCTAATAAGTGATAGGAAACTGGAACTCAGGAGTTCCATACACTAGTCCCATATGTGTGTGTATATATAAACACAAAAACATGATAGAGATAGATACACACACACACACACACACACACACACACACACACACACACACACACACACATATATATACTATATCTGTGTTTATGTATGCATATATAAATATATCAGAGTAATCTTCATAGGGGTCTAAAATTAATAACATGAAAATGATAGCTCAAATGTATATAATATTATACATTAAAAATTGTTTTTCCTTCATACAGAGCTTGAGAAGTTTAATGACTCATGTATACAAAATAAGGCAGGAATTTCAAACAAATTATTGAGATGAGGAATGATACCATGATATGGATCACCTGGGCCTTTTTGTTTTTGCATTTCTTCTCTCTCTTTCATTTTCATGGGGAAACAAAGGATTTTGGGGAAATGAAAAGTACCTCAGACCTAGACAACACTGGATAAGAAAGACAGTTTCTAAGGAGTAATTGCTGAATCTGGAGACCCATAAGGAAATATGCAGGGCAGGGGTTAAAAGCCATTGCTCCCTTTGCCAGATCAGTGTTTGAGAACTCTAGATTATTTAGATACAGAGGATCAAAAATAAATTAAATGTTCCTAGGATCAATTCAATGTTTATTCAATGAGGTTAGCTGTTACCAACAAATAAATAAATAAACAAATGAATAAACGAACAAAGGAACAAACAGATAATCAAATAAATAAATAGTTGGCCTTTAGAGATGAAGACTACTTTTTTAGAGAAAAGCATCCTTAAAGCTTTTCTCTGATCTGATATGGGATGTGTGAAGATCCTGCTTCTTTCTTGAAAAGGGCTGAAACTAAAGTCTTTATAGAGGTAGTAGAGTTTTCTGTGCATTTTATAAGGAAAAGGTATCACCTCAGCTAAAACTCCTGCTCCCTCCCTCCCCCTCACTTTCACCCTCCAAACCAAAAGCTGGAATCTGCCTCCATGTGTCTTCTGGAGGACTTTGAAGGCTTGCCATTAATGTTGCATATATTTGTGGGAGAGTGTGCCTCAGGTTTTTTGGTAAATATTCTATTATTACTTTTCTTTCTATGATATTTCAATAAATGCCTTTGCTTTGAACAAATCATGCCATCTGGTTGCATAGCATGAAGACATGTTTTTTTTTTTTTTAACAAAAATAAGTAAATATATCAGGGTGGGGAAGTTCATGAACAATGAATTTTTGAGTTGCTAATACAGATCTAGGGTACTTTGACCCTGGAGTAGATTTTCTGGGAGACCTACATGTGCCCCAGGGGTATACTTATACTCCAACTACTCTATGAGATAGATATGGCAAGTATTATTATCTCTATTTGACAGATAAGGACACTGGAGTTAAGAAAGTTGAATTCACTTATCCAAGGTCTAATAGCCAGTGTCAGACCTGGGTCTCAAGTTAGGATGATATACCTTTGAGTCCAATGTTATTTGCCCCTAATATCCTGACTCTTCTTAGGATGCCTTCTAACAATATCCTTGCTCATAGAAGCTAATTATAATCTTAATAATAACAATATTTATTGTTTATTGGGAAGAAGCCTTTTCATTTTAAAGTCTCAATGGTTTTTCACAACTTAAGTGTCTTATGAATAGTCATCTGGCTCTCATCTATAGGCATTAGGGCAATTACTGTCAGAGATCTGTGTTTATTTCTACTTAAGAAAATCATCCTCTTGAAAGATTTTTGGATATAGAACTTAAGGCTCTAAAGATTAGGACCTCTTTCTCCAGTTCCTCCTGAAGCCTCTATTTCAAGTAAGTGCTTAGACCAATCATCCTTTATTCTTCAGACTTCTCACCATTCCCTAGTGCAGCTACTTTGTGCTCTTCAACTCCCTTTAATGTGCCAATCTCTGCAATTAAAATGGAAACTATTTAAGCAGGGGCTATTTTTTTTTGGTTATATTTGTATCCCTAAGGCTTAGCTTAGTGCTTGGCATGTGGTAATTGATACTAAATGTTTGTTAACTTGAAAACTTTACAAAAGACCACTGAATAGAGGATTTATTATCCTAATTTTATAAGGCAGTAAACTGAGGCAGAAAGAATAAAAGAATGGACAAGGATATTCAGATAACCCAGAAAAAGGGTTAAAAAACAAGTAAAAACTTATTGTTCTCTGAGCCTATTCTTTTTGGTAATAGGTTGGCTCTACCCTGGATATTCCCTTTTCCATTCCCAGTTTTGCCCCTTCTCCAGAACCTTCTATATACAGGATATTCCAGCTGAAAACTCCTAGTTTCCTAGGTAATTGATGCCTATCTATCTCTGACAATATAAATAGAGCCCAATCAGACAGACTGAAAAAAGACCCCACTCACTTCCTATAAAATACCCGATCATCATGAGGGGCAACTAGGTGGAACAGTCAGTAGAGTGCTGGCCCTGGAGTCAGAAGGACCTGAGTTCAGATCCGGCCTCAGACACAACGCACACACAAACAAAAAAACCTAGCCGTGTGACCTTGGGCAAGTTACTTAACCCCAACTGCCCTCCAAAAAGGAAAAAAAAATACCCGATCACCTCCCACATTTGGGACTTTTCTGTGGAGATAAGTCTACTATCCTTCACTCTTCAGAAATGACTAAGAACCTGTGGCATAATCTGTATAGCAGGGCTGGAGAGTCCCTTTCATCTAGATCATCAATTTCCTTTTTCTTCCTGCTGGTCTTCAAACTGATCACACCCAAGTTTGGGATCTTCTGCCAGAGAAGTTTGTATCTTTGCCCTTTCAGTGAATTGTAAGTTCCTTGGAGATGGGAATTGTTCCCATTTTTTCATCATTGTATCTCCAGCACCTAGCTCTGTGCATGTCACATAGCAGGAATGTAGTACATGCTTACTGAATTGAATTATTAAATTTGGGGTGATTGAGATCCCCATAGATCTTTGCCTCATCCTTATCCCTTTCCTGTTTCCCTTTGTCCATCCCACATATCTATAGTACTTTATAATTCATAAAGTATTTTGTTTACTACAATTCCATGCGGTAGTTACTGCCATTATTATCTTATTCGTTTTATATTTAAGGAAATGGAATCTGAGGAAGGTAAAATGAATTGGTCAAAAAGAGTCTAGGTCTTAAAGCATGGCAAGGAGAATTGTAATAGAAAAATAAGTGGAACCCTTTCACAAAGGGACGGATGGTTCTCAGATCTTGGGCTTTTAAAAATAGGCTTAGAAAAAAAAGAGGCAGAAAATGTAATGCCACTTAAATGTATGGGCAGTTAAACATACCTTGAAAAATGAAGATTTTTAACTTTGATGGTTCCATTTTTTATAATCTACCATCCACACTTTCATGCCTTGTTTCCCCCATCCAATTTGCATGGTCTAAAAAGAGATGGGGTTACTGAGTCAATTCCAGTATAGAGGAATATTGAAAAGAAGGGGAGGAAAAGTTGCAGAAATAAAAATAGGGATTTTTTTACAGTTAATAATAGGTGACATTCACATATAGAAGTTTAAAATTTACAATGTACTTCACCTGCCGTACAATCTCATGTAAGGTGACACAGGGCTAATAAACATTTAATAGAGTAGGAAACTGAGGCTTAGACTAATCTATCTTCACATAATTCCCAAGTGTCAGAGATCAGATATAAACCTATGTTTCTCTCTTCTTAGAGTCAAACAGTCTTTCTTCTCCACTACGTTGCTTGTCTGTTTAATTACCGTAGTCAACATGTAGGAAATACCAGGCATGTTCCTGGGAAAGAATGCTGTTTGGAAGGCAGACGCTGTTGCTATAGCAACACCTTTCAGGAAATTGTTTTCTCTTTAACACAATTTGAAAATAATTAGATAAGAGGCTATTAACCAATCTCTGGTCAGTAATAACATTCATTGGGAGGCAGTGTGCTGTTCTTTGCTAACATCCTTCCTTCCCTTTGCTGCTCTGCCCAGCTGTCATAGATCCCTCCAAGGGGTCTTCCATTGTCACATCCCTGTTGCTAACCCTGGGTCTACATTATGGTTCTTCCTCTCAGTGTATGAAGGTCCCAGAAAGCTGGGTGGGATTCCCTCA
This sequence comes from Gymnobelideus leadbeateri, assembly GCA_011680675.1. Taxonomy (NCBI): domain Eukaryota; kingdom Metazoa; phylum Chordata; class Mammalia; order Diprotodontia; family Petauridae; genus Gymnobelideus; species Gymnobelideus leadbeateri. Next base: position 49,115 of record WOXC01012407.1, on the reverse strand, counting down.
AAAGTTCTTTCAGTATCCATCCAGAGGCAAGTTCTTTAATGAATTCAAGAGCTTTGAGAATGTTTTACTGGAAAATGTATTCAAATTAAGAGTCCAGATGTCGAGGTTTGGGGGTTAGGGGCACCCAAAATACCAACACACTAGGTCCTGCTGAATGAACTCCTTTCAAATCTTATCTCAACCAAAGAAAAGCAAAGTTTATTAAAGATTCGCCATAATGGGGAGACTCTTAAGGAGCCTAAGCATTTGTGATGCTTGTATTGACAAGCATGGCCAGAATAATCTGACACAGACCGAATCTGAGCTAGATTGAATCTGAATGCCTTCATGGAGGCCAGATATATCTTATAGACGGACTGTGGGATGGATCTAGGAGTGGTCTGGTAATATGGGGTGATAGGAGGAAAAGTCCCAGAAGGATCTAGATGGGACTGAGGTCAGACTCCAGGAACCAAGAGAATAGGATTTTGATGGGATTAAGGATGGGAAAGAGCTAGAGGTAACAGACAATGGAGGGCCAGGCTAGGTTAAGAGTAACAAGAGATTCAATCATATTGATAATGGAAGGCTTATGGCCAGATCCAGTGGGAAGATTCAGTAGAATTCAGTGTGATTTCCAGAGCCTGTACCCCATCACAGAGAGACCTGACTTTGAATCCCAACCCTCCAGATTTCAAACAATAAGACCCAGAGCTAATTATTTATCCTTTCTGTACCTCTGTTTCCTCATTCATAAAATGGTAATAGAACACAGAGTTAACTGTACAGCCAGAAGCAGGATTAGATATGGAGGAGGGTTAAAGTATTAGAAGCAGACTTAGGGTTACTCACAGGGTTGTTTTAAGAAAAGTACTTTTTAAAACTTATAGTACTAGACCCTGTTGCATTCAGACAACATATTATAACATAAAGCAGTAGAACAGAGCACAATACCTGAAGCACCATGGTCCTTGTAGGATCTTTGTAAGATGGGAAGAATCACACCAGCTACCTACTATTTATTGTCCTAGAACTAACCTATCTATGTTCAGAGAAGGCCATTACTAAGGTAGTGACCTCCAGGAGATGATTCCTCTTCCCACCCCCATACCTAAACAGAAAATTGTGAAACTATCTATGGAGGCAGAGAGGTACTATGATTTGAACCATTACAGAGTACATTCACACCAAAAGAAGCCCAGAGCCTTAAAGCACTGAAGTGAAGACATCATTCAAACCAGAGTTCAAGTGTTTGGGAGATGGGAGGACAGGCTTTCTATCTAAATAGGAATTTGGGGATTCTCTGATGAATTGTCATAGCAGAGAATTAGAATTAGGGCATAGTCCACCATCTAGGTGGCATGGAGGATAGAGTACCAGCCCTGGAGTCGGAAGGACTCATCTTCCTGATTTTAAATCTGGCCTCAGATACTTATTAGCTGCATAACCCTGAGCAAGTCACTTAACCCTATTTGCCTCAGTTTCCTCATCTGTAAAATGAGCTAGAGAAGGAAATGGCAAACCACTCTGGCACCATTGCCAAGAAAACCCCAAATGGGGTCACAACAGTCAAACACAATTTAAAAGACTTAATAAAAAACAGCACACCAGAGAGTAAGTCAAGTGACCAAGTAAATGGTTAAATTACCAGGCTGGGATCTGAAACAAAGATCAATATTGGGGAATCATACAAGAAATAAGATCAGGAACCCAGGAGTAGGGTGTAGAGCTAATGCAATATTTATTGCACCCTTGATCACGATAAAGACCGTGATTATAAATACCACATGATGTTCGATCGCAAAATATACCAAACTCTCCAGATGGAGGATAGAACTGAAGCATTTATTTAGACACCAGAAAACCAAATCCCAAAACCAGTAAGCTGATTCCATTATAGTACCAAAGATATTCAGAAGCCATAATAGCACTGAAAGTCACAGCATCCTTTACACTTTCCACAAACCAATACAGGATGAATATTTACTCACAAACCTCTCTCTCTCATTGCCTGATTATCTCTCTCCCCCACTGTCTCTCTGGCTCTGACTACCAGCTTCCTGTGGGCTCTGCTTCCCTTCAGCAAACTCCTCCCACCACAGGCTCCATGTGATTACATTCAGCCTATTAGGGGGCAGAATTTACTTTCAAAGCAGGGGAGGTCTTCAAAATCACCTAGGTCTATTAAGGGGCAGGAAAGATCTTCAAATTTTCATTCCCATTACACAGGGTCAGCTTGTCAAGTCAACCCCAGACACACAGAAGATGTAAATCAGTTACTAAGCCAGGGTCAGCAACCCACTCCCAACCTGGGAGGCAAGAGAAACTCCATTGTTCTAGGTTTACAAACTGAACCAGGATATGACAAAATGGAAAACCACCAATAGAGAGAAAAAATATCTAAGGGCTTTCAATACTGTCTCTGTTAGCACCTCTGGGTAGACCTGACCCTAGCTTATTAATAAATCCCAATGAATACCACCCCTCTCTAACCCCTATGCTTCATCACCTACTTAGGAATCAGGTATTAAAGGGATATTGTTCTAAATAGCCTTTCTTCTGCACCTTGACACTTATAATGCTTGGAGGCCATCTGTTAGGTGTATGTATGGTTTGGTATGTGTTGATGTTCTGGGTTTTTGTATGCTTTTCTGTATTCAAAATTTAAACACTGAAAAATGAGCACTGGAGAAACCTCTTCAGTCAGCACCTACAATCTATTAAGGCAATTAATCAAACACATAGTTTGTCAACTTCTTGTTCTCTTATGTTTTATGATCAGGTTGTTATTTCATCAACCCAATAAAAAAGAATTAATCTTCATTGCATGGGAATCATTTGGGGGACTGAGGGTAAGGAACTCAGCTGCTGTTCTCTATCCTGTGGTCCTAATCAATCTTTGGGTTACAGGGGGCCCCTCCACAGGGTGGTTTGAATTATTTTTAACCATAATGAAGTCATTAGCTCTTATTGGTAGCTTTTTCATGCCTTATAGAATTTCCTACATTATCAGAATATGGCCAACTCAGTTGCCCGTTTGTTAGCAGCTCCTTCAGAGGACAAGAAGATCTTCAGTAATCTGATGGCAAAAAGGAGGTCGCTGTTGCTAAAAATATATAGAAATGTGAATTGAACAACTGAATAACTATGTTTATGATAACATATAATAACGAATAACATTTTGTGTACTGTTTGAACAACCAGACTCAGAAAGCAGGAAGGAAGGTATAAATGGCTTCTATTAACATAGACATGGAAGTACTACTGGGGCAGCTAGGTAGCACCATAATGCATAGAGCACTGGGCCTGGTGTCAGGAAGAATCATTTCCCTGAGTTCAAATCCAGTCTCAGACACTTACTAGCTGTGTGACCCTGGGCAGGTCACTTAACCCTGTTTGCCTCAGTTTCCTCATGTAAAATGATCTGGAGAAGGAAATGACAAACCACTACAGTATAATTTCCAAGAAAATTTTAAAATGGTGTCACAGAAAATCAGGCATGATTGAAACAATTGAACAACAATGGAAGTATCATTGAGTAGAGAGAAAGAGAATTTGTCAATGGAGAGTCTGAAATATTTGGGAAGAATACTGGGAGGAAGTGGGAACTGATGGGGATGGACAGAAAAGACTCCTTAAAATAAGACTGATATTACTAGTTCCATTGAGTCTCAGAAATAAGGGATCTCTCTAAGGAAATTCATACGTATTCTGCAAGTGACATGTTTTGGAGAAAGACACAGCAAAATGACATAGTGGAAAGACTATTAGACCTAGACTCAGAGAGATCTGGGTTTGAATCCTATCTCTGACATTTACTAGCTCTGTTGTCAAAGACAAATCACATATCAATTCTGAAGCTTCGTTTCTCCATGTCTAAAAAAGACATTTAATAACAGTACTGCCTGCCTCACTGGGCAGTGATGGAGATAAAATGAAATGGTCTATGTGAAGCACTTTGTAATTCTTAAATACATTATAAACACTAGCAGCCACTAAGAGGTTACTACTCCTGGGAAAATAAACCCTAGATATTGATGATCAAAGTTTCTTGAGCACTGTCTAAATGCAGGGTACTATGTTAAATAATGTAGAGGAGAGAATCATTTTAGACAGCCTATGGACCCTAGTCTTCTAATTTATCCTCCTCCCTTTGTTCCCCCATTTCCCTCTCCTTTGGTAAAACCCACATTGACTTTTCTGAGTTCTCCATCTTGACTGAACTTGGTTCCATCAGTATGTTGCACTTAAATGGATTTTAAAATAGATTTGACTGGCATCTTTATTCATTTTTTATACTATCTAGATTGTCCTCTGTTATCTCTTACTCTCTCCCCTCTTCATCTATTAACATACATAAGTCACAGATTTGATTCCACAGAGAACTTTGTTGTTGTTGCTACTCTGTATGTTTTTCAGTTGTGTCTGACTCTTTGTGACCTTCTTGGGAGTTTTCTTGGCAGAGATGCTGGGATGGTTTGCCATTTTCTTCTCTAGCTCATTTTACAGATGAGGAAACTGAGGCAAGCAGGGTTAAGTGACTTGTCAGGGTCACACAGCTAGTAAGTGTTTGAGGCTGTATTTGAACTCAGAAATCTTCCTTCCACGAATCTTCCTGACTCTAGGCCAGGCATTCTATCCACTGATCCACCTAACTGCCCAAAGGAAACTAATCTAATCCAATTCCTACAGTTTACAGAAACTAATATTAGGAGAATATTAGCTTCTTGCCCAAGGTCTATAAATGGTTGTCCTTCATTCTCAAAGAGGACCAAAATAACATCACTATGTTAGAGTCAGGTTACAGTGTGTCCAACTATGGCTGGTTAGACCCATATGGGCTCAAAATGCTCTACCACATGTCAGGCAAACACAGTTCATATGGACATTTGGGGTAGATTCTCTAAGTTTGCTCATCTTGTGTTTCTTTTGAGCTACTTCAATTCTGCTTTGCCCACAGAGCACAGCGCTTTGTTTGATGAGGGCACACTATGTTGGGCAGAGTTATGCAATCAGTTCCAAAGTTCTTAAGAGAGACCTTGAGAGTTTCCTTGCATAGCTTTTTCTGACTAAGAGGTGTAAGAGCTTATCAGTAGCATAGTTAGGTTTAGATCTGAGATCAGTTCATTAAATGGGATAATATTTGTAAAGCATTCAGCACATTTCCTGGCACAAAATATCCTCTTAATCCATGTTTATTTCCTTTCTCTTCCCCTCCCAAAAAAGAATTCTTTCCCTTGCAACACATTACCTTATTTAATTGGGCACAAATTAGATTAATGAGAACCTAGAATGCTACTCTCTTTGCTAGTTCTTTTGTTAACCTGCCTAGATCATTAAACATATTTTGAACTCAATATTCCATTTATAACATTTTTAAAGGTATTCAGAGTACGGTGAAGCCAGCTCCAAACATTTCATGAGAGCTGATTGTTAAATTGTCACTGTGAACAATTTACGTCTCAGAAATCGGAAAACACTACATATCAGAGTATGACATTCTTTTGTTGATTGCCTAACCTAAGAAAGTTATAGAAAAAAAGTTAATGAGATAAAGTGTGTCATGTATATATTTTACTTTCCAGTAAACTGGTTGTTAAACATTTACCAGCACACATCTCCATTTAACTAAATATAAAGATATTTATTTTTCTTGGGCTCATTGAAGGCATTCATGAACCTTTTAAATTTTAGATATAGAACCTAATCTATAGGTTGAATATAGGATTAAATATAGAACCATTAAAGGCTATATTCTTTCAATTGAGAAGATCCTTTAAGTTAGGGTCCATTAAGGACATATCCCTAAAGGGCTATGCAAATTTATTTCAAAAGGCCAATATACTTGAAGGAGAAAAAAATACATCTTTATTTCAATATAATTAGTTTCTTATGTAATCCTTTCTATTTTATTTTATGCATCTTAAAAATATATTCTTAGAAGACTTTCATAGGTTTTACCAGATTACCAAAACAATAAGGGATCCACAACACACACACACACACACACACACACACACACACACACATAAGTGAGGCCAAGTTAAGAACCCTTGATCTAACCTCAGAAATCTTATCATGTAAGAACACTTCTTTGATTGATTTACAGAATCAATAAGTCATTCAACCAACTAAAATGATGTGTAAAAAGATTGTCTACACAGTGAGGTAGTATTTCTTTGAAAAGGTCAAGAAAGAAAAAAAAGTGAGATTGGGCTAACTAACTAAACAAACTAATTATGACACCAGGAACTTTTAACAGAACAATTTCAGCAATTCCCTAGGCCAGCTGAGTCTACTTTAGCAGTGGAATAGATCATTATGGGAATGGGCAATTCCAGTTCAAACCAAGCCCATAAGATGGATCTGCTCTGAAGTAAAAGAAAGAGTTTCTTCTCTCCTTCCTTCCCCCTCCATTGAATATATCATCTTTCCTGTGCCAGAGAAAAGACTACTTGTGGATTCAACAGAGGCACTGGCCCTTAGAGACCATTAGAGAACTATAGCTAAGGAGAAGACTTCTAATAACTAGGAATTGTTAGGTTCCCTTTACCACATATTTGCTCTATATCAGTGCCTTACTACCATTTATAATTTCACTCTGATTCCACTCCTCCCCAGGGACCTTGTATACTCAGAGGGATAATGTACTTCAGTTTGTGGGGAATGCTTTGTACCATTTATTCTTATTGATGTGCTTTAATAAATACCATTTTCTTTTTTAAAGCTAATGGAGGTTACTAACTGATAATCATTAGAAAGCACACAGATAGGGGTTCATTAGTGATAGTACTAGAGACCCCAGTCCTTTACTATTACCTCATAGAAGACTTCCTCTGAGTACTGAGCCTATCAATGCAAGTGGAAATTGGAGAAGCAGCCATTGAGCAATTGCTAATTTTTTTAATTGAAAGACTTTCTTAAAAGTAAAATTTTTTATAATGTAGTTTCATTTTTGCACAGTTAATTACTACTACTGACCTTGGACTTGGTTTTTTAAAATTATTATTTATTCTTCTTCAGAGCACATCCATCTAAATATTTCAAAGGGGGTCCTCGGCATCAAATGATTGGCTACCATGGGCCAGATTTTTGATCCTGTACTTCTGTATTGTTTATTTTCAGAAACAATGCCTGCAGGAACTTGTGCTTTACACAAAGACATATACATCTACGTCTTAGATATCCTAGCCCAGGGATCTCTGAAATCTACCTCCAAACACAGTTGTTCACAAAGAGAATGTTATTGTTGTTTTGTTTTGTTCTGCTTCTAACCCTACTTTATGAAGATTAAACAAGTGTCAGAAAGAAGATAAACATGGTCCTTCTACTTCCTTCTTATGTCAGCTACTCTGGGACCCCATTTTCTGGTCCTATGAATACCTGTTTTCCTCCATCCTGTGATGAAAACTGGAGCCCCACATAAGTAAAAGCCACAAACGATCTATGTGCAGACACATTACCATTCTGTTTTCTTGAGGGTTATAGTTAATCTCCAGCTGATCATCAGCACAATATTGATTAGCCACAAGACCCCACTGGCCAGCTATGCATAAGTGGTAATAAATTTACATTCTGGAACAAAGTTCTGACAGGGCCAATAACAACCTTAACACCCTGCAGGTGCCTTTATTACCAAATTGATGGAAGCTTCATTCCACTGACTCAGTAAATAATTGGTTTCAGTTTAATACTCTTGTAGTTAAAGGTATTTCCAACCAGATTTACTTGCTGAAGAAATATACTCCAGCCCTTAAGATTGTATTCTCAGGTGAACAGCTCCCCCAAACCCTAACCTAGTATTAAGTGCCCTTTAAAATAGATGGATTATACAGGCCTGCTAATGGGAAGGCAATTGATGGCTTTCTGCTTCCCTGTCTCCAAAGATGGTACTTTATAAGATGTAGACTGAGAGGGAGAATGATCAAAGAGGATCCATTTCATGGTCTCCTGCCTAATGGTAGAGACTGTCAATAGAGTGTTCTACTTTATGTCAAAATAGTATGCCAGTTCAGGAGTTCCCAGTTTTAAGATTGCTCAAAACAAAAATTCACACTTGGAAAACAAAATCATCAGGGGATGATCATTACAAAATAAGCTATTTCTCTATATAGCAAAAATGCAAGGTCCTTTTATTCTATAAATTCTTTCAGGTCCTTAGAGGTATGAATTTATATTGAAAAATTCTATTGATCTACAAATATCCTGTTATAAAATTCTGATTTAAAGTAACTGTAAAACTGTATCCTTTTTTCCCATTCCAAAGCTATAATAGAAGGGGCCAATTTTCTTCTTTGTTCTTCATCATATTTCTCCTTGCCTAATGATAAGATTATTAGAAATCAATTAGTTCTTTGATAATTGTTTTATTTTAGTCAATAAGCCTTTCCTTAAGTGCTTACTATGTGCTAGACCTCACATATGAAAATTTCTCCCATTTATTTTATATTTCAGTTATATATGTATGCATATATATAATTGAAATATAAGATCACACAACATATATTTATCTTGCTGTATCTTTGTATGTGTATACACACATGTGTGATATATATATTGAATGTGTATATATGTATATATGCATACACGTATATGTGTGTATATTCACACACACACATGAACATATGCACACATTCATCCTTGACCTCACTAGATTTTATGCTCAATAATGAAAGGAACTACTCCTTATCTAAATTTTGTAACCCCAGTGCCTAATATAGTATTCTACAAAAAAGGCACTGAAAATTTAGTGAATTATAGGGAATTACCCGATGAAAGATATTTCAATAGGGCTATAGCAACTCTGTAGGAGAAGGAGAAAATGGGCATTATCTCTAAAAGTCAGTAGCAGTGAGTTTGAGTAAATGATAAGAGACCTCAGAGCTGCCTTCAATGAATTGAAGTTACCAGGTCCAGTCAGATTGCTTCTAAGAGTACTAAAAGAAGTTGAGATATGAGTAAAGCCTCTATCAATTATCTCTGAGTTATCAGGAATGAGATGGAAAATGCTGAATGATTGTACCACTTCAAAACTCTATGCCAGCGAGCTTGATATCAATTGTTAGCAAAATTCTAGAACACGATATTAAAGGGTTGATTTGGGAGTGTTTCATAAAGGAAGAAGTGCTCATTACAACATGGCATAGATTCATTAGGAATATATCATGCCAGAATAACTGCCTTTTCTTTTTTCACAGGCTTATAAGACAGGGAGAGAATGGAAATCTCATGGTTGTAAATGTGAGTAGATTTCAGGAAAGTATTTGTTGAATGAATGAGTGAATGAATGAATGAATGAATGCTTACATGAATGAATGAAGTCAAGTGTGTATATGTGTGGGTGTGGGTGTGTATTCTGAGAGAGGATTATACATTAAGAATTTGAGAGAGAGGGACGGCTAGGTGGCTCAATGAATAGAGCACCAGCCCTGGAGTCAGAAGGACCTGAGTTCAGATCTGGCCTCAGACACTTAACACACACAAACAAAAACCTAGCTGTGTGACCTTGGGCAAGTTACTTAACCTCAATTGCCCTCCAAAAAAAAAAAAAGAATGAGAGAGAGATTGTTTTATGTGTATTCAGAAATGTTTAAAAAACCAGACTACAAAGCTGGTAAAAAAAAGAAGGATAAATAGCAAGGGAATATGGTGGCCCTTGAGGAATCAAAAACAGAAGAGATGACATAAATCTGAGAGAAATAATTGGAGTCTGAAGAACAAAAGCAGGATACTGGTATTAAAATAAAAACAACAAACCTCAAAATAGAATAGAAGAACTGTTCATTCAAAGAAAATGAAATTTAATAGTAATAAATGAAAAGCCCTATGGTTGGGATGAAAAAATAGAGAAACAATTACAAGAAATAACTATAAATACAAATACAAGAAATAACTACCAAGTAATGCATGTAAAAAAGACCTAGGGATTTTGGTGAACTATGAACTCGAAATGAGGTCTCATACAACTGTGAGACTGTATAACTCTATTATCTCCCATTTTATATATTAGGACTCTGTGGCTCAGAGAGGTTTGGTGATTTGCCCATGATCATACATTTAACAAGAGGTAGAAAAAAGGAACAAATCTTGCCTTCTGACTCCAAAGTTCTTTCTACTGCACAAAGAATCAGGAATTGGGCTGTCAATGGAATATGAAAGGTTTCTGAGCAGGACATCCTTAAATAGGCTGACCTCATTGTATATTGCTCTAAAAAGGGGTTTGTTGCTTTCTGTGGGCACAGATCTTAGTGATGCCCCCTGCCTCCTGCTATGTTGCACAATGTTTTTTAGTTTTAGTAGGAGGAGGTTAATTTCAGGGTAGGAGTTTTGTCACAATGGAAAGTGTTAGGAAATTACAACAAAAACATTAGATGTGCAGCTAATTGACCTGCCTTATTTTGAGAACTGCTCCCTGTGTTCAAACACAGAAAGAAAAACTGTAATAATGTCAGCTTTCTTTCTCCAAACTGATGCTTACCCAAGAGATAGTGAGATGGGTGGGAGATGAAATCGCTTTTGAAAGAAAAATATTCTGGGTGGGATTTTCTTCCTTTTAATCGGCTGAGAAAAGACACAACAGAGACATTTCTGTTTGACAAGATGTAAATCAACCAGTACAAAGCTATTTATGGAGTGCCCACTCTATACTTATCCTTGTGTATTGTTGGGGAAACAGAAGCAAAATCACTAGTCCTGGCCCCAAGGGACTGATTTTATACCCTACTAGAATGGGAGTAAGTTTGTTCATGAGGGGAGTAAGATCAGCTCATAGCAAACCAGACAGTACATAGTTGAGTGCTAAAGTGTATGCTGCTTAATTTTACTGCTGAAGGAACCCAGAGGAGTTCCCCTTCACATAGTCAAGCAAACTCTGGAGCTTGGAAGGGGGCAAGCATTTATTAAGTGTATACTGTACACCATGCACTTTGCTGAGAACTCACAAATGTTATCTCATTTAATCCTCACATCTCTGAAAATGTAAATGATTAACACCATTTTACAGTTGAGGAAACTGAGGCAGATGGAGACTAAATGACTAGCTTAAAGTCACACAACTGGATCTGAACCCAAGTGTTCTTCACTCCAGGCTCAGCATTCTATCCACTGGGTTATTTGACCCACTTTGGACCTGGGCTTGAATCTTAGATTTACTACTTAGCCACATGACTAAGTCATTTAACCTCTTGGAGACTCAGTTTCCTCACTTTTAAAGTGAGGTGAGTTGGACTACATAATCTCAATCTCCTTCTAGCTCTAGTATGGTATAAACAAGAGAATGATGGATCTGCTTTTAAAGAACTTTGGTTTGAATCTTTAATACATACTACTTGTGTGACCTTAGCCAAGTCACCTCTCCCTATCTAGGTATTGTAAAATGAAAATGTTCCCACTTTGAGCTCTAAATTTAATGTTTGCACAAAGATGGACTGGAATAGTCAGGAAGCACTGGATAGTAGAAAATGCATTAGATCTGAAAGGACAGCAAAGGACCTCAAAGGCCATCTAATCCAATCCATTTCACAGACAGAGAAACTAAAGCCTACAAAAAACATTTAACAAACTTGCCCAATGTGATCCAGTTAATACGAAACAGCTAAGATTTGAAACGAGGTGCACCAATTCCAGATCTAGTACTCCTTCCACTAAACCATGCCGTCTCCTCTATTATGGTATTATAAGATCTGCATACATGTTTGTTGCTGTTTGTTCATCTTTTCAGTCACACCTGACTTTTCATGGCCCCATTTGGTGGTTTTCTTGGCAAAGATACTGGAACGGTTTACCATTTCCTTGTCCAGCTTATTTTACATATGAGGAAACTGAGGCAGACAGGATCACACAGCTAGTAAGTGTCTGAGGCCGGATTTGAACTCAGGTCTTCCTAAATCCAGGTTCAGCATTCTATCCACTAAGCCACATAGCTGGCCTTGCATAAGGAATAAGACTATTCCTGGCAAACAAAAGAACTGGATCAGAGATAATAGGATCACAGATTGAAAAGCAGAAACAACATCAGAGAACATTTTGTATAGTTCCCTCCTTTTATGGGTGAGGAAGCAAAGGCCCAGAGAGTGACCTGTCCAAGGTCATACAGACAATATCTGAGGCAGGATTTGAACACAGGTGTTCTGATTCCAGAGCCACTTTGGAGTTTTGTTTTTTTTATAAACTTGTGCAACATCCAAAAATCTCATGTACATGCAGATGACTTTTGCTATTGACTCTGTTGGGGAGAAAGCAATCTTCTGCTACCTTGGATTTCAGATCCTTGTCTTTATGGTACATAAGTATAATGAAAGAAAAAGGCCATGGGATTTTCTGCTAGTTGGATGTTGGTGGAGAGAATTCTTCACTATCTTTGGGCTTCTCCTGTATGTCACCTGATGGTATGGTAAAAGTTTAAAGGATGCCTAGGCAAGATCTGGCCCTTCTTGTAATCAGAGGTAGTGTAGATAAAACCGACAAAATTTAAAAGCAGCATTTTCCCCCCTTTTTTCAAGAAAGTGGTGGGAAAAGGAAAGCATGCACTAAATTACTTCAGAAATGTATATCTGCTTCCAACAAAGCATGCCAACTACCAAGGTTTTCTCCTTCCCCTATTTTCTGGTCTCCTCTTCAGCTTTCTCTAAGACCAGACACTGACCTTGAAGGCCTCTGGTGAAACCTTTGAGCTTTCTTCTGTCTGCTCTTTGTTTAGCTGCAGCCTTGAGTCCAAAATGAATTTAAAATGTTTTGCTTTGCAGAAATAAGCTCTGCTAAAGACAGAGCTGCTCTGTGACCTCAGACCCTTCTCAGTCACTAAAGACCATAATGTAGCCATTTTAAGAGTGAACATTACTTTTGTAAAATTAAAAAAATAAGGAAATCATCTTTCTGAAACTAATTTTAGCTCTCTAAGAAATGTTCTCTCTCTCTCTGTCTCTCTTTCTCTCTCACCTCCCTCTCACTTTCCCTCTCCCTCCTTCACTCCTCTCCCTCCCTTCCTCTATTTCTCTCCCCTCCCTCTCCTTCTCTCCCTGCCTCACTGCCCCCATCTCTCTCTTTCTCAAAGGAAAGATTTTGGAACTGATTTTTTTCTAAAATTATTTAGTCTAATTTCAGAGGTGCTTAACATTTTAAGACAATACTCAATGACTCATAGCCCTATTATTGTAACCATATTGGGGATAATAGAGTTCTACCCCCCAAATATCCCTCTCTGAAGAGAACACATTTCTTATCCTTCCGACCATTCTCCTAGGCCTTCCTCTAGGATCACAAGATATAGCATCTATTTCCCAGAACTATCTTGCCCCAAACCCTAAAATGGTACAAGGATCAATCCATACCTTTTCGCAGTGTTAAAGTACCTGCAATTGAAAAATCACCGGCAACCTCTCACAATTCTTTCACCCCTACAAAGGTTTTTGCCTCAGGGGGAAAAACTCTAGTTAAAACTTTGCCTTTTACAGGAGGGAGATGGTATTGCACTGTAGGGCAATGAGCTTTGCTTTGGAATCAGAGTTGTGTTACTGGTTTGAGTCTTTTATTACCTGTGTGATATGAGATAAGTCATTTCACTTCTCAGACCTCATTTCTTCATCTGCAAACTTAGAGGCCTGAGATAGCTATTATTTAATATTCTTTGCAGCTCAAACATTGTTATCTACTGGGACAAAAACAGAACTCTCAACTGTTTAGGGCTCTCTTCCTTTGATTAGCTGGCAAGAAAGCTGGTATGCTCATTATTCTAAGTCTTGATGAAACAGTGTCTATACTATTTATAGGGATTCGGTTGCTCTTAAAAGTCCCATGGAACTTATTTTTTTTTTAAGGAAGGGAGGGAGTGGAATGCATGCAATTGTAAAGTTTACCAGCAGGACTTCTCATCTCATTTTACAATTCTATAGAATCTGTTATTGAAAGCACAAACTTCTCAACATTTCTATCAAGAGGCTTTGCCAAATTCCCAGCAAGAATCCTGAACGCTGCCAGAGGAGCACTAGTTATTAGTCAGATTTTAATTTGTGCAAATCCATTAACAAAAATGTCTAATTAAAAAAAAATCAATAGATGCCTGTGACATTCACCAGGAAAATCTAATTGTGGGCTATTAGATTTTTTTCCCCAACCATTAAATTAACTTGTGCACAACATGATGGACTCTACAGATACTTTAATTAGATGCATATGAAAAGAAATTTTGCAAAATTAAATGGAACTTCCATTTGCATCTGATTGGAGGGAAACAGCAGAAACAAATTTGTTTAAATCCCTAAAGGTTGGTAATTGAATTGTGAAGGACTTGAATTCTCAGGCAACATCCTTGAAAACCAGCTCTTCCCTAAGAATCTGTTTTAGGTCAGGAAACTTGATGCTCTTGTGTTATCTCTCAATTCATTTCTCCCAGAAACTTACATGAGGATAATAGGCTTATAGGATCACAAATTTTGAGCTATAAGGATCCTTAGAGGCAATTTAATCCAACTTAATTATGAATTTTCATTACTAATATAGAAACTGAGACCCAAAGAGATTAAATGACTTTACCAAGGTCACTCAGCAGGTGTTCAAAGCAGTATTTGAATTCATGTTTTCCGGAACCCAAGTACAACTCTCTAAGCACTGACTATGCAAGGCAACACAAAAGCCAATTTTCAAGTAAAATGTCCTGAAATCAACGTATGTAATATTTCAAGCAATGGAGTCATTGGGCATAGCTTAAATACACAAGGTACATCCTCAGCTAGAAAGACTTGAGGAATGCCTTAGTGACTTATTATTAGTATGTGGGCAGGGAGGGTAAAGTTAGCCAAATAATTAATAAGCATTAGACAGATCGGTTTTCGTTCTTAGAAACCTTGATGGCTCTACAGGCTTCAAACAGATTTGTAACCAGTCTTTGCATCATATATTATCCAACCTCAAGCTATATACATCTTCCACTCCATTTTCCACGTGGAAAAGTATCTCATGGTGAGGGAAGATAGCATTAAAAACTCATTAGGATTTGCAGTTCTTTAGCTGGTAATATTTTTTGTACATTCAGCACTGTTGACAGCAGACTTTTCTGTTTGTTATCCTGATTTTACTTATCTCACAATCCATAGACTGAATATTGTTCACATTTCTTCATTGAAATATTGTTTGATTTATTGAATGGTATAGTTGAAAGTATTGGATTTTGAGCAAGTAGTTAAGTAGGTTTAAACCACATCAGTGAGTTGCCAGGTGTCCATGAGAAAGTCACTGTATCAGCAAGCACCCCAACATCCCCAGGGTGGCTGCCAACACAGGTTCTTAGATCTGCTTTTCAAAAGGAAAGCAACTCAAAATGGGTTAATAAGCTTACTTTAATCAAACAAACATATATTACCTAGCTCAGGGGAAAAAGGTCAGCACCCCGAACTTCAGAATATACACACAGATCAAACAGATAGGCTTCCAAACTGTCCAACCATTATCAATACCAAAATCACAGTTACCAGAGAGGGAAGCATCAACATCTGGGTTTTCAAAGCCGTGGTGAGGAGGGGGGGTCTCTCAATGGCTGCCCAGAGTCTCATCTGGTCAAATCACACAACACTTCTCAAAGTGAGCCCCAAAGCAAAGCCTTACATCAGAAATTATATAGCCTTCTCCTGGGTCAGAGAATGTAACCACCCTCTTGACCCACTGCCCAATCACACAGCATCAAGGTGTGGTCATTCCTGAAAACCAAGCCTCCTACCACAGGCTCCATGTGATCACATTCAGCCTATTAGGAGGCAGAGTATATTTTCAAATCAAGGAAGGTTTTCAGAGTCTCTTAAGCCAATCAAACTCTCTTAAGCCAATCAAAGGGCCTAGGGGCAGGGAAGATCTTTAAATCTGCATTTCCATTACAGTCACTTAACTTCTCAGTTTACCCATCTGTAAAATTGGGAGTAATAATACCTCTAGACCTATACTATGAGTTGTGTGAGAAGTCATAAAGTATGCAAAATGATTTCTCAAACTTAAAGCACTGGATAAATGTTAGTTACCCTCATCACCATCATCATATTGCTCATCTGTTATTATGAATGAGCAGGACCTTTGTGACTCTGGATTAATTTCTATGGAATTTGGTACTTAGACTCTGACAACTAAAATGGTCATCAACAATCACAAAGGGCAAAATTCAATAACAACCTTACCCTTGTTTCCTTTTTTGCAATTTTTCTAGAAAATTCAAATTGATAATTTATGATTTTATATATGTACCGACTCATTTCAAGACAAAGGTGTCAAAATATATACTAAGTCAATCACCACTTGATGAAGAAATAATTTTATTTACAATGTTTTTTCAGGGGTTTTTCCTATCATTCACTCTCTTTTTTGTGTTGTTAGAGCTAATAAATACATACATTATTTTCATGTTATATGGAAAAATATTCCTTTCAAGGCTTGTCAATTCATTCAGTGATTGCCAACTTTTCTCTGATTCTGTTTGTTTGATTTTCTGTTTTTAAAGATGTCACTCAATTTATTGTCAATGTAATGTTTTCCATTTTCTGAGTCTGGTTTTTCTTTTTCAACTGTAGAAGAAAAAAATATTAGCATTGTGCCTACATTTCAGGCACAAGTTTTCTAGAAACAATTTTTTAAATTTAATTTAACATAATTCCTTAACTGTGTTTTTCTAACTTAGGAGAGAAACTTCCAAACTGGCATAGTCTACCCCTATCACTGAACATCTATCCCCACCAAAGAATGCTTGAGGTAACATCTACAGGAATATCACAGAAGGAAAACGACAGAATTTCAAAAGACAATTTGGGGTTAGCATCTCAGAATAGTACCCTAACAGTAATTACTATTTACTCCCTATTTGGACCAATTCTTTCTGAATGAAGAAGGGAAGGTCATACATCACTATCTCTTCAGAAGACGGGGAAAGAGGAGATTACCCTTAGATGGTTCAGTAGCTGAATCATTTCAGGACATGGGAAGGGAAATATTCTTGACCAGACAGAAGATACTTTTAGTCCCAAATTTGGTTACTACAGAAAAGAAAAAGGGCGTTTTGCCCTCAATGTGGCATATCCAAAGAGGGAAGTCAGAAAAGGGTTTTAAACTAAATAAAACATTATTTCTAAATATTTTAACCAAAAATGAGGATTCAAATGTACTTTTAAAAAATATATACACTCTTGTTATGTTTAATAAAAACAATAAAAGAACCACAACACAGCTTATTTTCCTATTTCAATCTTATAATAAGAATTAAATCTTTGAAAAAACTTACAAATGATATTACATCGATAAACTTGTGATCATTTTAAGTATTATAATTTTTCTCTCTGACTCCTTCTATATAGAAAATTGGGGTTAAAATATTGGTAGAAACATAAAACAGTTTGACACCACATAAGAGATAGTCCTGTTTTCTCTCAATTAGTGAATTACCATCATCATCATCATCATCATCATTATCATCAAAAAATAACAATTTGTTTTCTGATGCCATGTTAGAAGTTAATTTCTATACATTAAGGGTTCTTAAACTGACTTAGAAAAGAGGGGCAGTCCCTGGAGGAATTTCTAGTGGTCCTTGGACTTGGCTGGGGCAAAATATTTTTATTTTCACTAATCTCTAAAATAAATATATCATTTCCTTCAGTTGTAAAATTTAATATAGATCTATGCATGTGGGTATATTTATGTGTGTATGTATAGTCTTAAGAGTCCATAGACTTTCCCAAAAGTCTCCATCACACACACACACACACACACACACACACACACACACACACACACACACCTCTGCTATATTTAAAAAGTTATTAATCCAGAAATGCAATATTTATGGAGATGCAAAGAAAAGGTAGACATTGTAGCAGGTGAATTAAAGAGACAGAGAAAGAAATATTAGTTGATAGCATTACCAGTAAGGAAGTACACTTAGAAAATAAGAACCAGGATTCTAACTATGTTTATACCAGGAGGTATAAAACGTTTACTAGCTTAAGTTGTATATTATGCATTAATTACAGGTGTCAATTTGTGGAGGAAGCACACATTTCCTGAGCTTGAGGCTCTGTTGTCAATGCAAGACTTGCAATATACAAACATATTTGTGGAAATTAAATACTTTAATTTCCAAATCTGTGCTAGGACATGAATAAGAATTGCACAGAATGGACTAGTATGGATGGCTTGCAATTTGCATTATTGGAGGAAATTCCCCCCCGCCACCCGCAATGAAATATTATATCCCTTGAAGTATTGGAGTATGATTTGTTTATGGATAATAATGGATATAATCAAGTCAGTGCATTTAATTTAATTCAAATCAAATGATTCTCCAGGACAATGGAAGTGTCAATAATTAATTTAATAATTTTCCTTTCATTCTGTGAGCAGCCATGCTTAGTCTTTAGACATAATTAGTATTTTAAATCAACATATGCATATGAATAATTGGTCTCAATTATTAAATACAGTATTGATAAATAATGTGTAATATTCACTTGTGCACATGGTCAATCAAAAAGAGAGATATTTGGAGGATTGGCACTGAAATAGAGGTAACCAACTAGGAACCTAGAATATTTAATTTTCATTTTTATTTCTGACACTGACCTGTTCAAAGTCTTTGGTAGAGACTGTTAAAACCTCAATTGACAGGCTAATAATTTCAAGTATTTTGCCTATTTAAATGGGACAAATGTACACATCTCTGAGATATTTCAGAATTAAATACTCTATGTTAGACAAGTCTTATGCAATGAACAAAAATATTAACCAAAAGAAAATTTTCTTCAATCACTGTGCTGTTTCATTGTTAACTCATGCTAAAGGCACTATTTGGGCATGTATATTGCCTTAAAGTTTCAAGTCAATTTTCCTCAAAACAATCATAAGAGGCAAAGATTAAAAAAAATGTAATCCTCATTTTATAGATGAGGAAACATGCACAAGCACAAATTACTGAGTTTAAGACCATTATTTGTTGTGGGACAACCTATTTACTGCTCTTGTAAAAGTAAAAAGAAACAAAAGGAGACAAAAATAAAAACTGAGTGTAGAAGGCATATGAGAAATATATGAACTATTTCTCTAAGTTTTACTATTTATTTTTGTTTCCCAAATGTAAATACGTGGATTGCTAGTATGCCATGTCAAATTTTTATTGGCTTCCTATCACAGTTCCTCAATGCTTGAAACTTATTAATTATTTTTTTAAGTTTTTATAGCTATTTTTCCCCTGGGGACAAAGAACTGGAAACTATAGGTATGTTCATTATTTGAGGAAGGGCTTAAAATATGTTGCATGAATGCAATGGAATACTACTGTGAAATAAGGAATGATGAAGTAAACAGTTTTAGAGAAACCTGAGAAGACTTATATGACCTGATGCAGATGGAAGTGAACAGAACCAGAAGAATAACTAATATCACAATTACAATGTAACAAAAAAGAACAATTTTAAAAGACTTAAAACTCTGATTAACACAATGACTAACTATTATTCTAGAAAACTGATGATGAAGAATGCTATTTACCTCCTCACAGAGAAGTGATAGACAAAAGACAGAAGGGATGAACCTGATATTCAGAATAAGACAAAAATTTTGCACATATTGATATACAAAGTAAATCTTGCTTTAATATGCATGTTTATTACCAGTCTCCCACCCCCACCTCAATATGACTAGGAGGAAGAGAAAATAAATGTTTATTAATTGAAAAAAGGAAAGCTATTTTGATTAGGAAGTATTACCAAAAACAGTTCCTGTTCTTCCCACCCATTTCTATCTTTCTCTGTATCTTCTCTTGTGATGTACCAAGAACCACAGGATTAAGCTAGGGAACGTCCGTGGTCAAGAAATTAGATATTTACTGTTCTGTTACTTAGTTTTGGTTGGAAAATGCTAGCCTAGTGATTTTCTCTGGTAAGGCCAAGTTTGACTTTTACTTGCAGTGCCAAAGATGTCCTCATATTACAACATTAATGAAGTATCAGTGGTGACGAATCCAAAGGAATCACCATTCTTTTCATCTCCCCTACTTCCCCCAAAGCTTAAACTAATAATAATAACCATTTTAAAGCATTCTCATGGGAAGGTTGGCATGACTAGAAGGAAAATCAATTGTTCTTAGGACAGCCATTATTGTAAGAATTAATCACCGCTATTTGCAATTACTGTACTGCACAATTATCAGTAATATTTATGCTGTGCTGACTGCTGCTAGGTGTCTGAGCTGCCTAAGTGGGACCCATATTGCTTCTGTGGTTATTATTCTAGAACAGAGGGTCGAGGAGGGGGAAGGAAGGAGGAGAGAAATAAATGGAACAAATGTGTAGAGATGACAGTATGAGGGGATCCATATCTCCCACTGTCAAGCCAAGATGGATTAAGCAGCCTTTGCCTTGGTACGTGTCACAACACCAATCCACTCAGAGCTAGAAGTTGTCTTTGAAGGAAAAGAAAAGGATTGAAAAGGGCTTGATAGGCTACAAATTAGAACAATTTTCAGCTTTAAATCTATTGTCTAAGCCTTCATTCACTCTTAAAGTAAATGGTGTTCAGTTAGTGGATAAAATGTCTGCTAGGCTGTACTGCTCTTACCTTTAGAAGCTACAGCTTCTTCCATAGAGGTAATACAGCATTGCCAAAAGAAGTCAGGAGTCAGGAAAATCTGGGTTTGAATCCTGATTTCCTAAAATGTTTACTAGCACTATGACTCTGGGCAAATTATTTAACTTCTCTCAACTCCAGAAGCCTCGCCTTTAAAATAGAGATAATAATAGTACTTACCTTTGAGGACTGTTGTGAGGATCAAATAAGGTAATATATTATAAATATCAGTTTTTCGTACCCTTCTCTCATCAAATAGAATCCACATACACATCTTATACTCTGCAAAGCTCAAAGTAATATATGTATCAGCTACTATTCCTACTCTTCAACCAATGACCAAGCCTACTTGGCTTAGAGGAAAGACACATGTTGGGAAGTGGAAGATCATATGTGAATAAGGTTTAGTAAGATTGGAAAGATAGGTTGGGTACAGTTGCAAAGGTCTTTAAAAGCTAAACAGACGAGCTTGTATTTTATCCTAGAGAACATAGGAAGCCATTAGAATTGATTGAGTAGAGGAGTCACAAAGTCCTTGCCATGTTTAAGGTAAATTGCTTTGAAAGCAATATGTAGTGTGGACTGGAGCAGGAAAAAGATTTGAGTCAGGGAGGACAAGTATGCAACTGTTACAATAGTGTAGGTGAAAATCAAGGAAGGACTGAGTTAGTTGGTGGCTGAATGAATGGAGCAAAAGGCTCAGTTGTGAAAAATATAGAAATAGCAACTGTTGACAAATGATTGGATGTGGGAATGGGGGTGGGGGCAGAGGTGACTCAGATAATACCAAGAGTATGAACTCCAGATTCCAGAAGGATAATGATAGAAATTGAGAAGTTCAGAAAGGGGTAAGAAAAGGAAGATGTTGAATTTAATCTTTGACTGCTAAGATTAAATGTCTCTGGGGCATTCTATTTAAAATATTGTTAGGCAATTGGAGATCTGGGAAAGTACCTAAGGGAAGAGGCTAGAATTAGATATATAGATCTGAGAATCATCTCTTCAAACCTAGAGTTAAATGTCATAAGTTCATTCATTAATGCATTCATTAACTCACTCATATTTAGAGTTACAGAATGTCAGAGCTTAAAGGGACCCCAGAGACAATTTGGTCTAACCTGTCCCTGAGTAGGAGTCTTTTATATAACACATCTGATAAATAGTTATTATGGAATTTCCACTAGGGGAAAACCCACTGGTTTAAGTGGATAGGGTGCTGAACTTGGAAGCAGTAATATCTCAGTTTAAAGCCTGCCTGAGACATCAGTTAGCTATGGAATCCCAGGCAAGTTATTTAAGCTCTACTCAGTTTCCTCCTCTGTAAAATGTATGTAATAATAGCATATATCTCATGGATTTAATGTGAAGATTAAGTGAGATGATGTTTGTAAAGGATTTTTCAAAAGCTCTTTATAAAGGTGAACAGTCAAGGTAATTCATTCGGTTTTTGAATAGCTTTAATTTTATGAAGTTTTTCTTTAAGTTGAGGCTAAATTTAATTTTATTTAATTTCTACCCATCACATCTATATTTATGAGAAATAGCACAGTATGTTGGAAAGAACACTGGTCACAAAGTTAAAAGATCTAAATAGAAGTCTCAGTCCTGGGTTTTTCTTATGATTTGGTTGTTTGATTCTAGGGACGACAGGGCTAAAAAGCACATCTTTATGCATAGGGAAGAAGGAGATTTGTTGGCTATTTGTAATTTTTGCAATAGAATGTGTGTTATGTTAAGAGATCTGACCCTGGGGGAGTTTATCAAGAGCAATGCAGTTGAAAACATAAAGACCTTACTGGGACAATTGGCATTGCAGTCGGTGATTGAGTGGATGCAGATTTCAATGGGATAAGTAAGAACATGAGAGAACAGAAAACCTATTTATGAGTTAGGTTGGGCAATATGTAAGGCTGAATGCTTGGGTATAAGAGGGTGAGTTAGGAGTACTTAATTCAGTAGTTGAGTGAGTGTTGCATGGAGGGAACATGGTGCCTGGACTTAGGGCCACAAGATGAACCCAAATCCCAGCTCTTCCACTCACTCCTTATGTGACCTGAGGTGAATCACTCAGTCTCTTTAAATCCCAGATTCCTAAAATTAAAGGGCTAAAGTTAGTGACCACTAAGACTCCTTCCATCTCTGGATCATGGATTCCATAAATTTGAATTGGATTTGCCCCTAGGGTTACCTTTGATTTAGAATAGAGTATGACAAACTATTTGGACATAAGAGGAGGAGGGTTGTTTACATAAGATTCCTTCAGAGTGAACATGAAAAAATGGCCACATTTATTTCATATTGCCAAACTCTTGATAGGGTATGTGCAGTGAGCTCTAGAGTGAGTATATGTAGAACTGGCTCCAAAGCCTTCTTTATTACCACCTGCCTTCTATAATGGGTTGCTTGACCTGCAATCTGCAGTCTTAACCGTGGGCAGACAGTTCTCCCTCCTGCTGTTGGTGGAGTTATTGGTTATGAGGGAAAAGAGCTGATACCCTTGAATGGAGGGAAGAAATGGAGGGCTTTTGGTGATCATGCATTTCCATAATAATCAAATACCCCCACCTGTCCAAATTTGTGGGAGGTAAGACAGAAGCCTTTGCAAGAAATCTGAAGGTTGCAAAAGAGTTTCATATGGAAGGGTTAGGTATCATGATGGACAGGGGTGCTAAACAACCAAGGCCACACTCAAGTCCATCACTCAGGGTAGGGCATCAACTAAGACTTGGGCCCATTTCTGGTACAATGTGCCCTTTCCTAGTATGGAGTAACATATCCCTAGTATAGATATTTAAAGATTTGGGACGGGGCAACTGCTACCTGTTAAGCTTTTGCTTTCAACCTTATAGGAAGGGAGTAGTGTGTTATAGTGGAAATAAGGGTAGATAGAGCGTCATAGTATTTGGATTCAAATCCTTGCTTTACCACTTACTTTCTGACATTGAGACAGTCATTTAATATCTTTGAGCCTCAGTTTCTAGCCATGTAAAATGAGATGGTCACATTTGAGGGCCTAGAAGATCCCTTCCAATTCTCAATGATCCCATGTTTCTAGTGCAGTGAACATAACAGTTGACATTTAATGTTAACAGTATGTGCAAAAAGGTCACATCTGAGTAAACATATGCTGAATCTCCACAGAGGAAAACCCTGTCACTGTCATCTTTAGTCAGGTCAGACTAGAATAGTCACAACCGGGATAGACACAGATGAATTGTACTGTTGTATTACTTGCTGAATTTGAATGTAAAGTGTGCAAATAAATATCTGCATGTACTATGCTATTTTATTGTATGATTTAAATCTATTTGTAGAGTTGTAAAATATAATACATTATTAATTTTATTTGAATAAAATGTAAGCTACGGAATTATTTGTATAGACTGATATGGGAAGTGTTGGGTCATAACAGTGATTTGCTTGTTGTCATTAAATAACAAGGGGCCATGTTAAATAACATAGTCCCTACAAAATATTTGGAAACTATTGAGTTACTTAGTAGAAAATGAGGATTAGGATGAAGGCAAAGGTACCCCTAGCACCATCTGTGTGATTAGCTTGTGAGATTCTATAAACATGTGGTCCTAAAACCTGCATGGCAGAATGAATCTAGTGTTCAGAGAGCAGTGTAGAAAAGTTTTAATGAAGCCTATTAATTAATGGCAAAGTTTTGTGACCCAGTAATTAGCACTGATTTAAGATCATTTGGATTCATAAACTATGAGTTTAAACATATTTGGTCTATGTTTCTCTCAAAGTTCTAACAAGGGAAATAATTCTTCACTCTAGCTAAAAACCTTTCTGATTCTGAAGCAAAATAATCCAAGTCCTTTGGGGTCATATTAAAGGAAGAAAGTTCCCCAAAAGGTTTGTGGATAGAACAAACTCTCACTAGCTTTAAAGTTGTAATCATGACATAAAACTCAGAGTCCTAAGACTTGAAGAGGTAGAAGAGGCAAGAAAAGAGATCACTGAGTTTATAGACAGGGGACCTAAATCCAAGTTCCTTCCCTTCTATTTTTTACCTGTATGACCTTGGGCAAGTTGTTTTCATTTAGGATCTAATTTTCTTTATCTGTAGATGAAGAATGTAAGAACTGTACAATGTAAACTTTGTAGGGTAGAGACTGCCTCATTTCTGTTTTTGTATGTCAGTGGCTTAGCCAAGTGTCTGTCACAAAGGAGGAACTTAATAAACTTTTATTGATTCATTGATTAAGCTATAATACAAAGCAATTAATTACTTGATCTTTAAGGTCCCTTTAAGCTTTGAATTTTATAAATTCAAAAAGAGGCTCTGGATAATTAGGCCACTTATTTAAAGTATTCAGTCTATGATAGTTGGACAATTTATGTATAATGAAGCAGACTTCCTGTATAATGAACTTCCTGTATAATGAACCAGACTTCTACCTATAAAATCCCTTTGCAAACTTGAGGATCAAGTGAAATGATCTCCTTAAACTTTTTTTTTTATTCATACTTAAGTCATACTTAATTATCTATCTATCTGTCTATCTGTCTATTTATCTATCTAATTTGCTAATTTTTAATTAACAAGTGTTTTTTATCCTCCCTACCATAATGAAAAGAAAAACAAAACCTTGTAATAAAAATTCACAGTCAAGTATAATAAATTCCCATGTTGTCCACATCCAAAAATATTTCTCTGATTCTTCATGTTTAGTCCATCACCTCTCTGTCAAGAGGTGGATAACATTCTTCATCATTATCTCTCTGGAATCACAGTTGATCGCTAATCAAAGTTGGGTCTTTCAATTTTTTTTTTTTACTAAATCCTACAATAATATCAATAGATATGGAAAATCTTTAATAAAATACTACCCCTGTTTCTGTAAAAAAAAAAAAAACCACTGGAAAATAAAGGAAGAAATAGACCTTTCTTAATATGCTAAGTAGGATCTATCTAAAACCAAAAGTCATCATTGTATGTAATGGGGATAAATTAGAGGCATTTCCATTAAGATCAGGTATAAAGCAAATATATTCAACATCTCTGCTACTATTTTATATAATGCTAGAGAAACTAGCTATACCGATAATATACAAAAAGAAAATTGAAGGATTAAGCATAAGCAAAGAGGAAATACACATTGCTTTTTTTTTTTTTTTGGCAAATGATGTAATGATTTACTTAGAAAAATTAGAAAGTCAATTAAAATTAATATAAACAATATTTTAGCAAGATTGCAAGATACAAAATTACTCCATGTAAATCATCAGCATTTCAGTATATCAACAACAAAAACCAGAAAGAATAGGAAGAGAAATTGTACTTAGACCACTTGGGAGTCTACCTCCATAGTTTTGTGCAGGACCGAATTGCCTGAACCATTCAGTGGGAAGGGTGGTTTCCAGAGGTTTGGGGCATCTAATAACATTGCCTGCAAGGTGGGTCTTTAGATATTCCTATTGTTCATACAGTGAAGGCCAGACATAGGTGAGGGTTATATGTTCAAGAAGTGTGTGGCTTTATTATTTGGAGGCTCCTAAGGAGAATTTCTCCCCTTTGGTCATGTCTCAGTGCCTCTTGTCTGGACTATTAAATACCAGGAGGTCAGCCTGGGGAATGCATTATCTCTTTGTATCACGTTTCAGGGTGTCTTGGTCATATAGTAGCATTTGTCACACCTCTCCATTGACTCAGAGTCAATTTTCTAATAATGGTAGGGTCAGGGCTTTCTTTCTTTCTTTCTTTCTTTCTTTATTTCTTTCTTTCTTTCTTTCTTTCTTTCTGGAGGGCAATTGGGGTTAAGTAACTTGCCTAAGGTCACAGGGCTAGGTTTTTGTTTTGTATGTTAAGTGTCTGAGGCCAGATTGGAACTCAGGTCCTTCTGACTCCAGGGCTGGCGCTCTACTCACTGCGCCACCTAGCCGCCCCACGGCCATATTTGTAATTCAGGGATTGTCTGTGACTTTGTCTTCTTACCAAATGGTATATTTGAGAACTCAGGCATAACATTCTCTTGCCATCCACCTGACACTTAAAACTGGGGAAGGTGTTATTATATCAAGACCATAGCCTCTGTGTCCTTTAATTCTCTTTTTCCCTCACTTCTTAGCAGTGAGTTATTGGCAATATCACATTCAACCAGTTGTTTGTCATGTAAATCAAAGCTTTTCAATCTTGGCGGGGGGCAAACTTTATGCCATTATGTAAATGAAAGGGAAATAGAGCATTTAAATAGTAAAAAATATTCCCAAGTGTATCACTTAGGAAAATAACTAAATCAATAAAAATTTGAAGATGAAAATAATAAGGATAAGAATAACTAAAGACATCAGAAGAAGTCTCATAAAGAGCTAACACCTGAGCTGAAATTTAAATGAAGCTAAGGATACTAAATGGGACAGATCAAGAAGGAATGATTTCATCTATGAAGGTATAATCTATGCAAACATATGAAGAAGGAGATGAAATAAGTAGTTTGGGAAACAGCAAGTAGACCAGTTTGGCATTAAAGGAAAGTATATAAAAAAGACTGGTATAAAATATGTTTGGAGAAGTAGACTGGAGCCAGATGATAAAACATATTAAAAGCCAAATGAAAGAATAAACAAATACATTTACACATGCATGTATATGTAAATTATATTATCATATTCTAATATATATAATATTATTTTGTCTACATATACATTGTATACACGCATACACATATACACATATACATATGTGTATACACCCACCCATACACACACGTGTATATATGTGTGTGTGCATGCATGTATGCATGCATGTATATAATGTTTTCCCTCAAGTATTGGGAAGCACTGTACATTCTTAAGCAGGAAGGTGATATCATGAGATTAGCAAGATCATCTTGAAATCTGTATGGAGGAGAAGGGATAAATTGAAAGCTTGGAGAACAATGAAGAGGTCATTGTAACCCTATGGGTTAGAGGTGATGAGGGCCTAAACTAGGGTGGTGACTTTCCAAGTGGAGAGAAAGGAATGTATGTGAAAACAAGGAGATGGCTGAACTAATACCATGGCCTCCTAATTAGTCTTCCCCTTTCTAGTATGGCCTCTCTCCAATCCATCTTCCACGAAGTTGCAAACCTTTAATTCATCCCTGATTGACTCTATCATTCTCTCTATAATAGATATTCCAAACCTTTTCTTCTCTACTCAAGTGGCCTACACTACCCCTTGCCTCTTCCTTCACTGTGAAAATAGAGTCCATCCATCATGAGTTCCTCTTCTCCCCTATTCCACATTGCAAGGCCACTCTTTATCATTCTGTTTCCTCTGCCTTTGCTTACTGCAGTTTTTGAAGAAGGTGCAGTTCCTCTCTTTACCAAAGCCAAAGTTTCTACTTGTTCTACCCCCCTTTCTCTGTCTGTCTGTCTGTCTCTGTCTGTCTGTGTCTCTTTGTCTCTTGACTCTTTCCCTACTTCTCTTAAATATGTTTAGATCCCCATCCTTTAGAAAGAACCATTTGATCCTCTCATTTCATCAAGCTACTGATCTATATTTTCCCTCTCACAGTTTCTCTGAAGCTGTTTCACTTTCTACTCACTTCTCAGTCCTTTGTAATATTAATTGTGACTCAATCACCCTAATAAAATTGTTCTCTCCCAATGTATCAGTGATTTCCACTAAATCCAAAAGCCTTTTCCCATTCTTCATTCTAACTGAACTATATTCTGGGGCTTCAGAAACTGTTGACTATTCCCTTATCATTGATCATATCTCCTCTTCTGGTTTTCATAACTGTTCTCTCTTGATTCTTTTCCTAACTGTCTAATTCCTCCTGTTCAGTGTCTTTAACTGGATCATCTGCTAAATCTTCTCCACTAAGTGTGAGTATACTCCAAGACTCTGTCCTGAGCTCTTTTTATCCAAGTGCTTTCTTATGATGAATATCTCTGAATTCAAGTGACATCTCTACCTAGATGTATCTTGCTCTAATGACTTGCCTGAATCCTAGTGGTTTGCCATTTCCTTACCAGTCTTACCAGTTACCTACTCTACCTTGATGTCCCATATGCATCTCAAACTCATCATTCACAATAAACAAAACAAACAAACAAAAACCTTTTCACTAAACCTGCCTGTCCTTTAAACATTGCTATTTTTGATGGCAGTGCTATCCTTCCACATGCCCATGGCCCTTACCATCTTGCCTGCTCTTCTAACAAGGCAGATAAGATGTGTCATCCATAACTGAACACAATCAGACCTAGAGATATACCAGCTGTGCTTGTCACCTCATTTACTCTCATTGTTGCCATTAATCTTCAAATCTAAGAAGGGAAGTTATATGCCCTTCATTTATCTTGAAAGAGGATTACTTTATTTTATAGGATGCCCAGTACTATGCCTTTCATCACTGAGAGAGGACCACTGAACCTTTCTGGAGGTAAGTCATATACTAAACCTCTTACAGCATTTCCATAGGAGTTGGATGTAATTCATGTTCCTTATTAATCTTCGAACCACTCCTTTCCCACATAGGGTTAACTTTCAGAGAAATGAAACAAACAATCCCAAGTGTTTTTATTTTATAATGAGTTTTTCAGCTCAATGCAAACCACGTCGCTATTGATTGCTCCTCTACAATATGAATTTATCATAGGCTTGTTTCCTGGAGAATTATCAATTATGGTATTTTTCCTTCTTTACACATTCCATCTTTCATAGTACTCAACTAAAAATTCTCTTCCCATCAGCTCCCTTCATACCCCTCCCCCCTGTTCACCTGCCTGGCTGATTAGAAAGTAGGACCTGCTATAAGTAGGATTCTTGAAAGATCTTCTATTTTGCCCTATGAGATCTATGCTCTATGAATACATGTTAGCATCATAGAGCTTCATTAATTACAACCAAATAAGAATTTGGAATAGAACAGAACATTTCTACTTATCTTCTCATCCTTCATTTTCCAATGCCATGAAAGATGGGTTAAGGATAAGATCTGGTAAGGCAGTGAAAGGGGATAACAAATCATAAGAAAAATTTCAGCAAGCCTTTCTGATCTTATTTTCCAAGTGAGACAACAGAGAATAGAATTTTAAACAAGGGGAACTTAGAGATCATTGGGTCCATCTCCCCTCATCTTACAGATAAAGAAACTGAGGGCAAGAAAGGAGAAATGTCTTATAAGAGATTGCATAGGTAATAACAGGACTTGAATTTTATCCTTGGGCTCTGATTTTAAATCCATTATTCTTTCCCAACTGTCTAATGAAAATATAGATCTTTAAAGGTGCCCACATGTAAAACTCACTAAGGACATTCTTTCCCATTAAAAGAGATGACCACTTGGGACTCCAACCTATCTGTCCTGCCTCTTTTCATATACTCTCTTGTTCTTGTTCAGTTGTTTTTCAGTTGAGTCCAATTCTTTATGACCCTTTTGGGGGTTTTCTTGGCAAAGATACTGAAATGGTTTGCCATTTCCTTCTGCAGTTCATTTTTTGCAGATGTAGAAACTGAGGCAGACAGGATTAAGTGACTTGAACAGGGTCACCAGCTAGTAACTATCTGAGGCCAGATTTGAACTCAAGAAGATGAGTCTTCCTGACTCTTGGCCTGGCCCTGTGTGCACTATGGCACCACCTAGCGGTCAACATACTCTCTACTGGAGCCAAATTGAACTACAAGCTATTTCATAAATCTGGCATTCCATCTTCTTATTCTAGTGCAATCACATAAGGCAGTTCCAATGCCTGGAGTGCACTCCCTTCTCATCAAGATCTCCCAGAATTTCTTTCTTTGGTCAAGGCTCAGTTAAGTTTCTTCCTGCATCATGAGCCTTCCCTGACTCTCCTATTTATGTTAACGCTCAAAAAAACAAAGCCACAAAACCTCCACAAACCACTGTGTATTTACAAATCTGTGCACATGTTGCATTGCCTAGAGACACATAAGCTCTTGGGGTGTAAGGACAATATTCTTTTCCTAGTTGTTGCTTAGCACTGTGAATTGCACATATTAGGCGAATGGAATTGGTTTTTGCCCATCAGTCCCTTTGACAAGTATCTTTTCATACCATAATATGAGTTGCATCTCCATTAAAGCTCTCCTTGAAAGGCTTATCATGAGGTGAAGGTGGTCCAGGGTTTTCAAAGCCTAAGCTGGGGGACACAAAATGTGGCAGGTGCTTCCAGGCTGAAAAGACTGCCTATGACTATGGATGAATCACATACCTATTATCTGGGGAGTAAGTATAGCTAAATGCAAAAAAAAATAAAAATAAAAATAAAAATCCTAATCAGAAATTGGCTCAGCAGTGGTTTAATTTATTAAGTTGCAACTACTCCCCTCCCCTCCCCGTACTCTTCAATCCAGCAATAATGTCCTTATTATCCCTCAAAAAAGATAGCCCTTCTCCTAATTCATGTCTGCCTTTTTACTTGTCATCCCCCATGCCTAGGACGCTCTCCTTCTTCGTTTTCGCTTCCTGGATTCCTTGGCTTCTTTCAAGACAATTTAAATCCCACCTTTGGCAGTAGGCCTTTTCAGTCCCCCTTCCCTTCCCTATGGCTAATGAGTTCCATCTGAAATTACCTTCCCTCTATCCCATCTAATATATGTACACATGCATGCATACATACATTAGGACATATAATACACATACACATGTATGCATATGTACACAAAAACATATATGTGTATATTGTGCATGCATGCATGTATACTATTTGAATGTTGTCTCACTGATTAGAATGTGAGCTTATTGAGGACAGGGGCATTGTTTCTTTCTTTTTATTTCTAGCAACTAAAGACCCATTAGAGTTTGGCATAGAAGGACTTGATAAATGCTTGTTGGCTTACTAACCTAAAAAAAAACTCATGAACCTCACTTTGAAGCATATAGAGAGTATGATCTATACCAGCCAAAGGAATACCACCCATAATAATGAAATAATATATTTTCCTATATTTAAGGTTAATAATGACTTTACCATTATTTGATTGATTTTTAAAATAAACATACCAAAATTTATATATTGAGAGAAGTAATGTCCCTTTTAAAGCATTCTCTACCCATGCCAGGAGGCTATGTATACATATTCCAATCCTGCTGGCTGGCTTCCATATAGTCATCTCCTCTTTTGTAATGATTTTCAGTCATTCTTTTGAATCCCTTTAGTGGTGACAAATCATTGCTCTTTGAGGGTAGTTTTTTTTTGTCTCCATTCTTTTAAACAGAACTCTAAATAGCAATTTTGAGGCCTAAGGCAAGCAGCATTAAATGTGTCTCAGGCACTGAGATAGAAAATAAAATTAGGAAGGAGAATTAATTACTATAGTATAGGGGTTCTTAATCTGTGTTTCACAGATCCTCCCAAAATCTAGAAAATTCAATGAGAAAAAAATACATCTTTATTTCATTTCAATAATTGGTTTCCTTTGTAATTTTATGTATTTTATTGTATGCATTTAAAAGCATTATTCTGAAGATGGCAGAGTAGAAACAGCTCATCCAAGCCACTCTGCCCCCACATTCCCCCCAAACTAAGTAAAAGGGGACTCTAAACAACTTCTGGAGCCCCAGCACCCAGAGAAAGACACTGAGAAGCTAACCTCCCGCTGAGGACAGCCCAGCAGCCCTGCAGGAAGGACCAGCGCAGCGGTCTGGGAGCCGGCAACACGCAGAGCGCAGGAGCCCAGCCGAGCCGAGCCCAGGTCCACTTGAGCCGAGGTTTTAGCCCCAGGGTGGCAGGGCCAGCAGCCAGCTGGAGGAACCCCAGAACACCAGGAGCTGTGGCAACTCCAGAATTATCAACATAGACATGCCTAGGACAAAGTAAGAGGTTAGTGTCCTATGGACTTTGGGACCTGTATTTGGGGAATGCGTCAGCTCCCTCCCCTGGGAGCTAGAAGCCTCTGAGGAGACACGCCATTTTGTAGTTTTCAGAGGCAGCTGCAGCTCCTGGCATGCGAACTGTAGGGAGATCCAGCGATCAGTCTTGGGGGGTAATCGCTCTTGCTTTAACCTCCCTGGATCTGGATTGTGATCTAGGGTGGAAGTTGTGGGTGGGTTTACAGCTTGCCAGAAATGGAAGTTGCCCCCCACACGCTCGGGACGAAAATTCCTCTATCTGGCCTTAAAGCCATAGTGTGGCAACAAGCCCAAAAGTCAAGTAATTAAGTGGCAACATGCCAAGGCAAAGTTAACAGAAAAATGCAACCCTAGACTCCTATTTTGGGGGCATAGAGCGGGAAAAGGACTGTGAGGTCAGAAGTCCTGCTGCAAAAGCCCCAGGGGAAAACATGAGCGGGTTGCAGGCCATAGAGGACCTTAAGAAGGACTTTAAAAAATCAAATAAGAGAAGTGGAGGAAAAATTGGAAAGAGAAATGAGAAGGATGCAGGAAAAGTATGAAGTGAGGGTCAACAGCCTGACTGAGGAAAACAACACCTTAAAAAATAGACTAACTCAAATGGCAAAGGAGGCCCAAAAGGGCAACAAGGAGAAGAATGGCTTAAAAAGTCGAATTTGCCAGATGGAAAAGGAATCTCAAAAGCTCACTGAGGAGATTCATTCCTTCAGAGTTAGACTGGAGCAAATGGAAGCTAATGACTTTATGAGAAATCAAGATGCTGTTAAGCAGATCCAAACAAACGAAAGAGTAGAAGGCAATGTGAAATATCTCATGGGAAAAACCAGTGAACTGGAAAATAGACCCAGGAAAGACAATTTAAAAATTATTGGACTACCTGAAAGCCATGATCAAAGAAAGAACCTAGAAATCACCCTTCAAGAAATTCTCAAGGAAAATTGCCCTGATGTTTTAGATCCAGAGGGCAAAATAGAGGTTGAAAGAATCCACAGATCACCTCCTGAAAAAGATCCCAAAAAGAAAACTCCCAGGAATATTATAGCCAGGTTCCAGAATCCCCAGATCAAGGAGAAAATACTACAAGCAGCCAGGAAGAAACAATTTCAATATTGTGGAAACACAATCAGAATAGCCCAGGACCTGGCAGCTTCTACACTGAGGGATCGAAGGGCATGGAATATGATATTCCAGAGGGCAAAAGAGCTGGGAATGAACCCAAGGGTCACCTACCCAGCAAAACTGAGTATTTTGTTTCAGGGGAAAATATGGTCATTCAGTGGAATAGAGGACTTTCAAGCATTCTTGAGGAAAAAACCAGAATTGAATAGAAAATTTGACATCCAGACACAAGAAGCAAGAGATGCCTGATAAGGTAATCAGGGAAAAGAAATCAAAAGGAACTTATCAAAGTTGAACTTTGAATGAATACATTCCTATATGGAAAAACAATAATATCTTTCTCACTATGAAAATAATGGAAGAAAGGTGTGTGGTCATATGAATACATATGTGAATATGTGTGTATATGGTTACAGTTATATATGGATAGAGGGCATAGGTTGAATTTGTTGGGAAGGGAGAATACTCAAGGGATGAAATTATGAGGTGAGAGAGGAAAGTGGCAAGAGGAGATGGGGAGAGACAGGGTAGGGTAAACTATCTCATGTAGAAAAAGCAAGGGGAAGTGGTTGCAAGGGAGGGGGAGAATAGGAAGGGGAAAAAGGCAAAACCACTTTCTCATTGAATTTGGTTCAGGGAGAGAATGACATACATACTAAATGGGATATCTCAACCTATGGCAGAATAGGGGGAAAGGGGATGAGAGGAAGGATGATGGATGGGAGGGCATCCTTGGGTGGAGGGGAGGTTGGAAGTACCCACTATAGAAGAGGGACAGGATCAAATAGGGAATGGATCAGGTGGGGGTGGGATGAGTGGGAGGGAATTATAAGCAGCCTTGTACAATATATCTACTATGATAATGTTTTGCATAGCTAGACATGTGCAACATATACTGAATTACTTATCTCCCCAGAGGGAATGGGTGACAAGTGAGGAAAGAAATGGATCTGAAATTCGAGGTCTTAACATTAAATGTTTCAAATATATATAAATACTATTATTAATACTCTTTTGCTTGTAATTGGGAGATAAGATGTGCAGGCATTGGGACACAAAGATTCACCTTCCTTTGATGGAAAAGTCGAAGGGGGCATGGGAGAAGGTATGGGAGAGAGCAGATTGGAGGAAGCGATATCTTGTGGGACTGCTATTCTGGGAGGGTGGGTAGGGGAAAAACAGGGGTGGGGGGGAATGATTGTAACTCAACATCTGGCGGAAATGAATGATGTAAAACAGAATTTAATAAAGCATTTGTTGAAAAAAAATTTTTTAAATAAATTTTAAAAAAAGCGTTATTCTGAGGAGTGATCCGTAGGCTTCACAATCAGCCAAAGGGAACCTTGCTAGAGTTGCTTCTGCTGAGAACATACCTGCCTAGTGTTAAATGTTTGACAGCTTCTAAATTTCAATTTCAGTACCCTGTACAGCATCCTTGTTCCTTTCCCTTCCCACTTACCTACCAGTTACATAGATATTTTGAAGCCAAGTCTAGTAAATAAGTTAGAGTATTGAGCTTAAAGAAAACTGTTACTTGACAAAAAAAAAAAAAATGCCAGACTATGAAACGATGCCATCTAGTATGGCTCGTAGTTAGCTAGCTGAAACCAATTCCAAATGGGGATTTAATTTCAAAAATTCTAAAAATGAATGAATGAATGAAGGGGAAAGCATGCTAAGTACTGGGAATAGAAAAAAAAAAGAAATACAAGGTAGCCTTTGTTCTCAAGAAGCTTATTTTCAAACATGAGAGACAACATACCAGTTTCAACTGCAAATCAAATGGAAAGGCCCCATGGTTTTTAGGTTACAGCAGTAAAGCATATGGCAATGTATCTCTTTTAATATCATTTCTATTAATATAGTATATTGTATTCTAATACTGAACCATTTGACAGTCTAGAAACAGAGCTGGTGATTTGAAGTGGGAGCTACAATTGTTCCAAGTGCTCTTGGTTTACCTGTCTATCAAGAGCAACTATCAACAGTTAGTAGTTAAGGTTGGTGCTGGAAGAAGTGTCAGGCCCCTCATCCATGAGGATTCTTTTCCTCAATGATGTCTGCAAGGGTCATATGGCTGGATATAGGGCTGATGGCTAGGGGGCATTGCTATTCTGAGGGACATTGGGCTCAGGGATCTGGATTATATCCATCAGTTCCTGAAGGAAAGTTATTTGAACCAACCAGATTATGCTACCTCCTGTCTCTCCTATAGCAAGACTTCCTTATGTGAGTTCAGCAACAGTGGCTTTCCAGTCCTAACATTGACAATCAAAGTCAGAGATCGTGCTGATGGTACGTCCTTCCTCCACAAGGGTTGGTCCCCTTCATGATGTCTGCTCAGCATAAACTGAAGCAGGTCTGGAGTTGGAGGTAATGTTGTTCCCATGATTCTTGTACTATCACTGACCCATCAGTGGCAGTGGATCAGAGACTTGTGTTTGGGTTGGAGTAGATGAGAACAAATGAGGAGACTGAGAAGACCGAGAGGAAGGAGAGCCTGTAAAAATTAACCCATTAGGGTCAGTGTTCACTAGTCATAGACATCTTGCTCCTGCCCCAGCTGTCTTGTTAACTAACGTAGGTTGTGCCAGCAGCAACCACTTCTTTCATAATCTGAGAAGAGGGCAGCAGAGAAGCACAGATCCGCTAAGGGCTTCATGCTGCACCGTCCCCAATGCCTCCAAGTGGGCATGTGCACTCTGAAGAGGGCAGAATAATTAAAATAAGCATATCAAGAAGGAGACGACTTATTAGAGGCCATCCTTCATTCAGATGTGTACATGCTGGTGCTGTCCTCTCCTTCTGGGCAGGAAGCAGAGCTCATTGGTCTTTATATCCCAAGCACCTAGCCCAGGGATAAAGCACAAGGTTTGTGCTTAATCATTATTTGTTGTGTAAATCAATGAATTGATTTCTTTTATTTTTTTAAAGCAGTTTGTTTATATTGCAGTTATGTCTTCTACATTGTCATCAGAATCAAACCATTAGCTCATTTGCTTTATCTTACCTTCTGGCTACATTCATCTCTTTAAGACAAATGCTTTCATCTGCAGAGTAACTCTCCCTCCCTCATGAATGGTGACAGAGTATCAATATTTTCAAATAATTTCTTAAAATAAAATAGACATGGCAGGTCCAATCATCTTGGTTATGAATAATAGACAGTCATCGCCTTCAGTTAGTGCTGTTGGAAATCACATAAAATAATGAACAACAAGATGAGCAGCTAATAGATTTTTCAGGAGGTTGGGCAAAAGCAGGAGGAGGGATGATGTAGAGAGCCTGGCCCTACAGCTCACTGAATAATTATGGCATAGATGCTCTTGTAGAGGGCAGGATCTTCACAATTTTAATTTTCTCTCTATTCTTTATGTAGAAGAGGTATGTTGCCAGCCTCTTTTGGTGGTCATGGTTTGGATAATTTCTGGGTTTCTCACATGCAAATAATTGGTTATGTTCCTGCATTTTAGGTATCACAGAAAATATTGGACTTGGAGGATCAGGGCATGGTGTGGAAGTGTTAGTATCACCACTGCCTTTAAATATCTGAAGAACTGCTCTGTAGAAGAATAATTTACAAATTTTAGGCTTATTCTGTGTAGCTCCAGAAGGCAGAATTGGGACCATTGCTTAGATACTACAAGGACAGGGGGAGGGAGGGTAGATTTCAGTTCAACATAGGGAATAACTACTTATTTCTGTAGACTAAGCTAGACTAGATTTGCCTGAAAATGAAAAGGGATGCTTCACAAGGTAGTAAGTCCTCCATCATTGAAACACTGAAATTACGTTCCCTCATTCATTCCTCTCACCCTTTTCTACCTCCCTGTACCTTTCTCATTTCTTCTTTCCTTTTCCAAAGGCTCAAATTATCTAAGTCATTCTGGGAATGGGATAATAGAGTCAAAAGATGGTATAAAGAGAGGAAACTATTGCGTATTGGCAAGTAATGAGGGTCTTCAGTAAACTCCCCAGGAGTCCAATGCCCTCCGTCTGGTTGCCCCTACCCTGGCTGAAATTGGAGCAGATGTCTCTGCCAGCCTGCCATCTGCTCAGAAATTCTCGGGGCCATCTGACAGTTTCCGTGTGAGGCTCTATTTGCCTGCTTCAGTAGTTTGCCAGATTGGGTCTTTGAAATTCTAGTGTTTACAAGGGATCAGCCCATTACTCTCCTGTTTGCTTCCTTTTCTTCTTCTAGAGTCTCTTTTAAAGGAAACAACACACAAGTCCTCTTGCCATATAATTATTCATGTGGGCATCCTTAGACCCTCTACAAAACTGGCTGCAAGGGAACACCTGTAGTGATGTCACCCTCCCCTCCTTTTATAAAGGATCCTCTAGGAGAAATAGGGAAAGGGGCATAATGTCTCTACCAGCTCAGGCACAATGCTAAAAGGATTTCATATTAAGGAAGGGAGGGGAAAATGATGATGTGCTTATAATGTGCCAAGAATTGTGCTGAACACTGAACAAAGTATGAATCTGAACCAGGAACTTTGGAAGTAGGAAGATACCCATGTGGGTTTTAATCTTATTTCTTAAATAACCCCTTTCCTTATCATGGCTAACTGCTTTCTACCCTCTCCAGGATTTAAGAGAATTTCCAAAATTGTCTGAAGTTCTGACTACTGAGAGAAGTACTTATGATGAGAAGAGTGACCCTGAATGATTGTGGGTTTCTGAGTGTGTGTACTTTGTTTTATTTTGACCACCACATGCCTTGCTATCTGTCTGTGAAGTCAGGGGAGGACTGAGATCAGTATGGAAAGAGGAGGCCCCCATAATGGTGAAAGCATGAATCCTTGAAAGACTGAAGAAGAATAATATGGAAATATATTCAGGGAGGTTAGCCTGAACATGACTCTCTTGAGGATGCCAGTTTCAAAACATTTGGAATGACTCTACCAGGCGCACTCGGTACGGAGCAATTAAATGCCAGTCAGTGCATACTTGTGCTTAATTATCATGTTAAGAATACACAGTAGTTCCCCACATCTAAATGCTAATTTTTACATTTGAGATTTTTATTGAAATTGATAGAAATAAATGTAATGTTTGCCTCTGCACAGTGAAAGGGAATTTGGATTGGGAAATGGTTCGTGCTAAAACCTTTCCTGCATTTCTTTCCAAGGTAGGCCAGAATAGTCTCTTTCTCAAAGTATTCTCATGGGAGATGGATGTGGTGCATCAGGTTAGAGGCAGGGGTTGTTAAAATCCCAGTTCTAGCATGGTCTAGCTGTATGATCCATGGTAGGTCACATCCTCTCTGAGCCTCATGTTCCCAATCTGTAAATTCAGTACTTTTCCTTGAGAAAACTGAGGCCAGGGGAGGTTAAGGCCACACAAATAGCTATAGAGACAGTTTAAACCCAAGTTCTTTTATTGTAATCTTTCCTCAGTGCCACAAGTTCTGCTGGCTTGTTCATTGAGAGTCAACAGACACATTCATATCATTATAAGGAAATGGAGTGCAATTTAGTAGATCCCAGGTAGAATATGAGTCAAGAAAGCGATGTGGCAGGAAGCAAACAAACAAACATAACACGATTATTAGGCAGCATCAAGGGTTTCACAGTATCCTGAGAAGGGGGGGAGGTCAACGAGTCAGTTAATCTCCAAATATTTATTAAATACTTAACTATGTGTCAGGTTCTATTTCTGAGAACGCAAATTCAAGCAAAAAGAAAGATAGTTTCTTCTTTCAAGGAGTTTATATTCTAATGGGAAAGACTACAGAAAAGAAGGCTGAAGTCGGGGCAGGTGCTGGTATTTGGGGCATAAGGGAGAAGTCTAGATTAAAGCATAGCAGGAAATGAAGAGATGACTGGCATAGGAACCTTCTTTAAATGGAGACTCTAGGAAGAGCCATTCAATCAAATGGAGGTATACATGGGTGTAAGGTACTCCCAAGGTGTGAATTCCAGGGCTGAAGTGATCTTTCAGGATGAAAAGTTTTCTGGGGCATGATGGAGAATTCTGGAAGGCAGCCTGTTGGGAAATAAGCTGGCAGAATCTCTGTATTTTGGCCTGGTCAGATCACATTTACTTTGCTGTGTTGAGTTATCAGTGTCATGTTTTAGAAGGAAAAATGAACAAATTCTTCTGTCTATGAAACATATAATAGAAATTAGAATATGGTAAGCCAAATCCTTTGAGCCTTAGTTTCTGTAACTGTATTCAATGGGGGGGTGGGAGGGAAGAGGTGTTCCAGCCCTAAATCTATGTATGTAAAATTACATAAAGGAAAACTACTATAATTCTGCCTTGAGATTATTGTCTAACAATCTCAAGTATCAAAAGTTGAGCCATTACTTAGCAAAATTCACCTCTATAAAATTCTTGAGAAGTCATAATCCAGCCTCTCTTCAACTATAAAATGGGAGGATTAGACAAGATAACCACTAAGGTTATCTAGTTCTAAATCTATGTTTCTAGCTCTAAAGTTATGGATCCCATGATTCAACAAAGACCTTCAGGGAAATGTCACTTATTATCCTTTCTAACCACCTCCCCTCCCATAAAGGCAGCATATTTCACTGTTGGACAACTCTAATTGTAAGGTATTGCAAATTTAAGCTATTTAAACCTGTAATTTCTATCCATTGTTCCTAATTATGTATCCTGCCACCAAGAAAACAAAATTTCTTCCTCAATTCATTCATTCATTTATTTGTTCTCTCACAGGAGCACCCTTTGCTTATTGGAAGACAATTATCAGAGTCTTTTCTTCTCCCTGGACTAAACTTTACCAACTCTTTTAACTAACCCTGATGTGCCAGGTTTTCTAATATTTTACCATCTTGGTGAATCTTTTTTATCTAGAATTTATATCTTTTTTTCTTTCAATATGTTGCCTAGAACTGAGGGAAATGTTCCAGATGCTAAAGTGATCAGGGCAGAGGACATCTGACTTTCCTCTACCTCATGTTTGATCCCTTTATGATTTTTGTTGCTCCCATCAAATCCCTATGACCTTGGGCATGGCACTAAAAACAAACCAAAAAAAAACCTTTAGCCCAAAGTATTGATTATAAATGGTCAGTGAAAAATCCAATAAAACAGTATAACGTTGCAGAAGCATGCAATGGAATTTGCCAAAGACAAAGAACTTAGCGATGTGAGGTATTCGCTGGTGTGGGGGTATAGTATTATGTCTTAAGCAATGCCAATTTTCTAGTATATTTCACTTTCAAAAATAGATGGATTGCTGTGCTCTAATGGCTTTCTGAGGCTGGCCCTCCCAATGTTCTACTCTGTCAGGGGAGGCTCCTCAAGATGCCCTCTTGTTCTGGACAATCCATGACTACTCTCTCTTTTACTTCTACCCATAACAATGTCTAGCTAGGAATCACTTGTCTTTTATATTATTTTATTATGAAGTATTTGGTTGAATAGTTTGCAGGCTGGCTGTCCATCCTCAGCTACAAA
This sequence comes from Gymnobelideus leadbeateri, assembly GCA_011680675.1. Taxonomy (NCBI): domain Eukaryota; kingdom Metazoa; phylum Chordata; class Mammalia; order Diprotodontia; family Petauridae; genus Gymnobelideus; species Gymnobelideus leadbeateri. The sequence continues at coordinate 8,181 of WOXC01012407.1, read as the reverse complement.
TAGAAGCCCTCATAGGGAAACCCCAGAAAAAAAAAAGACAACCTCTATAGCATTCCTCAGCTACAGAAAAGGCAAGGAGAGGTCTTGCAAGTAGGATTACAAAGGATGAAGTTTCCTGCAAATAATAAGAGCTCAGAGTTGACAGAAACCTAAGAGATTATTTATTCCAGTGCATTCCTGAATTCCTAGGAAACCCCTTGGCAATATTCCTGATCATCAGTTACCCAATCCCTGTATGAAGATACTTCCTTCCTTGCCCACCTTTGGGGATTCTCACTATCTTACAAGGAGATCTTTTGAATTTTGTGACAACTTTAGTTGCTTTATTAGGCCACAATGTGTTTCACACATTGACTCTTTTTTGGCTAAGTAGAATACCCTTCTGTGTGATCAGTCCTTAAATATTTGAAAATTGTGATTATTCCCTCCTGAATTTTCCCTTCTCCATATTAACTGTTCTCCATTTAATTCAATCATTTATCTTATGGAATGTTTCAGGCACTCTTACCATCTCGATCATCTTTCTCTGGACTTAGAGAAGAACTATGGATTTTAAATGTTCTTTTTAGTATTTAGTACCCAGAGGGTAGAGAAAATACTCTAAATTATGACCAAGGTACAATGCAATGCAACTTTCAGCTACCTTGTTCAGGACCCTAAATTTCTACAGACAATATTTGCTTTCCTTGCTTTTCATATTCTTAGCCTTCTTGACTCTTCTGTACATGGAAACTCTCTACCCTCTGGAGGTTTGTTACACGGTTGTCTCTTGGCTCTTCACCTGCCTGTCTGAAGGCTCTTTCTCAGGCTTATCTGTGGGAAGTACACAACATTGGTAGGATTTATCCTGTACCTTCTCTTTTCTTTCTACACTCTCACTCCTGAAGACCTCATCAGTACACATTGGTTTAATTATCAACTTCCTATGGAGATTTTACAGATGTAAATATCCAGCTTTAGTCACTCTCCTAACTTCTAGTCCTACATTGAACATTGTCCATTTGAACTAGATGCCTGTTAGGCAAATATGTCTAAAATAGAACTCATCTTTATCCTTTCTTTAAAGCCCACCCCTCTTTACTTCAGTTTCCTCTCTCTTTTATCTTCCTTCACTTCCTTTTACTCAGATTAACAAAGTCAGTGGCCTCCTCAACTCCACACTTTCCCTCACCCCACATATTTAATCACTTGAAAAATCTTAAAATTCATTTCTTCACAACATCTCTTGCATATATCACCTTCACTACAAACACTTAATCACTATTCTAGTTTATTTCCTTATTTTTTTTGCCTGGACTATTGGTCTCCCTGCCCCAAGTCACTCCTTACTCAAATCCATCTTCCTAAAGCAAAGTTCTAACTTCATAACTATTCCACTCAATGAAGTATTTATGCAAATAAAAAATTTTGTGGAACAAAGATGTAAGGAAACTACTCTTGGTGTCTGAATATAGGCTTCCTCTGAATACAAGCCAAACCCTAGAGAGAGGCTTTAGAAGGAAAACTACATATAAGTGTACACCAAAAATCCCAGTTTATAAGATATATAGGGTTACATACATGCCATTTTAGGGGAAAGTTTTGTTTTATATTTAGGCTAATCAAATATATTTCAAGATCTTAGAAGATGTAAACAAAGTTTTTAACCTCACTGACAAGTTTATTTTCTTTTACCTACAATTTCCATTCTGTCACAATTATATTTAGCAAAACAGGTCCCATTACCTGATTTGGTAGGATGCCACATCTTTTCTGAGAACAGCCTTTGAAAGCTCTCCATCAAATCTCTTTGATGTTTTTATGATTGTTACTTAATGTTTTTGTGTAAGGAAGTTACCTACTTGTAATTGAAAACAAGAAGAAACAGTTATATTGTGGTTTAGGTAATGCTGCCTAGAAGATGGGGGATCTCTGCCAGGCCCTAATTACACTCCTATTGTATTTCAGCTTCATGCTTCCTGAGCTACAGAGGGGGTAAGAGTAGGGAGTGGGTCGGGGGGCAGGGAATAGAAGATAATTGAACAAGGTGAAAATGAATGCTCATTAATTTCCAGAATACATGAGGACTCATTTCATGTGAGAGGGCTGTAAATATGACTTTTAATGAAGTTATGACATGGTTGCCAATAAAAGTCATTTAGTCTGCAGTATTACAGTTAATTATACACAGCTGGAGCCATTTATGGCCTATCCCTTGTTAACTTTGCCTTCACTTCTGATTAACCCTTCCATAGAAAAAGACCTGAGATCAGAGATCAGGTTCTAAGGACCTTTATCCTTAGGCGAGACTTTAAAATAGACCACAGGAATAGAGACATTAATAGTCGACAGGAGAGCATTCTCATCTGCTCTTCTTTGTAATGTTTTTGTCCTTTAAGACATAATGGGAAAAGGCAGACAAAAGCAGACACAGAGACAGGAAGATAGAGACAACTCTGTGTTCCATGTACCGTTTAATCCTAATGTCAGATGGACTGGGCTCCAATCTTGTTTTTGATGCTTATTACTTGTGTTTATTTAAACAAGTCACCTGACCTCCCTGAGCCATAATTGCTTCAGCAGCAAAACAAGGAGGTTGGATTGGATGGTCTCTGGGATCCCTGCCACCTCTAGACCTATGACCCTAAAGGTGGTAAGAGTTTGTTTTGAATTCATAGTGAAAGTGCATATTCTTTAGTGTGTTCTATGAAACCCCAGCTGTTTTAAGACTGCAGTACTTTTGACCTTTTCTACTTCTCTTCCTCCAAAGTGACATCACTACATCAGGGCCTAGGTAGCTCGTGTTTGACTGTGACTGATCATTCCAATATGAGCTCATGAGGTTTTACCATAGATCAGGCAAAGGTAGTCCATTAGAACATTTGGGATGGAGAGGTCTCTAGATTTTCACATCTCACATTTCCTTTACCTACTTCTAGAGACAACATGGACTTGGCAATATCATCTATCCATTTTTTCCCAGAAAACTTCCTTTGCCTAAGATCTGCTGGGGTCTCAGCCCTCTGAGCATATGTGGTATGTGGTGGGAAGTAGTTTTAATAAATAAGAAAGATGCTTACTATTGATTGGGGAGTTATGCCTCTTCTTCTATGACTGAGCATTTCCTTTCCGCCTACACTAGCTCCAGCCTGCTCTAGGCATAATTTCGGGAACTGTAGCTTGGGAATTAGAACCATCAGCTTCCCTTTGTGAAAGGGAGAGAGAAGACTATGATGCAAGAACAAGGGAGAGAAAAGTAGACTCAATCAATAGAGACAGACAATTCAGATATAAAACTCCTGACAAAATTTGGAAATTTGACTTTGCCTGTGGGTAGACCTTGTTTCTCTAAGAAGCCAACAATCCAGCTGCATACAAAATAAAGTTTTCTAGGAACAGTTACTTGAATATGGGTGTTAACTGAGGGCTAAGTGGAAAACTTTTTCTTGTTTGTTTCATTCATGTTGACAATGGACCTTCCTAGCCTTTTTTCTTTGGGGAAAGAGAAGGAGTCGATTTTCCTGCCTTAGTAAGTATAGTATACTGAGCTTAAGTCAATATTTCTTTCAAGGACTTCATGAAGATTTTGCAGGGTGAGTGGAAGGAGGAGTTAATGTTCATTTTGAACATTAGTTCTCTTTGCCTACGGCCAGATATATATGTATAGGTATAAGTGTTATAAGTATAGGAAACTATAATGTGGGCTGATCCCCAGGATTTTTCCTGGAAGATATTGTTTTACTGAATTCCCTAGGTAGTTAGTTCTTTATCTCATTATCTCAAAAACCATGTGTAGCCTCTCTAAATTAAGTTAATTGAAGTTTCCAATTAGCTTGGATTCAGATTCATGAAGGTTTTATTATGTTTTCCATTTAAAGACCCATCCTCATGTGTTGCCATATTTAAAAGGCAGGGAGAATCCTGCTAAGCTTTGGTCTGTGAAATAAAAACCTGTGAATTGTGTAAGGTGTACCACCTACCCAATCACATATATAATCCACCTGTTCCCCCACAGTTTTGGATGGGACATTAATCCCCTTATGTTCTATTCTCTCTCTCAAAAATTTGTCTTATAGTCAACCTCATTAATAAACAATATGGGGCTACCTCCTCCCTAAGACTTTAGGGACTCCAATAAAACTGCAGTGAACTATCTCCTACTATCTCATATCACATCCTTTCAGAAAGCACATATCAGAAATTCCAGTTAGAGCTTTATTTCTGTACTTCAGTCTTATGTTGAAAAATGCCCACAAGAAGGTTTATAGAGGAATTCCCTGATCAACTTGGAGAGGTCAGCCTTGTTTTTAACTTTTATTTCATCTGTCTATGGGTTATTTCCATTAATTCTAAGAAATTGAGGGAGATATTAAATTGTGGGGGAAAATAAAGCATTAAGGAGGATTAATGAGTTAGATGGTTCAGGTTATCTGCTGTAGGAGTTACTCCCTTGTACTAATACTATAAAATGGAGTCTTTTTTTTTTTTTGAGGAAGAGAGACCAAGAGAACAAAAGAAGAGTGACCAGGAACCAGGGGAAAATTTCCTTATGCATTATCAAACCCTTTCCTTCCTCTAGCTGCTAATAGGTGCCTTAACACAAAGCAGTGACACCTAAACCCAGTCACTTTGGACAACTGAATCATCTCATGCCCAGAAGATATCCTTGGCCTTTTGAATGACATTATTAATAGATATACCCCATACATCCCATATGCAATCAATATTCTAAATTGTATCCTGTAAAGTCATTGAATTAAACAGAAAACTCCTTTGATCATCTTTCTACACACATCTATATTAGGAGGTCACAGGGAAGGTACCACAAATATAGCTATAGTCTGGCTCTAACTTGGAAGCCATTGAGGCTTCAAGGTGGGGAGGCATCTAGCTGGAGACAAAGGGGATCGATGTAAAGGGAAATAGGAGTTAAAAAGAAAGAAATGGGATTTCCCAATGGGAGATATCCATTAATCAATACCTAAAAAATGGTATGAAGGAGTCAGACATGGAAAAATCAGCTCTAAGCAGGAACATAATATGGGGCCTAGTTTTGAGGTAGAGTGAATTAACATCCCTGAGGTTATCAAATGGCTCACTGGCTATACATAATGCACATGCATCACTCTACCTGCCTATACTTCTACAAGGTAGCTGTGAGCAGGCTAAAGTTTGGAGGAACAAGAATAAAAGATGTCTTTAAGGAAATGTATGGAAGAAACAGAGGATGGTGCCAGCCATGTGGCAAGAGCAAGGAATGAGAGGTGGACATCCAGAGTGCTCCACTGGTATCTTCCTGATGGCAGTCAAAACTGAGAAAGACTGTTAGGACATTGTACCCCCTGTGCTGAATCATGAGAGCATATGGATAAAAATCTCCCAGAGTAGGCAGTCACTAATAGGTGGTGGTGGACCACTAGAAAATATGACATCACAGGTCCATCTGAGCATTTACCCACCTCCTGATGACAACATAGCTTTGTTCTGGGTCTTTCAAGTTGATCTCAGCATCCCAGAATCCCAGTGTCAGAATGAGAAGTGTGTGTGAAGTGGCTTTTTTATTATTTCTTAGAGTTCAGTTTCCCAGGATCCATAGCCATAACAATCTCTTGTTACCAGGTACTAGATATGAGTTTCTGTAACTATGGTTTACAACATTTCTACCACACTTGCACAGCATTATATAATGATAAATAATATAAACATTCACTGCGACTTTGTAGTGAGATACAGGGAGAGGTGATGTAATCTTGTGAGGCTATTGCTGGCAATATGCTTTCTTTGTCTGTTGTCCCTATAAAAGAGGTGGTCATCGGCCAGTGAATGGGGAACCTTAGGGTTGAAAGAACAAATTATGTGTGTGCTTCAGCTGCCCCCGTTGAGGCTTGAGGGGATTTAGGGGATGCACTGTTGTGCCTGTCTTGACTGACCCCATCGAGACAGAGGGGTAGTCCCTCCTTCCCCCCCCCCGCCGCTTCTTGCTGGCCCCTGCAAGAAGGTTGATGAGGGAATACTCTAGGAGTTTGTGCTCCCATTATCAGCAATCCTCTTCTCAGAAAACTAGACTGGAATAAAGTAAGATTATTAACCCTTTCTTAGTCTCTTTCTTGTCTGGCCAGATCAAGAGTGAACCTCTGTTAGCAGCCCTCCTATGTGCTGTATTTATTTGTCTTATAGGCCTTAACAGTTATACCTCCTAAGGCTGCCTAACGCACTTCTAAACCAATCTGTTAGGAAGGTTTCCTTATATCAAGACTAAAAGTTCCTCTTTGTACCTTTTATTGAAATAGTCCTAGTTCTATCCTCTTGGGTTAATCTTTCTTACCATAGGAGAGACCTCCCCAAATACCTAAAATCACCTATCTTCCAACATCCTCAACTGCTGAGTTTTATTGCTTTCTTTTCTTAAGTTCTTTTGATTGATTCTTGTGTGGCTTTATCATTGTGAGTCAGAAATAACAACAGATTGGGGGGCGGAGCCAAGATGGCTGAGTAGAAACAGCTCTTCCAAGCCTCTCTGCCCCCAGATTCTCCACAAACTATGTAAAAAAGGACTCTGAAAATCTTCTGGAGCCCCAGCACCCACAGAACGACACAGAGAAGCTAACCTCCCGCTGAGGACAGCCCAGCACCCTGCAGGAAGGACCAGCGCAGTGGTCTGGGAGCCGGCAGAGCGCAGAGCGCAGGAGCCCAGCCGAGCCGAGCCCAGGTCCACGTGAGCCGAGGTTTTAGCCCCAGGGCGGCAGGGCCAGCAGCCGGCTGGAGGAACCCCAGAACACCAGGAGCTGTGGCGATTCCAGAATTATCAACATAGACATGCCTAGGACAAAGTAAGAGGTTAGTGTCCTATGGACTTTGGGTCCTGTATTTGGGGAATGCGTCAGCTCCCTTCCCTGGGGGCTAGAAGCCGCTGAGGAGACATGCCATTTTGTAGTTTTCAGAGGCAGGTCTGGCTCCCAGCCTACAAATCGTGGGGAGATCCAGTGATCAGTCTTGGGGGGTAATCGCTCTTGCTTTAACCTCCCTGGATCTGGATTGTGATCTAGGGTGGAAGTTGTGGGTGGGTTTACAGCTTGCCAGAAACGGAAGTTGCCCCCTACACGTTTGGGACGAAAATTCCTCTATCTGGCCTTAAAGCCATAGTGTGGCAACAAGCCCAAAAGTCAAGTAATTAAGTGGCAACATGCCAAGGCAAAGGAAACAGAAAAATGCAACCCTAGACTCCTATTTTGGGGGCATAGAGCGGAAAAGGACTGTGAGGTCAGAAGTCCTGCTCCAAAAGCCCCAGGGGAAAACATGAGCGGGTTGCAGGCCATAGAGGACCTTAAGAAGGACTTTAAAAATCAAATAAGAGAAGTGGAGGGAAAAATTAGAAAGAGAAATGAGAAGGATGCAGGAAAAGTATGAAATGAGGGTCAACAGCCTGACTGAGGAAAACAACACCTTAAAAAATAGACTAGCTCAAATGGCAAAGGAGGCCCAAAGGGCATTGAGGAGAAGAATGCCTTAAAAAGTCGAATTTGCCAGATGGAAAAAGAATCTCAAAAGTTCTCTGAGGAGATTCATTCCTTCAGAGTTAGACTGGAGCAAATGGAAGCTAGTGACTTTATGAGAAATCAAGATGCTGTTAAGCAGATCCAAACAAACGAAAGATTAGAAGGCAATGTGAAATATCTCATGGGAAAACCACTGACCTGGAGAATAGATCCAGGAGAGACAATTTAAAAATTATTGGACTACCTGAAAGCCAAGATCAGGAAAGAACCTAGAAATCACCTTCAAGAAATTCTCAAGGAAAACTGCCCTGATGTTTTAGATTCAGAGGGCAAAATAGAGGTTGAAAGAATCCACCGATCACCTCCTGAAAAAGATCCCAAAAAGAAAACTCCCAGAAATATTATAGCCAGGTTCCAGAATCCCCAGATCAAGGAGAAAATACTGCAAGCAGCCAGGAAGAAACAATTTCAATATTGTGGAAACACAATCAGAATAGCCCAGGACCTGGCAGCTTCTACACTGAGGGATCGAAGGGCATGGAATATGATATTCCAGAGGGCAAAAGAACTGGGAATGAACCCAAGGGTCACCTACCCAGCAAAACTGAGTATATTGTTTCAGGGGAAAATATGGTCATTCAGTGGAATAGAGGACTTTCAAGCATTCTTGAGGAAAAAACCAGAGTTGAATAGAAAATTTGACATT